>CM038645.1:29708350-29713350 GCA_021554675.1 Leuciscus idus | reverse complement strand
TGATTTTCAAAAGACAGGTTGCAATCGAGTATAACACCCAGGTCTTTTACTGTAGAGGATAAAGTAACAGGACATCCTATGATGTTAAAGTTGTATTGTGCGAGGTTTTGTGGGCGGTTTTTTGAACCGATAAGTATTACCTCTGTCTTGTCTGGATTTAATAAAAGAAAATTACGCGTCATCCAATCTTTTATATCTTTAACACACTCTGTCAATTTGGAAAATTTAGCGTTTTCATCCGAAAAACACACAGCGGTTTTCATCCGCTGTGTGTGTGTGTGTGTGTGTGTGTGTGTGCGACTGACCTTCTGTGTGGTGGTGTTGGTGGTCTGGGTGTGTGTGTGTGTGTGTGTGTGTGTGTGTGTGCGACTGACCTTCTGTGTGGTGGTGTTGGTGGTCTGGGTGTGTGTGTGTGTGTGTGTGTGTGTGTGTGCGACTGACCTTCTGTGTGGTGGTGTTGGTGGTGTGTGTGTGTGTGTGCGACTGACCTTCTGTGTGGTGGTGTTGGTGGTGTGTGTGTGTGTGTGCGACTGACCTTCTGTGTGGTGGTGTTGGTGGTCTGGGTGTGTGTGTGTGTGTGTGTGTGTGTGTGTGTGTGTGTGTGCGACTGACCTTCTGTGTGGTGGTGTTGGTGGTGTGTGTGTGTGTGTGCGACTGACCTTCTGTGTGGTGGTGTTGGTGGTCTGGGTGGAGGGTTTGGTGAAGGTGATCTTCACCGGGGACATGTGTGGCGGGAGAGAGTTGGCGATGCTCTGCATCAGGTTGCTCATCTTCGGGCTGCCGCTCACGGGGACCGTGATGGTTTTGGAAAGGGGCGTGGCCAGTTTAGGCCCCTCCTTCAGCAGGACGGGGGAGGAGCTTGAGGAGTTGGTCCTCCGCCTCTTACGGGGTTTCTCATCCTCATCCGAGCAGCTCACGCCTGAGCAACAGGAGAGACACACACACCTCAGCGTTTTACGTTAGTGCCGTGTGTGTGTGTATATGAGTGAGACAGAGAGTGAGTGTGTGTGAGTGAGTGAGTGAGTGAGTGAGTGAGTGTGTGTGTGTGAGACAGACAGAGAGAGAGAGAGAGAGTGTGTGTGTGTGTGTGCGAGACAGAGAGAGAGAGTGTGTGTGTGTGTGTGTGTGTGTGTGTGTGTGTGTGTGAGTGAGTGAGTGAGTGAGTGAGTGAGTGAGTGAGTGAGTGAGTGTGTGTGCGAGTGTGTGTGTGTGAGACAGAGAGAGAGTGTGTGTGTGTGTGTGTGTGTGCGAGACAGAGACTGTGTGTGTGTGTGTGTGTGTGTGTGAGAGAGTGTGAGTGTGTCGTACTCTTGACGTAGACTGTACTCCCGCTGGGCAGCACCACCACGTTGGATGCAGGACTGGCGGGTCGAGGGGATTTAACAGTGGCGGCTGCACTGCTACTGGGAGTCGATGCACTGGGAGGAGTGGAGCTCGTGCTGGTGTACGAGTAACACACAACCACTGCAACACACACACACTGCTGTCACTGTATGAGTAACACACAACCACTGCAACACACACACACTGCTGTCACTGTACGAGTAACACACAACCACTGCAACACACACACACTGCTGTCACTGTACGAGTAACACACAACCACTGCAACACACACACACTGCTGTCACTGTGCGAGTAACACACAACCACTGCAACACACACACACTGCTGTCACTGTACGAGTAACACACAACCACTGCAACACACACACTGCTGTCACTGTACGAGTAACACACAACCACTGCAACACACACACTGCTGTCACTGTACGAGTAACACACAACCACTGCAACACACACACACTGCTGTCACTGTACGAGTAACACACAACCACTGCAACACACACACTGCTGTCACTGTACGAGTAACACACAACCACTGCAACACACACACACTGCTGTCATTCAGCTGTGCTCATGTGTGCTCTTCTGAAGCGCTTCACACAATACAGACTGAGCTTCTACAGACAAAATTTTGTCGGATTTTTCCCAAATTCCCTTTTATTTTTTCCAAAATTCCATTCTAATTTCAGTTTTTGAAAATTGTATTGTATTTTTCCCCAAATTCCCTTTGACTTTTTCCCCAAACTCCATTTGAATAATAGTTTTCCTAAATTCAGTTGTATTTTCCCCAAATTCCCTTTTCCTCAAAACATTCTGTTCTAATGGTTAAATTCAATGTTAGTCATCAAAATGCATTTCTAACTAATTTAAATCATGAAACAGCAGATAATTTTACAGCAACAGGGCTGTTTGAACTCTAGGCGTAGTACATTAAGAGTGTGGGGTGATCCTGGTCAGGTGCTTCACCTTCTTTGTTGGCGGTCTCTGCGGGCAGCATTAGCGAGGCGTTCTGGTGCGCTGTAGCGTTAGCCACTGCGTTAGCCGTGACGGTGAAGGCCGTCTGTGGAACCAGTCTGGGCATCAGAGGAACCAGTCGACGGCCCTCGATCGACCACTCAGACGAGCTGTTCGGCCCCGACATGCTGCACACACACACACACACACACAAACACACACACACACACACACACACACACACACACACACACACACACACACACACACCAACATCACTCAATCAGTACAAAACACTCGGGCTCAGGGAGGAAACGGTTAACAATACAATCAGCCAATTGAACGTGTTAAAGGAACCGTATGTAAGATTGTGGCCAAAACTGGTACTGCAATCACTTTCAAATGACTGTAGAGCGGTGTATCCCCTCGCGGTGTATTTCGGATTCATAACGAGGTCTTTTAGGTTTCGTAACGTTAGACATTTTTTATCCGACACGTTTGTAGCTGCAGCTGTGGTAACTAGAGCTGGCAACCCGGATGCTGAAACACTACTGACTTCGTGATTGGTAGATAGGTGGAGGGTGGAGCTTCAGGCCAAAACACAACATGACAACATCAACATCAGTTGAGGGCTGCAACTTCACTTTTAAATGACAATATCCTGGCCGGACTACTGTTGTCAGTGATATAAGCAGGGGCGTAGCACCAAATTTTGGGCCCTGGGTACAAACCATCTTGCTGGGCCCCCGTACCAAATACCATAGTGATACCAATGGGTGGGGTATTGCATTTTTATCATAAAAACACTTAAAATGTAAACAAAATAAGCCACACTCTGATTAATATATTTTTGTTTTATTGTCAAAAGTACAAGATAATTGATGATTATTTGTCTGTTTAAAATAAATGCCGACTATAGAATCACAGGGTACACTAACCGCCAAACTAGACATTCAGTCTTTGAATTACGTTTTTAAAATAAGTCATTTTCAATCATTAAGATGTGCATTAAACTGAGAACAATCCTGTACTTAATGTAAGAGCGTGCGCGAGCTAATTTGCATAACATTGCGGTAAAATAGGCGCTAACGATCTGTGTTTTCGCGGGTGTTAGATTTTGACAATGGAGGGAAATATACAGTGTTTTCATGTAAACTTCTGACTCTGGGGAGAACTGCAGCAGAAGAGGAGACAAGCTGCGCAGCTGCCTGGAGTGGCAGTGTGTTGAGCTCCCAGCTCCGCCTCCGTCTGCTTCTCACTCCGTTATTTAGCCTACCCAAACATTGTTTGCTCGCTATGTAGGTTGTGATACTATAAAGTATTGATATATAATTCAAATAAAGTACGAACATAAATGTACAGTATGCTATTCTACCTGGAGTAGATATTTATGTTAAAACAATGTCAATGCTCGATGATGCATTTGGAGCTCACCTTTCTTTTCCAAAAACTGAGTGAGCAACTGCTTGCCCTCATTTGCCTTTCTCTCTTTAATCTTCTTTTCTTTTCGTTTTTGAGCCCCTGATTTTCCTTTCTTAAGGAAAGACATGACTCTTCCCCTGTCTTCCTAGTTCCTATCACGGCTCACTCCAGCTCCTGTCTCATCAACTGATTCACCGACCGCAGGTCCGCAGCAGAAGCACCTGAACTGCGGGTCGTACCATTTACATTGATTCGAGAGGGGTGGTGGGGCCCTGCACAGCATGAAAATGACTTTTTTTTTTACACCAAACCAGTGCCTAACTACAAGTTTAGTTTTGCACAGGAACTTTTTTACTTGTACATAAATGCTATACAAATGTTAGTGCATATATATGTATGTATAGAAAACTGACTTCTAAGGGCCCCCCCCCTGCCTCGGGCCCTGGGTACTCGGTACCCTTTACCCCCCCTTTACGACGCCCCTGGATATAAGTATTTGAAATGAACATGATTTCTTAATGTCTAGTGACATATCAGGGCCATTTTAACAGTTAAAGGTGCAGTGTGTAAGTTTTAGAGGCATCTAGTGGTGAGGTTATGAATTGCACCCAACAGAAGTTAGGGTGGCCGACAGGAAGTGATGTCGTCGTCTGAGACAGCAGAGAGTATTATTGTTACAGTTGTTATTGTCACTTGTTCATCATTGTGTCAGTGTTTTACTCGCTGACTTTAGCTGAAGCTTCTCTGCACGAGGAACAACATAGTGACGAAACGTGTTTGTCCGCTCAGGGCCACCGTATAAACATGTGGATGTAAGCGGACCTGCGGTGTGTGTAGAGAGAAATGCTCATTCTAAGCTAATAAACACATAACGGTTCATTATTTAAGGTCTTTATACACCACTGAGAACATAGTTATGTTTATGATAATGCATTTCTGTCGACGGATCCTCCTAAATATTACACACTACACCTTTAAGAGTAGTTAAAGCAAGCTCCATCTGACTCCACTCATAATGAGAACTTCATGACTGTAAGTGGAAGCCCAATGCAGTTTAAACAAACTATATAGCTAACATATTTAAACAGGATTTTTTGCTTTACTAATATTTATTATGATTTTCTTAAATGACCTAACTTCAGTAACATCTCTTGAAGCTTTGAAGTGATGCTCGCGTGATTAAGAATATTCCAAAGTACAAATAAGATTAGCTTTGTTGCATCAGAGACGCGAGAGATGAGAACTGCAGAGACTCACTGATATGCGATGGTGTTCAGG
>CM038645.1:29678350-29703350 GCA_021554675.1 Leuciscus idus | reverse complement strand
TTGGGATCAAATAAAACAGAACTTAGGGAAAATAAAATAGAATTTGGGATCAAATAAAACAGAATAATTTAGGGAAAATAAAACAGAATTTAGGGAAAATAAAACAGAATTTGGGGGAAAATAAAACAGAATTTGGGATCAAATAAAACAGAATTTCGGGAAAATAAAACAGAATTTGGGATCAAATAAAACAGAATTTAGGGAAAATAAAACAGAATTTGGGATCAAATAAAACAGAGTTTAGGGAAAATAAAACAATTTAGGGAAAATAAAACAGAAATTAGGGAAAATAAAACAGAATTTGGGATCAAATAAAACAGAACTTAGGGAAAATAAAACAGAATTTGGGATCAAATAAAACAGAACTTAGGGAAAATAAAACAGAATTTGGGATCAAATAAAACAGAGTTTAGGGAAAATAAAACAATTTAGGGAAAATAAAACAGAAATTAGGGAAAATAAAACAGAATTTGGGATCAAATAAAACAGAACTTAGGGAAAATAAAACAGAATTTGGGATCAAATAAAACAGAACTTAGGGAAAATAAAACAGAATTTGGGATCAAATAAAACAGAATTTAGGGAAAATAAAACAGAATTTGGGATCAAATAAAATAGAATTTAGGGAAAATAAAACAGAATTTGGGATCAAATAAAACAGAACTTAGGGAAAATAAAACAGAATTTGGGATCAAATAAAACAGAATTTAGGGAAAATAAAACAGAATTTGGGATCAAATAAAACAGAATTTAGGGAAAATAAAACAGAATTTAGGGAAAATAAAACAGAATTTAGGGAAAATAAACAGAATTTGGGATCAAATAAAACAGAATTTAGGGAAAATAAAACAGAATTTGGGATCAAATAAAACAGAATTTAGGGAAAATAAAACAGAATTTGGGATCAAATAAAACAGAACTTAGGGAAAATAAAACAGAATTTGGGATCAAATAAAACAGAATTTAGGGAAAATAAAACAGAATTTGGGATCAAATAAAACAGAATTTAGGGAAAATAAAACAGAATTTGGGATCAAATAAAACAGAACTTAGGGAAAATAAAACAGAATTTAGGGAAAATAAAACAGAATTTAGGGAAAATAAAACAGAATTTGGGATCAAATAAAACAGAATTTAGGGAAAATAAAACAGAATTTGGGATCAAATAAAACAGAATTTAGGGAAAATAAAACAGAATTTGGGATCAAATAAAACAGAATTTAGGGAAAATAAAACAGAATTTGGGATCAAATAAAACAGAATTTAGGGAAAATAAAACAGAATTTGGGATCAAATAAAACAGAATTTGGGATCAAATAAAACAGAATTTAGGGAAAATAAAACAGAATTTGGGATCAAATAAAACAGAACTTAGGGAAAATAAAACAGAATTTAGGGAAAATAAAACAGAATTTGGGATCAAATAAAACAGAATTTAGGGAAAATAAAACAGAATTTGGGATCAAATAAAACAGAATTTAGGGAAAATAAAACAGAATTTAGGGAAAATAAAACAGAATTTGGGATCAAATAAAACAGAATTTAGGGAAAATAAAACAGAATTTGGGATCAAATAAAACAGAATTTAGGGAAAATAAAACAGAATTTGGGATCAAATAAAACAGATTTTGGAGGAAATAAAACAGAATTTGGGGGAAATAAAACAGAATTTTCCCTAAAACAGAATTTAGGGAAAATAAAACAGAATTTAGGGAAAATAAAACAGAATTTGGGATCAAATAAAACAGAACTTAGGGAAAATAAAACAGAATTTAGGGAAAATAAAACAGAATTTAGGGAAAATAAAACAGAATTTGGGATCAAATAAAACAGAATTTAGGGAAAATAAAACAATTTAGGGAAAATAAAACAGAAATTAGGGAAAATAAAACAGAATTTGGGATCAAATAAAACAGAACTTAGGGAAAATAAAACTGAATTTGGGATCAAATAAAACAGAATTTGGGATCAAATAAAACAGAATTTAGGGAAAATAAAACAGAATTTAGGGAAAATAAAACAGAATTTGGGATCAAATAACACAGAATTTAGGGAAAATAAAACAGAATTTTCCCTAAAACAGAATTTAGGGAAAATAAAACAGAATTTGGGATCAAATAAAACAGAATTTAGGGAAAATAAAACAGAATTTGGGATCAAATAAAACAGAATTTAGGGAAAATAAAACTGAATTTAGGGGAAATTAAACAGAATTTGGGATCAATTAAAACAGAACTTAGGGAAAATAAAACAGAACTTAGGGAAAATAAAACAGAATTTAGGGAAAATAAAACAGAATTTGGGATCAAATAAAACAGAATTTGGGATCAAATAAAACAGAATTTAGGGAAAATAAAACAGAATTTGAGATAAACTGAAGGGCTTATTAGGGCTCTATATGAGGGAACCGCAAACGCTGCTGGATCTGAGAACCCGGTTGATGCGTGTAAACTCTCACCTCTGACACACTGCACACTCTCTCTGGGTCTCTAAGAGCTGACGATCTTCACCATATCCTTCAGAGATAAACATCATCATCATCATCATCATCATCACATGACTGTCAACACCAGCACTACATCCCAACTATCTTATTTTCATTGTTCTTTATTGCACATTGCTATATGCTATATATTGCTATAATGTGTATTGACTCTGAATTGTCTCTTACTGTAATGTGTATTATTGTTATTGTCTAATTTTATTATTCTTAATAATTTGTGTATTCTTTTATATTTTTTAGTTTCTTATGCTCTTCTACCCTGTCTTTCTCAAGAGGAATAGATAATGGACAAACTAATAATTTCATTGTACTAAAGTACAGATGACAATAAAGATCCTAATGGGTCAGATCATGAAAACACAATTTTTTTATATATATATATAATAAATAAACACGGTAATTTTCAAAACACCTCAGACATAAAAACTACTATAAAAGACATACAAAACCCAACACGTATTTGACGTCACGCCCCGCCCACATTCCCACGTCAGAGCCAGTTCAGCGCTCGCCCCGCCCACTCAATAAGAACATATGAGTCCGTCTCAGTGTTTTGATTCGCGTCAGATCATTCTGACAGCTTAAATTAAACAAATCCGCTGAGATCATTGTGTTTACTCTGATCTGATATTAATGAGATTTGAATATCATCTGATCTGAGACCAGTGTTTATTCTGACAAGATGGAATCTAACCAATAATATAATCGCGATAAACGTTCAGTTTGATCACGTCAATCCGGGGTTTTCAGCAGAATAATATAGATGTGTATCATAAAACAGAGGTGTTTAATAAACACTAACGGTTCTGAGATGGTGTTTTTCTGTCATTGTCAGTGTAATGTGTGCAGAGTTAGCTTTAGCCGTTAGCCTCTCTGGAGTTTCTCTCATCACACACATAAACACAGCAGTGACCCGCAGCTTGCACAGCTCAATCGAGTGTGTGTGTCAAAACACAGCTGATCATCAGCACACACACCAGTGTGTCATTTCTAATATCAGCCGTGTGTTTATATCTGCACTTACCTTCAGTTCTGCACAGTCCTTCAGATCCGCCATGTTTATCCGACGCCAAAACACTGGGGCTGCCCGCGGGAAAAGCCCAAACAAACGCGAGAATCTACAACAAATACAGCTCAGCTAAACAACCGAAAGCGCTCTGTACATAATGCGAGTTGCTAATACATTTTTTTCTCGCGAATTTTATTAAATGTCAGTCAACATAAAATACACATTTGCAGGCGAACAGGCACTGTGTTGGGCAGCAATCTGAAGATGCGCGCCGCCATTGTTGACATTCTTTTGTGCGCTGGAGAGACGCGCGTTCATGTGCACTAGCGCGCGCGTTATTGTTTTGTTGTATTTTGTCATATAATATTTATTGGAAAATATGTATAAATATGTAGTATCGTTTAGTTGTGGGCGATTTGAGTGCCAATAAAACACATTAAAACTGAAAAATTCCCAGTTACAAAAAACAATGTCTTTATTTACACTAAATACACGGTTTGTTGCAAATATTACTACACATCAGCACAAATTATACTCCAGCCCAATGTATTGAATTTAAACAGAACCTTTTCATTTGTTTCCGATTTCAATAACATTACAATCACATCTCAAACACAGATGATCACTAACCTGAGAACTAAATCACAATGAGTTCAAGAAGTATCAAAATATCATCATCTGAGGACATGAATACAATTATTAGATCTCTTTAAAATGTCAAAAACGGTGACATGTAAACACAGGTGAGATGACAAAAACACACACAAAGCTTAAATTATCATATACAATCACATGAATATTATAACAGGATTAAACACATGTACCATAAGCACAATAACAAATACAAAACAAGTGGATTTCCACAGATCTATGTGCATAATTCTTCCCAGATCATCTTTTCCGCTCCCTTTATTCCTCTATGAGAATCACCTGGAATCATATTATATTTCTGATCTGAATTAAGACCTCAGACTTTTATTCGATTATAAACTTGTTTCTGTCACAGAGTAAAAAAACAAAAAAGGTAACCGTGACATTTTATTATTTTAAACTTTACAAAAGATTAATTAGAAAAACTCGTAATTACGAAAAGTCAGAATTTTTGAGAAATAAACTCAAAACTGCGAGAAATAAAGTCAGAATTGCGAGAAAAACTCGCAATTACGAAAAGTTAGAATTGTGAGAAATAAAGTCAGAATTGTGAGAAAATCTTGTAATTACGAAAAGTTAGAATTGTGAGAAATAAAGTCAGAATTGAGAGAAAAACTCGTAATTACGAAAAGTTAGAATTGCGAGAAATAATGTCTGAATTGTGAGAAAATCTCGTAATTACAAAAAAATCTGAATTGTGAACAAAATTTTACAAAAATGAAGTCAGAGTTTAGATATAAACTCGTAACTACAAAAAAAGTCAGAATTGCGAGAAAAACTCACAATTACGAAAAGTTAGAATTGAGAGAAATAATGTCTGAATTGTGAGAAAATCTCGTAATTACGAAAAGTTAGAATTGCGAGAAATAAAGTCTGAATTGTGAGAAAATCTCGTAATTACGAAAAGTTAGAATTGCGAGAAATAATGTCTGAATTGTGAGAAAATCTCGTAATTACGAAAAGTCAGAATTGCGAGATAAAAACTCACAATTCCCTTTTTTATTTTGTTATTCCGTGTTGGAAACAAGCTTGGTAAGTCGCTCGCGGTTTGATTGACAGGTTCCAGCTATAATCGTTATAATCGAGGAAACCTCTAAACACTGGCGGCGCTCAGCGGAACGAACTTCTGGGCCTGACCGGCTCCGATCTCGGCCACGTACAGATCAGAACTCTTCAGGTCCAGGTCCACCAGGTGTGGCTTCACATCTTCAGCGAGCTCAATGGTGCTGATCACCTGACACTGACCGATGATGCCGATGGGCGGGGCCTCCAGCAGAGTGATCTGATTGGTGTTTAACTGGGCCACCACTATGTACTTCTGGTCAGGAGTGAATCTGCGGGTCATAAACACAGAACATCTACAGTACGTATTCAGAAGTCCAGATCAGGGCTCGTCACTCCTTTAAATCCACAGAAACCCAAATACCGTCGTCCTACAATTCAGAAGGCAACTACATATTTTCATCAATAAAGACCGGATTTAAATTGTATATTGCACTGTTATTTGGAAAATATTTAAAGTTATTACACACTATTGTACTGTGCTGTAAAATGCATTGTTTATGTAAATCAAATTTTTATTGTTTATTTATTTTATGTAGTTTTATTTGATTAACTTAATCTATTTAAACATTTTTAACATTTATTTTAAAAAAAGTTCACTTATTTATTTTAATCTAATTTTGTTATTTAATTTAAAATGTATTTATTTAAAATAAATAAGTAAACAAAACAGTTTAAAATAACAATTAAACAATAAAATGTTTAAATATTTAAATTAGATTAAAATAAATAATAAACAATACATATTTGTTTAAATCTTAATATTTTCAACATTTTATTGTTTACTTTTTATTTTAAATTTTTTTATTTTTATTTTCAACATTTTTGTTGTTTACTATTATATTTTAATCTATTTATTTAAAAACCTTTTTATTGTTTTTGTTTATTTTAATATTTAAACATTTTGTTTACTATTATTATAAATTATTTTATATTTATTTATTTAAACATTTTTTATTGTTTACAATTTTATTTTCATGTAATTTTTAAAATTATTTATTTAAAAAATTTTCATTATATATTTCTTTATTTTAATGTAACTTTCATATTTATTATTTATTTCAAACACATTTGTATCGTTTAATTACTGATCTGATCTAATATTTTTTTATAATTTTTATTTTAATTAACTGTAAATGTATTTATGTAAGTATTAGCTTTAATGTTTGTATTAATGGTATGATGTAAGTCACCTGACGGAGTAGGGCGCGTCGTCTTTAAAGCAGCTTCCCCACGACCCGAGCCAGTCGCCCGTCACGGAGTTAAACACCTGGATGCGCTTGTTCCCTCGGTCTGCGACCCACACCTGAACACACACACACACACACACACACACACACACACACACACACACACACACTTAGATCTGAAGACTTAAGGCGAGACCGGAAATCTTTTGATTGCAGAAGGTTTGCATTAAGAGCAGGAACATGAACTAAAGCTCCCGATGAAACAAGAACACAAACCCTCTGATAGCGGTCGACCGCCACACTGTGAGGGATGTAGAACTGAGCCAGTCCTGAACCTCTCTCTGCGTGCATCCAGAGAACCTGCAGATCTGACACACACACACACACACACAAGAGCTTTAATTCTCTGCCCGAGCCCGAGCCCGGACTCGACGGGTCGGGCCGATATTTCCCGCCACTGTCCTCGGGCCGGGTCGGGTCGGGCCCTTGATAAAGCACGTCACGTGTCATGCGCAGCGTCTCGTCCACTCGCACTCGCACGCGTGACGCATCACACCTGCTGTGGTGCTGTAGTAGGCTATTCTGTTGCTATTCTAAGTTGCTATTCTAAGTGCGACATGGATCTTGAAGAAGCAAAGAAAAAAATTAAAACAGGAGAATTAACTTTGAGCAAGTTTGGAGGAAAATCGGAGGTATGGACACATTTTAAACTAGTCGTGGGGAGTGACAACATAATGTGTTGGCTTTGTCTCGTGCATTAAATGCGCACGCTGCTCGCCTATGACAGCAAAAAAAAAAAAATCAAAAAAAAAAACGGGGACTTCGACGATGAACAGACAAGCAGTCTTGCCATGACAGAAATTATTATAGTAGTCAGCCTCAGGCCTCAATATCCGCTTTTGTTACTTTTCCGATCCATTCAACTATTTCTGAATAAACAAACAAAGCAGTTTGCATGCTTCTTCCTTGTCGCATTAGGTCTATTCATTAAGATAATTGCACGCACATGTACGTGATAAATGTTACAGATATGTTTTACTATGCACAAACAAATAACTTTCAACTTACATGTGCAAAATTTTGAATTAAATGAATGTGCTGCAATTTGTACAAAAAGAGAGTCTGTAGTAGCCTACGTGTTTTAGCCATTAAATAAGCACATAGTTTCAAGTTTGTTAAGTTTTGTTTTGAAGAAAGCTTTTCTTTAAAGTGAATTTCGTTTAGTATAAATTGTATCTTAATTTTAATACATTTTTCATCAACCATTTGCCTGGATTTAATACATAAAAAGCAATATAGCAGACATTATAATCATGACATGAAGTCGCCGGCGCGCCGCGGTCACACCATTTGAAACTCGTAACACACGCTGTCACCGAATTTACAAATGCACATCTTGCTTGTTGCTCACACATATTATGTTGAAATAACAATATGTTGAAGTAACATTATTAATAATAATAAATCTTTAAGAATATTTGATTGAATGCTGAATGTTGTGCTTGTTCAATTTAATAAAATTAAAACTTTAATTGTGATAATTAAAATAATTGAATATTGAATATTGAGTGGCCAATTTTTGCTCATTTATTAAATAGTATTTATATAATATATATAACTGCGCAGCTCCCTCCTGTAGCCTAAATGAGCACAGCAGCACCTGCTTAAAAAAATTCTGCCGCCGCCCCTTGTTATAACGGCCCACATATTAAAAATGGTCGGGTTTAAATCAGGCTCGGGCTCATAATTACAGTAAACGTGTCGGGTCGGGCCAGGCTCGGACACAACGTGCTCGGGCTCGGGTTGGGTCGGGCTTGATTTTTTCGGCCCGATTTAAGCTCTAATGTCTATATTACTAACAGGGGACTATCGCTCTACACTGGCCAAGAGGGGACTAGTGTTTCTGGTCATTTTGAAGAAACAAAAATGACATACAAAATTTTATTTTTTCCCTTTTTCATAATATAACTTAAAATATGATTTTTTTTAATAAAAAAAAAAACATGCCAAGAGGGGACCTGTAACTCTGACCGATGTCTAACTATCCAACAGGGGACTCCTATAGCCTGCAATGGAACTGTGTGTGTGTGAACAGTGAAGTGAATGTCCCAGAAGGAGGGAACGGAGGACGTAGTCGACGGGGCAATGAGTGCCCTTGCAGGCTCACCACCTGGTCCCACCTTTAGGGAGAGGTAGGAATCCAGGCCAGGGTCTCAGCTCGTGAGAGTTAGCCAGCCCGAATTCCAGGCACAACTTGTTGACCGAAAGCGAGTAATAATAATAATAATAATAATAATAATTCATTACATATATATAGCGCTTTTTCTCGGCACTCAAAGCGCTTTACATAGAAGGGGGAATCTCCTCAACCACCACCAATGTGCAGCATCCACTTGGATGATGCGACGGCAGCCATATTGCGCCAGAACGCTCACCACACACCAGCTTACTGGTGGAGAGGAGACAGTGATGAAGCCAATCGGTATATGGGGATGATTAGGAGGCCATGATGGACAGAGGCCACTGGGCAAATTTGGCCAGGACGCTGGGGTTACACCCCTACTCTTTCGAAAGACATCCTGGGATTTTTAATGACCGCAGAGAGTCAGGACCTCTGTTTAACGTCTCATCCGAAGGACGGATGTAAGTCCCTACCCTCTAGTAGAGACCACGCGAGCATGAGAACTGTTTCTTTAAAAACAGAATTTTTAACTCACTGTCTGCAGTGCAGTAGCACCAGAGATAAGGCCCAAGAGGATAAAGAGGAGCGCAAGGCCGATTCTCTTGCAACCTCAGGAACCTGACGATCGGGACATGCTTTCCATGCTACTGCATCATGATGTGCGTCAAAGAAAAAATAGAGGCAACATAATTTTGAGGGTGGAGGACACAGCCCTCACTCCAACCCATCTTGCAGGAAAGAGAGCACTGAAATGACCAAACGCTTTCAGGATCTCCTCATGGAATCACTGACTCACTCAACGAATAGGTTCCACTTCTATTTGGCGTAAGCAACACTTCCTCTTAGGGGGTGCTCTCGCAGAAGTGATGGTGACTACCACATAGTTCTGCTGTAGCCACCTGAACCTCCGCGTCCATCTTTAGGACCGGCCTGGAATCTCTCCAGGGGTCTGAACGCGGGTGCCATCATGCCCCGTCCCTAAAAATGTATTCAGTGGAAAGTCAGGAAGGGCTGTCAAGGGGAACTATGTCTGGTTGGGCCAATAAGGGGCAACTATCAAAACTATCAACTATCTGCTCCACTCCTGTCCTAGCACAGTAGGTGCAAGCGACATGCGCGCACAAGACAGGAGGCACTGCTCAACACTAGGTGTGAAGAAATCACTGGAGCATCTGGGGCATCTCTGCTCAACACCTGAGTGTGATGAAAATAACTGAACTTGAGTGGGTGCCAAGTGACAATGAATCGCATAGCCGCTTTTTTAGAAGGCTCACTGGGGAACGCATTTCTGCAGAGCCCCGGGGCCAGCTGAGAGCCAGTGTCTCTCCAAGGGTTGTCCGCTCAGACAGAAATAACCCAACTGGCAGAGGAACGAATCCGGAGAGGCAAACAGATGTAACTGTGCGGCCCCGAAGTGATCCCTGCTCAGCTGGACCGCTTGGAGATGGAGTCTCCACTCTCCCTGGACATAGCTGTCATGAGGCTCGTCGGCAGCACGATTGGGCAAACCGGAAGAAATAGTGGAATGAAGCGACCTCAGAAGCTTCTGACTCCAAGGAGGAGGTGACGGGCAAGTTGTGACATGCGAGGGAAGCTTAGCACAACGGACGCGATGCTGTCTTTTCAGACCAGTACCAGCTCACTGAGCAGCGGTGGCAGAAAAAAAGCGTGGTGAACTGCAACAACTCGAGGCAATGAATGCCAATGCAGTCGGAGGTCGCCCAGGCCTCCGTTAAAGCATGCCCTTTGTACATGGCCCCTCAGTCGGTGTTAGTGGACCTCGTTCTAGGAGCGGTTGGCCCGGAGAAACGAAAGGTCTGATCACGGGCTGAGGGTTTGGCAGCAGGCCGGGGTGATCTGTTGTCACACAGGACATGCCGCTCTGCCACGGTCACCTCGGGACTTGACCTTAAGCCAGTGCTGAAGTGGTCTTCATATGGAGGAAGCCATGCGGCTGCGTCTGCCATATGTCCCCAGGAGCCTCTGAAAATTCTTTCAGTGGGACCCTTTCTCACTTCTGTATAGCACCGACCGGACACACTCGCTTCTTGAAGAGGCATGTTGGACCGAGTCCATCGCCATACCGGAAAAGAGATACTCAGCCCGTGGGCGAGATTACGCTCTCCCAATTGACCTGAAGACCCAACTGGCTATGGAGCACTCGAAGGGTAGGACTCTGTACTGATACTTCAAACCCTCAAACGCAACATGCAGGATAGCCTGTGGTGCGGAAGGCTAGAGATCTGAAGTACATGTCATTCAGGTCAAACACTGCAGACCAAGCTTGGGGACAGGGCATTCTGAAAAAAGCCTCTCTGCGTAGCAACTTGGACGGAGGCTTTCGAGAAAGGGCCCTTTTCAAGTGACACAGGGTCAAGATGGTCACGACCCACCACATACTAGGTACATGAAGAATGAGTTTATAAAAACTGGCCTTCATATCGGCTGGAGGGAGCGGCTATATCACGTCCTTCTCCAGTAGGACAGCGACATGCTCGCACAAGACAGGAGCATTGCTCAACACTAGGTGTGATGATTATCATTGAACTTGAGCGGGCGCCGAGCGAAAATGAATCGCATAGCCGACTCTGATGGTCACAGTCAAGTCTGGACCGGTTGGGAAGCTTTATCTGCTTCTACGAACCAGGCCCAGGCTCAGAAGACCACAGATGAACCTGAGGTGGGGCAGCAAGGTGGAGGACAGTGATGTGAGTGTGCAGTGCAACACTTACCTGTCTCCACTGGGGGGCAGGGGATGCGTGAGAAGGCGGATGACCTGGTCTTCGAACCGCACCCAGCTGCCGTCCTGGCGAACAGGAGGGGGCTGAGGGGTGCAAGGCTTTACAGGGTCATACACCGCCAGACGTGCCCTCCTGGGACCCAGGAACAGAGGAATTTGCTCTTTCTTTGAAGTATGGGTACCGCTTGCTCCGCTCTTTTGGGAACAAGCGGTGGAACAGACATACACACAACGAAGACTCTACCCGGCCCTCACCCGGCGGCAGGGAGTGGATCGGTGACCAACTCCAAGAGCATCCTCCTCCATCCCTGAGCGGCCCGCTCAGGAAAGCTTTCGCTGTCGCTTGGCTTGGCAGCTCCTGGAGCGGGCTGGGCATCCCTACTGCTGCTGGCTCCATGCTGAGGTCTGGCTGGAGGCTGCTGCGGAGGCCCAGCAGGAGCGGTGGCAGGGGAACACCCTCGGCGACGAGAAGGCGGAGGAACTGCCACTGGTGGCGGGGTGAAGGCAGCAGCTGGCCGCCAGGGCAGGATGTGCCGGATGGCCTCCGTCTGCGCTTGGGCGGCAGAGAACTGTTGGGCGCAGTCCTCCGCCGCGTCGCCGACCAGCCCAACCTGGGAAATTGGGGAGACCAGGAACCGAACCTTGTCCGTATCCGCCATATCAACTCACAGGCCTTAGCGGGGAGACGAGGATCCCCCCAAAAGGCAGCGCCCGGCGGACACAGGTGCACCATTGTCACGACAGACCGCTCCACTGGATGGATAGCCTCATAACCCTTCACCGCTCCTCCATCAAGGATAGCGAGGGGGGGAGAACCACTCAGGCAGTTTACGGCAGTAAAAGGTGCTGTCCAAGACCTAGTAAGTTCTTCATGCACTTCGGGAAAGATGGGTACTGGGGCGGCGGGCTGAGGACCAGCATGGACCACCCCCAGATACCAAACATCCAACCGAGACTGAGCAGGACACGGTGGAGGGTTCCACTCGAGCCCGACAGCCTCGGCGGCCCGTTTCAGCATAGCTGACAATTCTGGATCCGGCTCGGGCAATGTTATACTTCCAGAGGGAGACAACGCCGTCGAGTCATCATCTCCAGAGGCCAGCTCACCCTCCGATGCTGCAATCGGCGTCCTCTGTCCTCTGGGGGAGCCCCGGAAGAAACGGCCGGCCCACCCATTACAAATGGACCAGCACGCTCCACGGGGGACTCCACCGGCTGCGGTGGAAGGGAGGAGTGAGGAGCCCACAGGGAATTGTTACCGCGCGAGACATCCAACACTATCCTCCTATCACCCATCCCACGCGGCACCCGAGGACGGGACATGGTAATGGGGACTCCAGCTTCACGGACGAAGGCGAGACTCGTAAGCCGAGGCTCTTTTAGGACATGGGACCGTCACCAGTGCCGGAGCACACAGGGAATGACCGCGGCAACACTGAATCAGCGAACTAAAACAGTGAAGCACTCACTTCTCACCCTCTAACCAACTGTCAAACACACAAACAAATAGAAAGTTGATGCTGATAAACAGCAGTTGATAGCTCAAGAAGCTCACGATCACCGCTGCACTCGTGCTGTAGAAACACCAACACTGGGAGGACTTCCCGCAAGAACACCGACACACTCGCTTGCTGTGTAAACAGTAGTAACACTTCAGAGACATCCGATTGGCTCCGAAGCGAAAGGCAACTGGTGCGTGCGTCCACTTCCGTATTTATACCCGCGCTGCAGGGCGGAGCGTGTAATCACGCACGCCAATGTTGAATTGGCTTGATTAAATAGTAGTACGAAGAAGACAGGCTCCCTAAGCGTGATCCCCATTCAGTCGATTATCACTTTTACTCAGGACATGATAGCTGGCAACAAAGGATTCCATTCATTATGCTAAGCTAAGCTAGTGGCGACCCGGCCAAACTAAAACAATGCATGCTCTGAGACAAAAATGCATTTGCCCACCTATCTAAATGTAGGAAAGACGGTGAATAAGCCCTATTTCAAAAAACGGTGGAGTGTTCCTTTAATTTAATGGCACAGCAGAAGCCAGCTGTATATTATATTGGCAACACTTTAAGTTAAAATACACAGACACGTGGAACAATAACACACATGATCCTTTATTGTTAAAGAGAACATCACAAAAGCAAACGTTAAGAACAAACTTTACAGTGAAGTAGGAGACATCTCGTGTTCAGCACTTACACTTTTATAATGAACAAGATTCAGAAGTCTTCAACGAGGAAGAAGGAGCAGATGTAATTTTAAGGATTTTAAACCGGAAACAGGACTAAAATATTTCAGCAGAGAATTTTATGTCTTAAGCGAGTAACATGCAGGTGTGTCAGGAGAGCATCATGAGAGAACACAGATCAAATACACATGTAGATCACAAGATGAGAGTAAATACGTTAAAATATTACAATGGAAGTTTTATCAACACTTCTTTTTACTTAAAGTTACTATATGTTAAATTAAAAGATTATTATTATCTATTTATTTTAAAGATTATTTTTGGCCATTTTTAGGCCTTTATTGACAGGATTACATGCAGCAAAGGTTCAAAGGTCGGGGTCAAACCCAGGCCCGGTGCATCGAAGAGTACACCTCTACATATGAGCGCACGCTCCAGCATCTGAGCGATCCCTTATCAACACCAGATATCTAAACTAACCTGTAGCTGACGGCAGAGTGAATGAACCACGGTCACGGATTCGAGAGTAGAGATTGTTCTTGATATTTAAAAAATAACTCTTTAAACCTTTGATCGGTTCATACTTTGAGAAAGCAAGATTTATAAAAGCCTTCATAACTTCTGGTTGATAACACGGGCTAGGACCATTTAAATTCACCTCAATACTACATCCTTCTATTTTATCATTAGACATTTTACATGCCACAAAGGCTTTAGGGAGTCCAAAACTAATCCACCACAAAGGATCATTTGAAGGCACATTTGAATTGATCATGTAGGTCTTGTATTTATCCAGCAAAGGATCCAGGTACTGTAAATACAAATTGATTGCAGCTTTGATTTCATTAACACAGTCTGATGCAGGTTTACCAGCCTGAATATCCAGTCGAGCCTCATGGATCAACATCTGGACGTGGAAGGCGGCTCCGTTGACCCAGATCTTGAACCCACGGTCACTCATCTGTCCGTCCTCCAGAAGGGAGTTTCTGAGGATGGTGAGATGGTTGCTCAGCTGATGTTCCAGTCTCCTTAATTCCCCCCGTAATTGTTGGTCATTCTTCATGTACACTTGATGGCGTTTCAGATACTCTGACATTGTGTCTCGGACACTCGAAGCTTTCTCTTCCCCAAACACACGTTGTAACAGGCTGTATGTGTTATCTGTATCATCACTTGGCTGAGTGCCGCTCTTGATGGCGATCTCTATGATCATGGAAATCACCAAAGCTCCAAGTCCAACAGCATTCGGGACTGAAGTCATTGGGCCAATGGCAGATCCAAGACTTCTGATGTAACCTGGCACCGTGTTGAGCATCTCATTAGAGTAAGCCTGCAGCACAGCGTTAGAGTCGGAGCCAGAATATTTCAGCAGAGACTCATCTATGCCTACATCTGGAAAGAGGCATGGTTGATGTAAAATCTGTCTATACATCCAACGAGCAGACCTCTCAAAGTCCTCTTGTGAGTATGAGCCGCCCATGATTATTCCTCTCGATCTGTGATCGCTCACACAGAGCTTAGATGTCCCCCGACCAGCAGACTGAACACTATAATCAGAATACTGAGATAAAGCCCAGCCAGCTCCCTGTGAAGGTAAAAGAGTAGCACAACTCGAGAGCACGTCGATGTGAATTTGAAGGATGCGGGCGGGGGCGGGGGTGTTCAAACGAGCCGTTTTATTGGTTGGCGCCTAGCCAATGAAATGGGACTTCTATTGTACGTGACGATGTCACGAAACCCTCGTCCTCGGGGACGTTCTGAAACGCTAACATGGCTTAATGCAAGACTGATATTAAAATAAATAAATGATATGAACTCAGTGATCCAAAACTCAGGAAACACCATACTAATAATGCATACTATACAGAATAACAGATGAGCCCAGAATATGAACGCAACGAGTTTAAAGACTCGAGTATTAAAAGACCAAACTCAGGAAACATAACAATAAAGCGTACAGAAAAGCAAATGTGCACAGCATATGAGCGCAACGCATTTAATTGTACATTATGCATTTTCCTCCCATAGAAAACCAAGAAACCGCTTAATTTACATTTATTCATTTAGCAGCCGCTTTTATCCAAAGCGATTACACATGAGACCAACAGAAGCAGTGGAACTACAGTAGGACAACTATATACTAGTGCTATGACCCTTCCAGTTTAGTCTAACGCAGAACGTGTACTTTTTTTTTAATGAGGCTTAATGGACCAACAGTTATTAAAATAAATAAACATACAGAATCTGTTATACATTAATAAGAAAACACAGGCAAGGTTTATTTGCACTGAACACAAATTTGCTTTCTTTCGTCATATTCTGGGCTCATCTGCTTTTCTGTACATAGTAGGCTATGCTTCATTAGTGTGGTGTCTACTGAGTTTGATATCTTTTTTTTTTTTTATAAAAGTCTCAGAGGACGAGGGTTTCGTGACATCACGTACAATTGAAGTCCCATTTCATTGGCTAGGTGCCAACCAATAAAACGGCTCGTTTATTTATTGTACAAGTTCTCAAATTCACATTTACATTTAGTCATTTAGCAGATGCTTTTATCCAAAAGACTTACAATTTAGGACTAAATGAAGCGAGTCATCGTGAAGAGGCAAAAACATCTCAGAGTTTAGCTACTCTTTCACCTTCATATCTCCATCACATATGACCAGGATGACAACAGCCAATCAGAGCTCTGGAAAATGGTTAGGCGTATTTGTTGACTTGTCTCTAAAGTCCAATATGTTCAAGGTCCAGAAAAACTAATTGTGCCGCATGAATCTACTTTTATAGTTTATTCAAATACAACCCTAATGCAGTGATTAGAGATTGTTCCTTCATGTGCATTATAAGTGTTTTATAAGCTCCTTAAAGAAAACCTTCACAGAATCCACATCAGAAACAGGACAAAGCCAAAAACATGATCAGGATATTGACGTAACCTACGGCAGCATTTATACTGTACAATATTCTGTGATAAACGGGATTCTTTGACTTTTATTTATGTCTTATAAAGGCATCATGTGTTTAAACTGGATCTGTGCAACCGAGGATTTTTCTCATGTGAATAGTTATTTTTGTTTTAAACAAGTTTATTAAACAACAATATATAACAAACATATACAAAAACACACACACACACACACACACACACACACACACATGCACACAAATCAATAAATGCATCTCATTTACTAATCATGTGCATAATTCACATAAAAACACCAGTAACTTTCACACAGATGATGTGTTCATTGGCGCGAGGGCGGGGCAACCTGTCACTCACATGAGATCAGCCAAAAGCAAACCACAACCATCCAATCAATTCCCCACAGACACAATCAAGCCCCGCCCACATTTGTTCTTCTTCCAGAAGCGTTTCACTCAGATATACGCAATGTAATACTAAAAATGAATACCGTTATATGGAGATGTGTGGGCGTGTTTAATGCAAATGACTAGCCTGAGGTATGCAGTCGCTCATTTACAATACTACAAACTAGGGGTGTCACAATATATCGTAAAACAAAAATGCATCAATATGTATAGTGTATATAGTTCACCCAAAATAACATTTCTGTGAGGAAAAATTTTTCAGAGTTTTAGTGTCAGTACTACATTACACTACTGTATATAATGTTGAATATAATGTACAATAATGCAATGGGGGAATATTAGTGTGTCCTGATAATGCCAGATGTCTGATGTTACCAGTAAAAGTGTCCGACATTACTGTAGATATATCTAGTCCGTGACAGAGATCAAGAATATTCATCTACAATAATCCTGTATTTTCATCTTCAGAATCATGAATATTGTTACTCTGGCGTCTCTATTGTCCTGTGCTTTGGGTTTCAGCACCAAGTCCATCCTATTCATTTACACACACAATGTAATATCAGATTTAGCATTTAATCAACAGTATCAAATCTCTTGGAGTACCGCAATAATATGGTAAGGTGAGTTCAGTATGGTGATATGTATCGAATCGTGACACGAGTGTATCGTTACACCGCTAATACACACTCATCAACATTACAGCCACATGTGTGTGTGTGTGTGTGTGTGTGTGTGTGTGTGTGTGTGTGATCCAGTGAGATGTTCTGGAGTCTCACCTGGAGAGAGTTTGATCAGACGGTTGTTCAGGCCACCGTCTCCGTCCACGATGTAGATTTCTCCAGAACTGTGGATGAAGATTTCTGCCGGCTGGTCGAACTGAAGCGGACTGAGAGAAGATCCGGCTTTCCCGGGGGATCCCAGAACCTGTAGGAGCTTCCCGGTCAGGGAATACTGCTTCACTGTGTGTCCAAACGGCCCTGAAACACCAGAGAGTCAGTCAGCGTTACTCACACACTCACACACTCACACAGCGCTTTACACAGAGCTTCAGAGCAGCGTTACTGAGAGAACTGGAGAATAATGCAACAGAGTTTGTTTCCAGAAGAAAACAGCGTCACAATCTCTACGAATTATTAATCATTTATAAGAGCCAAACTCCACTTCACACACACACGAGTCGTGAATTATACACACACACGAGTCGTGAGAATGTGTGTGTGCATCTGTCAGTGACTCTGATCCTGCGTACGAACATTAGAGACGGAGCAGTTTAACGACACCGATGGAGATCTGAGGAAAACCACTTTAATATTCATTATGAGTCATAATCATAAATACAGTGATGTTCACAATAACAGTTTAAATTAATAAAAGAATGATTTAAACTCTGTTTTACATCTGATAGACACTTCTAGATTAAATATGGCATTCTCATTAATGGAGTTAAACACTTAAATTACATCAAATCGTTACCGAGAAGTTACAAAAAATGTTATATTCTAATAAATAGTAATATTAGTAGTGTATGCGCTGCTGTTGAACACTTCTCCTCAGGCGTGATGTGTGTTAATGTTCACTCAGCGCATGATAACAGCAGAACTCGTGATCTGAGGAAATATGATCAATAAGGCCTTTCGGTTTCCATTAAAAATATAAAGCAATAAAAAATACTGTTTGGCCGGTGGAAAAGATTGAGAAAAACTTTCTCTGAAATGTATTTTATACTATTTGATTTATTTATTGAAAAACAAGGCGAGGATCGGCTACTAAATGCTTGTTATCAATGTAATGTGACGCACATCCGTATCTCATATTCTCCTAATGTCTTGTACTGTTAAACATGGGATCACGTGGATGAATATGCATATGCAAATGATATGCAGATGAGGATAAGCATAGTAAAACGAGGCGTTGTAAGCTCATATATGGTTATTTCGGGGAGGAGACGCATGTTCACAGTCTTCCTCTGACTGGGTTTATAAAGGGAATCTGGCGTTCTGGCGTACACACGCTTTTATAACTCTGAATATTGCTGGTGTAGGACATTTAGGGTTTCTGCGCATGTACACTTATACTGAGGATCCCACACACAGAGCCCTGCAGAGGAGCCCAGAACCCACCGTTCCCAACATCCGTGATCCACAGTGTCGGATCGGCCGAGGCGTTGGCCAGGAACATCCCATGAGGCATCTCCAGAGTGCTGGTGTTCCAGGCCTGCAGGAACTCTCCATCCGTGCTGAAGACCAGGACCTTCGGGATGTTCTCGCCTCTCTGCCCGGAGAAACACACACACATCAGGATCAAGCCTTGCCACTGATGAAGTTCTCACTTTGTATCTCACAAGTGTGACTTTTTTCTCATAATGTCAAGTTATAAACTCATAATTACAAGTGTGCATCTTCCAAATGTGATGCTGTCTAACCATTGGGCGTTAACACATAACACCATAACACATTCACAATGGAGAATACGCTTACACACACACACACACACACACACACACACACACACATACAGAAACGAAAGGGTTAAATTATAATACCACACATGCACACACACTGTGTTGTAGATATACACATACGGTAAAATGCTTTATAACACCATCTTTAGGTTTCACTTTAATCATAATGAGGCACAACTGTCAAAGCTGACACTTCAATAGAAATGTGTAGAACTGACATGTGATTGTAAATTGTATGATAGTGATATTACGATGTCTATAACCGAACTATACAGCAACATTAGAGAGTAGATGACACACATGTGCTAGTATGAGTAGCAGAGGACCACTCACTGGCTCACTTTCAGTGTCTGGTTTTGGTTTTCCACCAGTAATCTCCACTAAAGCAAGGCACATTAACTCCATTAAATGTGCTTACAGACACACACACACTCTCATGTTTCAGATATAGATTGGAATAAATGATAGATAAGAAAATGCTTAATCCGGAGGCCTGTTGCATGAAGCTAGCTGAACAAACTCAGAGTTTCAGAGCAGGTTTAGAGTCCATCCTGGATTAGATCAGGTTCAGCGGTCTCACAAAGCTCTGGAGAAACGCTGTCTGTCAAATAATTAGCAGCAAAAGAAGAGAAATTTTGTCTTCAAGGTTTTTTCACTATAAACTGCTGTATTTGAAGCGAGAGATCCAGGGGGCGTGGCTTACAGATACATGTCAGATTGCTCACAGCTGATTGGTCCAGTTTGGGTCAGCAATCTCTAACCTAGAATAAAGCCTGCACTGTTAGCCTTGTAGCGTAAGTTACCATGGCGATGAACACCGCTAAAAACCAATCCGCCTTCTCGAGCCCGAAAAACCAGAGTTTGCTCAAACTAATCTCAGATCTGGGCAGCAACTGAAACCCGCTGTGTGCAACAGGCCACAGGTCTCCCCTTAATTTACATCATTTTTTAGATCTCATTGTCATCATAATGTGATATAATTGCAAAATGATATTTCACTACAAATGAAGTGGTAAACTTTGACAAAATATGATTATTAATGTAATTAAAAAAAAATAATTAAAAAAAAAATTTTTTCCTTTCCCTTTGAAACATCACTTATCAGGCTTATGCTACTCTGAATAATACCTGAACTTCGTATTTTGAGCACTTCTTGCGTTGTTGTTGCTTTTGCCTCTTTATGATGACTCGCTGAATTTTGTCCTAATTTGTAAGTCGCTTTGGATAAAGGCGTCTGCTAAATGACTAAATGTAAATGTAATTATAATAATTGTATAATGTCTAAATGTGAATCCAGAAGCAAAACCTGTGAAAATAACTATATTAGTGAGCAGAAAGAGCCAATGAGAGGTCCTCTGCTGCCATCCGGTGGTTATAATGGCAATTTCAGTGAATTTATCATAAGAATATAACATTCTTCACCTTTTTAACTATTATAGAGGCACTATTGCCAGATCTCCGTAAAACTTTGTCTTCTTGTTTAGAGTCATAAGTCAAATGTATTTTTCTGAGCATGCCTTGAGGAGTTACAGGCTTTCGGGTGCACTTGGTCAAGCCCACACACTGAAGTGACCCTATTATAGACACCCACATGCAAAAGTTCAACTCTTTTTGGATATTATTGACCTAGACTAGAGTCCAACTCGAACCCCTAAATATAAAACCCCCTTAAACTTATTTTATTTCAGCTAGCTGCCAAGGCAACATTTCCCAATTTCAAAATAGAACCAGAATAAAAGTTAATAAAAATATATAGAATTAATTAAAATGTACAAAATTAATAAATAAATAAATATATATATTCCTAAAATTTCTAAAAATGACAAAAACAAAATATTATAACTAAAACTGAAATTGCATGTGAATAACAATGGAAAATATAACCATAAAATCTAAAACAATGATACTAAAATAACTGAATCTTATCTCATAATTCTGCCTTCTCCCCTCAGTAGTGAGTGTGTGTCGAGCTCAGGTCAGAAGTGTGTGTGCTCCTCACCTGCGCCACATAGACACGCCCCCTCAGGTGATTGACAGCCACAGCGAACACCTGACCGGTGAACAGCTCGGGGTTTCTGGGCCACGAAATGTCCAGTTTATAAAGCGCGCGCCCGGAAACCCGGAAGTCCGCGTGCGATCGCGACGCGACGCTCGTCTGCAAACACAGCAAACATTCATTTACTAATAGCAATAAAAAACACACACAAAAAAACATTGATTTATTAATAACTAGGGTTGTAACGATACTCTCACGTCACGATTCGATACATATCACCATACTGAAGTGTTTTCTATACTCCAAGAGATTTGATACTGTTGATTAAAATGCTGAAGCCTTTGGCTTGCTCAGTTGGGGATATTTTGGGGATATTTAATTTAATTTTATCAATCAATAAATTCCTCTTGAAACAAACTTTGTTGTATTATTTTAATTTAATACTGTGAAGCTGCTTTGATACAATCTGTATTGTGAAAAGCGCTATACAAATAAACTTGACTTGACTTGAGTCTGATATTACATAGTGTGTGTAAGTGAATAGGATGGACTCGGTGCTGAAACCCAAAGCACAGGACAATAGAGACGCCAGAGTAACAATATTCATGATTCTGAAGATGAAAATACAGGATTATTGTAGATGAATATTCTTGATCTCTGTCACGGACTAGATATATCTACAGTAATGTCGGGCACTTTTACTGGTAACATCAGACATCTGGCATTATCAGGACACACTAATATTCCCCCATTGCATTATTGTACATCATATTCAACATTATATAGTAGTTTATGAAGTACTGACACTGAAACTCTGTGAACTTGATTTTTTTCTTCACATAAATTTTATTTTGGGTGAATTATAAACACTATCCACGATACATATTGATGCATTTTTGTATCGCGATATATTGTCACACCTCTCCTAATAACGCACATACACCACGGTATTACCCAGCGTACAGTAGCATTCTTACAGCATTCATCAGTTTATTTGTATGTTCGGCTTACAGACAAGTACCATAGTACTAAATATACCATAGTAATACCATATTTTTTGATACTATGGTATTCTTATGGTATTCATTAATTTATTTGTTAGACTTACACAAAAAAATTAGAAGCTACTATAGTACTACTCTAAATATATCATAGTAATACCATACACGGATATGTAACGTTACTATGGTATACTTTGAAATAACACGTAGCATCGCTTCATATTTAATCTCCGGTGACCCTGAACACTTCAGTCACTCACGTGAGAGCTGATGGCGCCACACATGAACATGATGAAGAGGAGTAATGCCATGGCAACAGCAATTAAACAGCAGTAATTACGCCTTCTCATAGAGATTAATAATAATCGATCATCTCGAGTCCAGCGGCGCAGCACTTCCTGTTTTGATCACATGACGACTCCTCTAACCTCATTGGTTCACACTGACAGCGGTGCGGTGACGTCACATGCGATCTAAAAACATCTTAAAAATAATAATAATAATATAATATATATATTTTTAGTATCAAAAATATATATATATATATATATATATATATATTATCCATTAAATGTAATTCGCTGCAAATGCTGATATGTAAATGAAAATCTGATGCTTGTAATGTAAATCAATGAGCTCTTTATAACAGTAGAGCAGATACTCACATAAAACGCATTTAAATATCAGTATTTGCCAATAATGTCTTAGTAAGATATTATTTAAATGCTGTTTTATGATCAAAGCTCTGTAGCTTTCACGCATAGTGGTCACTACAGTGGACAGCTATTAAAAAAGCATTTTCTTGAATTTGCACGGGTTTTTATGGCAAAGTTGCACATCAATCTCTTCATTGGACCCTGGTGCATCATCCTATAAATTGCAATCAAGTGCAAGCCTTTGTGTTTCGATTTTTTCCCCCTCCAAACCAAGATGGCCAAGGGTCAGTCAGACATGCCAAGTTGCTCCAGAATATCCACCCATTCCTTCTATCCTAGGAGACTCTTGTAGGTAAAAAAAATATTGCAGCATAAAGCAATATCTAATGAGTCATATCACAGTAAAATTTTCCAAGTTTTGATTTTAGATTGAGAGAAAACTCTGATTAATCACATGTCCACTGTAGTGGACGTCATGCATGCAATGGCTATATTTCAGATACAATTCATAATTATAATGTGAATATTGTTTTTGAAATTTAAAACTTAAAAACTTAATATGCATTGACTTTTTCTACTGTAAATAAATGTATTTGTATTATTAGAATGTAATTTTCATTGACATCGAAAAAAGTCATGTGATTACATAATGTATGAACTTGTAATGCATTACTTTACTTGTTAGATCAAAAAGTAATCTGATTTTATAATGCATGTTATTGTAATGCATTTTTTACTCATAACATCAAAAAGTAATCTGATTACATAATGCATGTTACTTGTAATGCGTTTCCTTTCTCATAACATCAAAAAGTAATCTGATTATGTAATGTGCGTTATTGTAATGTGTTTTTTTACTCATAACATCAAAAAGTAATCTGATTACGTAATGCATGTTACTTGTAATGCGTTTCTTTACTCGTTACATCAAAAAGTAATCTGATTAGGTAATGCATATTACTTGTAGTTAATTACTTGTTAGATCAAAAAGTAATCTGATTAGGTAATGCATGTTACTTGTAACACATTACTTTACTTGTAACATCAAAAAAGTAATCTGAATGCGTTATGCATGTTACTTGTAATGCGTTACCCCCAACACTGATCATTTCAGATGAGATTGAAAAAACGTATCGCTAGGTTTTCTCAGAGGAGGGCTATGATAGAAATGTGCATGTCCATCTTGAACATAATCAGAATTATCAGCTAATAAGGGTAAATCTCCATACTCTGGTGCACTGGAGGGAGCATCTGAGTGGTTTCCACAGTTGTACTTTGACAGGCTGTAGAAAATTCTGATGGAATCACGTCCTCATGTTCTGATATCAAAGATACGCAAAGTGCAACTTGTATGAAGTTGTATGAAGCCATTGCAATATTTTGCATTTATATTTTTTGTATATATTTTATAGTTTTCACATTATTTGATATAATTGCATTGATTAGTTTGTTAAATTCACATACTTTATCTGTTTGATTATTGTCTTATATTTAATACAGTATATCTTCAGTTTAAACCAAACGCATGCTGTCCACTCAAGTGGACATCTGAAGATCTCTTTGAAAAATTTGTAAAAAAATAAAATAAAAATCAATTCTTGTTTTTCATGCCCTAAGAGCAATAAAAACACATAGGAAAAAAATCCTGACTGAGGGTATCATAATTCATGCATGAAAGGGTTAAAACATGCAATTATAAATTTGCATATCAAATGTGAAACAGAAGCTTTATAGGTTTATTATTGCAAAATCAAACTGGCCTTTTAGTTTCTATCATGATGAAGATGATGAAGATATAGTAAAGAATGCACAGATTGTAGTCTCCTGATCGGGTCAAACGTTATTTTACTAGCATTAAGATACTATTATAGCGTTTAATATGATTTTCAATCATTTTATTTTTTTTATTTTCGGTATGCATTTTAATTTCAGTTAATGTTTTAGTAATTTAGTTGTGTGTTTTTGTCATTTTTAGAAGTGTTTTTATATGTCTAATATATTTTTTATTAACTCTTTTTTTAGTTTGAG
>CM038645.1:29655850-29675850 GCA_021554675.1 Leuciscus idus | reverse complement strand
CGAGTGTGTGTGTGTGCGTGTGTGTGTGTACAGTGGAGCTCCAGCAGGGTTATGAGACTCAGAGTCAGCGGCTGAAAGTCTTTAATGTTTTCTGTTGCTCTGAATCTGATCATAGAGAGACTGAGCTGATGATGCACTCATACACAGGCGGAGATGATCATCTGAACATGACCGTACGGGGAAGAGGTGCCTCGTGGGAGTCCGTGGTGATGCATTCTGGGATGTGTTCAGGCTGTGGTCGTGTCACTCTCGTACGCTGGCGGAGTAAGAGAACTGAGGGAAGTGAGCACATGACCCAGAATCCTCCACACCTCGACGGCTCGCTGGAACAAGTGGAACAGGGTATCAACAGAACATCAGCATGAGCGAGAGAAGCGGAGACGCTAACACCGACGGCACACTTCTACAGCGCGTACATCAGGGGATAAACCACTGGAGCGCTCGACAAGGCCGACTTAAAGAACAACGACATCAGCGTACTTACGTTATTGCAATCTTTAGAAATAAACACAAAACAAAGTAATAATGTTTTTCTCATCATTTACACTTTGCATCATCATCATATGTGTCCCTGAATCACAAACCCAGTCTCGAGTCGCACGGGTATATCTGTGGCAATAGCAACAATACATTGTATGGGTCAAAATTATCGATTTTTCTTTTATGCCAAAAATCATGAGGATATTCAGTAAAGATCATGTTCCATGAAGATATTTTGTACATTTCCTACCGTGAATATATACAACATTTATTTTTGTGAGTGAATGCAAAAATGTCCCTTATTTTCAAATCCCAATGTTGACAGGTATGCGTATCTGCTTACTTGAACACACACACACACACACACACACACACACACACACACGTCACTACACAACAAATAACGCCACGCATGTTCATTTGCACTGAAGCAAAAGTGAAGATTAAAAAGCATTTGGTGAACAGAAAACACATTGTTATTTTCCAGCATCCTACATGTCCTGATGTTCTCTGTCCTGTATTAATCTGTCCACCTAAAACATGTCTTTGGTGAAAAGGATGAAAGAGGAGGAGGAGATGCTGGATGACAGGATTTAGTTTAAATAAGAAATTAATGTATGAAATCCAACTTTTATATATTATATATACAGTGGTTAAAGTGGGATTTGGCAGGTGGGAGAACCCTCATATTTTGTGTAGGTGCAACAGGGGGAAATGACTCACCGTGGGACTACATATTGAGTATCGTGGTATAGCTATACTTTTTGGGACAAGAGTGTCACTGTGGCGCCGAGTATCACACCACAATATAAAAACACAACCTTGTTTTTCACAATGTAAATTTAAACAGAAAAATGTGAAGTCCAAAACGGACTCAAATGTGAGGTAGTATGGGGGGTTCAGGGGCGTGCTCCCCCGAGACATTTTGTATTTCTCTGACCTACATATGTGCACTAGGGCTTTTGAAGGCCAAAGAAATTTATAAGAAATGTATCAATTTAAAACCTTGTCATTAGATTATTTGTGAATACCTGCTCTCTCTCCTCATCTTCATCTTTCTTTCTCTCAGTCTCCTTATCCTGCCCTAATTCTTCCCCTCCTGAAAGCTGAACTTTGACTGATAGTCTTTTCATTTTCGTCTGTGTCAGTGAAGAAAGTAAACATAGGCTCAACTGATATTTATATGTTTTATGAATCATTTTCTGAGACAAGTTAATTTACTCAAGGTTACCAGGAAAGCTGTAGCCTATAAGTCAGTTTTGCCAATAGGAATCTTCTACAAGAATGGAATTTGAAAACGTCTGTTTTTAAATGTTAAAAGTAATTTTAAATAATACAAATGATAGTCTACGTTTAACGCAGTTGGTGGAATTGGCAGACGTTCCCTTAAGCATCATGAGCTGTGGAAACGCGTCAAAGCATTCTCAGGTATAAATATAATATAATAATAAATAATAAAATATATTACAAGGGAAAACAAATGTCCGGCGAATATCGAACCTAAAACTAACTGTAGCGCGCTCAACCCCCGTGAGTGCATTCACGCATTAGTAGTCGCTGGCGTTCAGCGGGGAGGGAAGGCATGAACCGGTGTAGATGCACTAAAATCAGACAGGAGAACCGTGACTGAGAACATAACGTCGGGAAGCGTGTTCGTGAATGCGGGGTCAGGGGGTGATATTCAGTTTTGATTTGATGAATGATGATTATTATTGAATTTGATGAGAATAATTTGATTTGATTTGAATCTATTTATTTATTAATTTATCTAAGGTGCCGGAACGCAGTTCTGGTCCGTTCCGGCCCACTTTAACCCCTGTATATATATATATATATACAGGTCCTTCTCAATAAATTAGCATATTGTGATAAAGTTCATTATTTTCCATAATGTAATGATAAAAATTAAACTTTCATATATTTTAGATTCATTGCACACCAACTGAAATATTTCAGGTCTTTTATTGTTTTAATACTGATGATTTTGGCATACAGCTCATGAAAACCCAAAATTCCTGTCTCAATAAATTAGCATATCATGAAAAAGTTCTCTAAACGAGCTATTAACCTAATCATCTGAATTCACTAATTAACTCTAAACACCTGCAAAAGATTCCTGAGGCTTTTAAAAACTCCCAGCCTGGTTCATTACTCAAAACCGCAATCATGGGTAAGACTGCTGACCAGAAGGCCATCATTGACACCCTCAAGCAAGAGGGTAAGACACAGAAAGAAATTTCTGAACGAATAGGCTGTTCCCAGAGTGCTGTATCAAGGCACCTCAGTGGGAAGTCTGTGGGAAGGAAAAAGTGTGGCAAAAAACGCTGCACAACGAGAAGAGGTGACCTGACCCTGAGGAAGATTGTGGAGAAGGACCGATTCCAGACCTTGGGGGACCTGCGGAAGCAGTGGACTGAGTCTGGAGTAGAAACATCCAGAGCCACCGTGCACAGGCGTGTGCAGGAAATGGGCTACAGGTGCCGCATTCCCAAGGTCAAGCCACTTTTGAACCAGAAACAGCGGCAGAAGCGCCTGACCTGGGCTACAGAGAAGCAGCACTGGACTGTTGCTCAGTGGTTGCTCAAATTTTGCATGTCATTCGGAAATCAAGGTGCCAGAGTCTGGAGGAAGACTGGGGAGAAGGAAATGCCAAAATGCCTGAAGTCCAGTGTCAAGTACCCACAGTCAGTGATGGTCTGGGGTGCCATGTCAGCTGCTGGTGTTGGTCCACTGTGTTTTATCAAGGGCAGGGTCAATGCAGCTAGCTATCAGGAGTTTTTGGAGCACTCCATGCTTCCATCTGCTGAAAAGCTTTATGGAGATGAAGATTTCATTCTTCAGCATGACCTGGCACCTGCTCACAGTGCCAAAACCACTGGTAAATGGTTTACTGACCATGGTATTACTGTGCTCAATTGGCCTGCCAACTCTTCTGACCTGAACCCCATAGAGGATCTGTGGGATATTGTGAAGAGAAAGTTGAGAGACGCAAGACCCAACACTCTGGATGAGCTTAAGGCCGCTATCGAAGCATCCTGGGCCTCCATAACACCTCAGCAGTGCCACAGGCTGATTGCCTCCATGCCACGCCGCATTGAAGCAGTCATTTCTGCAAAAAGGATTCCCGACCAAGTATTGAGTGCATAACTGAACATAATTAATTGAAGGTTGACTTTTTTTTGTATTAAAAACACTTTTCTTTTATTGGTTGGATGAAATATGCTAATTTATTGAGACAGGAATTTTGGGTTTTCATGAGCTGTATGCCAAAATCATCAGTATTAAAACAATAAAAGACCTGAAATATTTCAGTTTGTGTGCAATGAATCTAAAATATATGAAAGTTTAATTTTTATCATTACATTAGGGAAAATAATGAACTTTATCACAATATGCTAATTTATTGAGAAGGACCTGTATATATATATATATATATATATATATATATATATATATATATATATATATATATATATATATATATATATATATATAAAGCTGTGACGTATTTAATCTGGTTTGTTTCTCTCTTTTTTGCTAGTAGAAGTCCTGAATGGCCGGTAACTTAATTTAGTTGCCAAATTGGCCGGTGAGTGAAAAAGTAAATTTCAAACCCTGTTTGTGCGAACCCTGTGAGTGATGCAAGAACACACACTTACGCGTGTCTGGAGGAGTAACAGTGATGCTCTGCGCTGTGAACTCGTCGTCGAAGTATCGCGTGTCGGTCTCTGACGTCACCTGAGGTTTAAAGGGAGGCAGCAACTGCAGGAACACAGACACACACACACACGACACGAGCGTGAGAATCCACATCACACCCGACGAGACCAAACTAACCTCTCGACTGAAGCACCTTCTTCTGCAACACGTCCTCCCACTGAATCCCACAGAAGAACCCGTGCATCATCACGTCTCTTGCATCATCAGCCCCGCCTCCCAGCCTGCAGCCAATCACAAGCCTTCATCATTACTCAAGCCAAGTCTCCTTAATTTATACAGCGCTTCTTACTATACAGAGTGTTTCAAAGCAGCTTTACAGAGATAACAGGAACATAATGGGTCCCATTTTATATTAAGTGGCTATAAGTACAATGTACTTATTGTGTTGATGTTGTATTGTAAAACACTTTTGCTGCTATTGAGGTGTGATACAGGTAAGGTTAGGGACAGGTTAGGAACAGGTGAGATATGGGTAAGGTTAGGGACAGGTGTGATACGGGTAAGGTTAGGGACAGGTGAGATAAGGGTAAGGTTAGGGACAGGTGAGATAAAGGTAAGGTTGGGGACAGGTGTGATACGGGTAAGGTTGGGGACAGGTGTGATACGGGTAAGGTTGGGGACAGGTGAGATACAGGTAAGGTTAGGGACAGGTGAGATACAGGTAAGGTTAGGGACAGGTGAGATACGGATATGGTTGGGGACAGGTGTGATACGGGTAAGGTTGGGGACAGGTGTGATACGGGTAAGGTTGGGGACAGGTGTGATACGGGTAAGGTTGGGGACAGGTGAGATACGGGTAAGGTTGGGGACAGGTGTGATACGGGTAAGGTTGGGGACAGGTGTGATACGGGTAAGGTTGGGGACAGGTGTGATACGGGTAAGGTTGGGGACAGGTGTGATACGGGTAAGGTTGGGGACAGGTGTGGGGGACAGGTGTGGGGGACAGGTGTGAAACGGGTAAGGTTGGGGACAGGTGTGATACGGGTAAGGTTGGGGACAGGTGTGATACGGGTAAGGTTGGGGACAGGTGTGATACGGGTAAGGTTGGGGACAGGTGTGATACAGGTAAGGTTGGGGACAGGTGAGATACGGGTAAGGTTGGGGACAGGTGTGATACGGGTAAGGTTGGGGACACGTGTGATACGGGTAAGGTTGGGGACAGGTGAGATACGGGTAAGGTTGGGGACAGGTGTGATACGTGTAAGGTTGGGGACAAGTGTTATACGGGAAAGGTTGGGGACAGGTGTGATACAGGTAAGGTTGGGGACAGGTGTGATACAGGTAAGGTTGGGGACAGGTGTGATACGGGTAAGGTTTGGGACAGGTGAGATACGGGTAAGGTTTGGGACAGGTGAGGTTTAAGGGAAGGGTCAGCAGGTTCATTACAAATGTAACTTATTACAGCTGTTACTACATGCAGGTATTTTCAAGTACAATGTAAAAACATGTATGTACACATTAAGTCCATTGTATCATCAGAATTATTGCACTTTCACCGTAAGCACAAATCAAGAGAATGTCGATCTCATTCGCACGATTGATTTTACTCATCTAGTTTTTATGGAAGCTTTATTTATGCCATGAAATAAAATTCTGACTTTATTTCTTGCAGTCATGAGGAGAAAAATTCAGTATTGTGAGATGTAACGTTTATAACTTTTTTTCTCAGAATTGCGCTGAAATGCGCTCACCTCTGCTTGGGGTCTGAAGCACCAGTGCATTATGGGCTACGCTCACCTCTGCTTGGGGTCTGAAGCACCAGTGCATTATGGGCTGGCTCACCTCTGTTTGGGGTCTGAAGCACCAGTGCATTATGGGCTACGCTCACCTCTGCTTGGGGTCTGAAGCACCAGTGCATTATGGGCTACGCTCACCTCTGTTTGGGGTCTGAAGCACCAGTGCATTATGGGCTATGCTCACCTCTGCTTGGCGTCTGAAGCACCAGTGCATTATGGGCTAGCTCACCTCTGTTTGAGGTCTGAAGCACCAGTGCATTATGGGCTGGCTCACCTCTGTTTGAGGTCTGAAACACCTGTGCATTATGGGCTACACTCACCTCTGTTTGGGGTCTGAAACACCCGTGCATTATGGGCTATGCTCACCTCTGCTTGGCGTCTGAAGCACCAGTGCATTATGGGCTAGCTCACCTCTGTTTGAGGTCTGAAGCACCAGTGCATTATGGGCTGGCTCACCTCTGCTTGGGGTCTGAAGCACCAGTGCATTATGGGCTACGCTCACCTCTGCTTTGGGTCTGAAGCACCAGTGCATTATGGGCTACGCTCACCTCTGTTTGGGGTCTGAAACACCAGTGCATTATGGGCTACACTCACCTCTGCTTTGGGTCTGAAGCACCAGGGCATTATGGGCTACGCTCACCTCTGCTTGGGGTCTGAAGCACCAGTGCATTATGGGCTAGCTCACCTCTGTTTGAGGTCTGAAGCACCAGTGCATTATGGGCTACGCTCACCTCTGTTTGGGGTCTGAAGCACCAGTGCATTATGGGCTACGCTCACCTCTGTTTGGGGTCTGAAGCACCAGTGCATTATGGGCTACGCTCACCTCTGCTATGGGTCTGAAGCACCAGTGCATTATGGGCTATGCTCACCTCTGCTTGGCGTCTGAAGCACCAGTGCATTATGGGCTAGCTCACCTCTGTTTGAGGTCTGAAGCACCAGTGCATTATGGGCTGGCTCACCTCTGCTTGGGGTCTGAAGCACCAGTGCATTATGGGCTACGCTCACCTCTGCTTTGGGTCTGAAGCACCAGTGCATTATGGGCTACGCTCACCTCTGTTTGGGGTCTGAAACACCAGTGCATTATGGGCTACACTCACCTCTGCTTTGGGTCTGAAGCACCAGTGCATTATGGGCTACGCTCACCTCTGCTTGGGGTCTGAAGCACCAGTGCATTATGGGCTAGCTCACCTCTGTTTGAGGTCTGAAGCACCAGTGCATTATGGGCTGGCTCACCTCTGTTTGAGGTCTGAAACACCTGTGCATTATGGGCTACACTCACCTCTGTTTGGGGTCTGAAACACCCGTGCATTATGGGCTACGCTCACCTCTGTTTGGGGTCTGAAGCACCAGTGCATTATGGGCTAGCTCACCTCTGTTTGAGGTCTGAAGCACCAGTGCATTATGGGCTACGCTCACCTCTGTTTGAGGTCTGAAGCACCAGTGCATTATGGGCTACGCTTACCTCTGTTTGAGGTCTGAAACACCCGTGCATTATGGGCTACGCTCACCTCTGCTTGGGGTCTGAAGCACCCGTGCATTATGGGTTGGCTCACCTCTGCTTGGGGTCTGAAGCACCAGTGCATTATGGGCTAGCTCACCTCTGTTTGAGGTCTGAAGCACCAGTGCATTATGGGCTACGCTCACCTCTGTTTGGGGTCTGAAGCACCAGTGCATTATGGGCTACGCTCACCTCTGTTTGAGGTCTGAAGCACCAGTGCATTATGGGCTACGCTCACCTCTGTTTGAGGTCTGAAACACCCGTGCATTATGGGCTACGCTCACCTCTGCTTGTGGTCTGAAGCACCAGTGCATTATGGGCTGGCTCACCTCTGTTTGGGGTCTGAAGCACCAGTGCATTATGGGCTGGCTCACCTCTGCTTGGGGTCTGAAGCACCAGTGCATTATGGGCTGGCTCACCTCTGTTTGGGGTCTGAAGCACCAGTGCATTATGGGCTGGCTCACCTCTGTTTGGGGTCTGAAGCACCAGTGCATTATGGGCTGGCTCACCTCTGTTTGGGGTCTGAAGCACCAGTGCATTATGGGCTGGCTCACCTCTGTTTGGGGTCTGAAGCACCAGTGCATTATGGGCTGGCTCACCTCTGTTTGGGGTCTGAAGCACCAGTGCATTATGGGCTGGCTCACCTCTGTTTGGGGTCTGAAGCACCAGTGCATTATGGGCTGGCTCACCTCTGTTTGGGGTCTGAAGCACCAGTGCATTATGGGCTGGCTCACCTCTGCTTGGGGTCTGAAGCACCAGTGCATTATGGGCTGGCTCACCTGTGCTTGGGGTCTGAAGCACCAGTGCATTATGGGCTGGCTCACCTCTGTTTGGGGTCTGAAGCACCAGTGCATTATGGGTTGGCTCACCTCTGCTTGGGGTCTGAAGCACCAGTGCATTATGGGCTAGCTCACCTCTGTTTGAGGTCTGAAGCACCAGTGCATTATGGGCTACGCTCACCTCTGTTTGAGGTCTGAAACACCCGTGCATTATGGGCTACGCTCATCTCTGTTTGGGGTCTGAAGCACTAGAGCATTATGGGCTGGCTCACCTCTGTTTGGGGTCTGAAGCACCAGTGCAATATGGGCTGGCTCACCTCTGTTTGGGGTCTGAAGCACCAGTGCATTATGGGCTGGCTCACCTCTGTTTGGGGTCTGAAGCACCAGTGCATTATGGGCTGGCTCACCTCTGTTTGGGGTCTGAAGCACCAGTGCATTATGGGCTGGCTCACCTCTGTTTGGGGTCTGAAGCACCAGTGCATTATGGGCTGGCTCACCTCTGCTTGGGGTCTGAAGCACCAGTGCATTATGGGCTAGCTCACCTCTGCTTGGGGTCTTTCCTCAACAGGCCGCTGAGCAGAGCTTTGGCTTCGGGCGAGAGGCTCTTGGGGAAGCGGATCTCCTCCATCACGATGAGCTCGAAGAGCCGCTCGTGGTCCTGGTTGTAGAACGGCAGGCGTCCACACATCATCTCGTACATCACCACTCCCAGACCCCACCAGTCCACCGCACGCCCGTAATCATTGTCCTCCAGCACCTGACACATTCACATACACTTACAAAACATCAGGAATACAAGCCATTCATCGCACAGAGGAGATAAACAGGAGAAGTGCTAGCAATACAGTTTTATTTTAGCCGTGTTGTAAGGCCCCCAGCGGGCCCCGGACCCCTGGATGAGCCGTAGCCGTTGGTTACCTCCGGCGCAAGGTATTCTGGGGTGCCACAGAACGTCCTCATGGTGGCCTCGTCTGTGATGCCCTCCTTACAGAGGCCGAAGTCTGTGATCTTAATATGTCCATCTTTATCCAGCATGAGGTTCTCCAGCTGAGTGAACAGAGAACATCTTCATCATTATCATCATCATCAGCAGCAGCACAAACTCCCAGTGAATAACTGTACTTCATTCAGCTGAACTTAATCAACACTGAACTGAATATCAACTGCTTATGGTAAAATTGAGTTTCATAACTGATGAATATTGCAACACTAACACTGTTACTGAACTTGTATCTGGTGTTTCTGAGTTGTATGTTGCAGAGATATAATGCATGGTTGAATGGTTCGCTGCATTGATATTATGTAGCAATTCTGAGAAATAAAGTCGCAATTCTGAGAAATAAAGTCGCAATTCTGAGGAAAATGTTGCAATTCTGAGAAATAAAGTCATAATTCTGAGAAATAAAGTCGCAATTTTGAAAAATAAAAGTCATAATTCTGAGAAAGTTACAATTCTGATTTATTTTTCTCATAACTGCGAAAAATAAAGTCAGAATTGCAAATTAAAACGTTGCAATTACCTTAAAAAAAAAAAAAATTATTAAAGGACAAGTTCGGTATTTTACACTTAAAGCCCTGTTTACAGATCGTTTCTGATGAAATAGAATGGTTAAGATTAAAATTTGGACACATGCTGCTGTCCCGAGAATTTTAGGTTTCTTTCACTTTCCCCCCCACCTCCAGAATGGCTGCATATGCGCACTGGAACACAAAGACGTGAAACTCACCGAGTGGTCAGGGGTGTTCACTGATATGCTCACACAAAAATCTTGCTTTCCAACAGGTTTTATCGTAGTTTTTGTCCAATTCCATTGACTTGTATTGGATGTGCTATGAGGTACGCTATTACTCCGCCACCAACTAGTCCAGGCGTTTTAAGCCAAAATGGGGGTCAACCGTGAACAAACTGCAACAGAATCAAACTCAACTGATTTTGTATCCTCCATATGTCCTGAGTAAGGAAAAAAAAGCCCCGAAGAATCCCATTAGGGGAAAGTTCCGAAAAAGACCCAAATATAGTCTATTCATATGCCGATACATTCTCTTAAAAAAATTTAACCTTTAGATATCACCATGAAAATTACTGAGTTGATTACTTATATCAAGACAAACAAAAAATGTATTACAAGTTTTTTTTAATTGTTTGTTAACATGGACAAACGGTGCATAATCTAATTACAGATGTGCTAATTTGCATAAATCCCACAACAGATGTAAACATTGGGTATAGCCAGGTGAAAATGTCTTGTTGAATCTTGTTGACATATAACAGTAAAAGACTAAATGTTAAGGTCTGAATGGAACAGGCTACCCATGAGCATTAATATAGAGGCAGGAAGAAGTACTTTAAAACAGCCTTTATTAATTATTACTGCAGAGATGGGGTTTGGGGCTGGGTCTGTGGGACTGTTTCTGGGGGACGAGTCTGAGGGAAGAACAGGAGACAATGGTGAGTAGAATGCAGAAGACAAAAAGGTAGGTAAAATAAAATGTGTCTGGATCAAAAAATCTAATTACGTACAAAATTCACCACTAGAGAATCTCATCTTCATTCTCGTCACAGGCCATCTGCATTGAGTTTGTGCAGCTCACTCCCCTCCAGACACTTTTTATTTTACCTACCTTTTTGTCTTCTGCATTCTACTCACCATTGCACCTATGCAGCCATTCTGGGGGTGGGGGGGTGCTACCACAGAAACCGAAAATTCTCGGGCCAGCAGCATGTGTCCAAATTTCAATCTTAACCGTTGTATTTCATCAGAAACAATCTGTAAACAGGGCTTTAAGTGTAAAATACCGAACTTGTCTTTTAAGCCGCGTTCACACTGAAGACGATTACTATAATGATGACAAATAAAGATATAGTTCTAAAAACCATTCCATAAACCACATCACAACTATCACGATAACTACAAAGAGAAACTACTTTGCTGGAATCACTTTCAGAGCGATTGATGAACGATAAAAACACTGACAGCCAATCAGAATCCATCCTGCTTTAACGAGCTCCAGCATTTAAAGAGACAGACGACAAAACTAAGAATAAACGATATCATGAACACTAATATAGTTATTGTTCTTGGTGTGAACGAGCCTTAAAGTCCCCCTGTGGTGTAAATCCAGCTTTTAATGTTGTTTATGTGTCTATGTGGTGTATTTAATCTGCTTTAAGACAAACCATGTGTAAGTTCATAAGTCGACAGCATTGCTGAGTATTTCCTCCTTAAAACTGCAGTGAACCAAAGACCAGTCTTCAAAGGCAACTTTGAAATCGCTGGTGTTTCTGACGTCACAAACTACCTTGTAACCAATCAGATCAACGTGTGATCGTCAACCAGTGGATCTCTGAGCTGAGTGAGTGAGTGAGTGGAGGCGGGGTGAATTTGCATATTCATAGAACCGCGTATACTAAACGAGGTGTCGAGTTACATTCTAGATGTTTTAAGGAGTGAAAAAACATTTAAATATGTAATTTTGGTGATCAAAGATGCGTTTTTAAGGAAAATGATTGACTACAGGGGAACTTTAAGACGCTACACTTCAGAACAGCTGATGAAGAGCGCAGTACCTTCAGGTCCCTGTAGACCACGTTCTGCGAGTGCAGGTAGTCGAGAGCGGAGACGATCTCAGCGCTGTAGAATCGAGCTCTTTCCTCGGAGAACAGGCGCTCGCGAGACAGATGGAAGAAGAGCTGAGGACGAGAGACGCGTGAGAACCACACACACACACACACACACCACAGCAGCGTGTCTGAGGCTAACCTGCACGTACCTCTCCGCCGTTAGCGTACTCCATCACGAAACACAGGCGGTCGTGAGTCTGGAAGGCGTATTTAAGGGTCTGCGACACAAAACGTGACAGAATGAAGGGAGTGTGTCGTTTATAGAGTCATTTAGGGTTGGGAATCGAATACTTGAGGTCAGGAATTGGATACTTTTTATAAAATAAAATTTTTGATTCCTCTTATCGATTCCTTTGTGAGCATTTCAATATGACTTTAAACCATTCAAGCGTGAGACGACTTCTTGTTCATGTGTATCAGTATATTGGATCCATACAGCTCTTAAAGGGACAGCAGCCTAATATTCCTGCTCTATAATAACACTAATATTCCTGCTCTATAATAACACTAATATTCCTGCTCTATAATAACACTAATATTCCTGCACTATAATAACACTAATATTCCTGCTCTATAATAACACTAATATTCCTGCTCTATAATAACACTAATATTCCTGCTATAATAACACTAATATTCCTGCTCTATAATAACACTAATATTCCTGCTCTATAATAACACTAATATTCCTGCTCTATAATAACACTAATATTCCTGCTGTATAATAACACTAATATTCCTGCTATAATAACACTAATATTCCTGCTATAATAACACTAATATTCCTGCTCTATTCCTGCTCTATAATAACACTAATATTCCTGCTCTATAATAACACTAATATTCCTGCTATAATAACACTAATATTCCTGCTCTATAATAACACTAATATTCCTGCTCTATAATAACACTAATATTCCTGCTCTATAATAACACTAATATTCCTGCACTATAATAACACTAATATTCCTGCTATAATAACACTAATATTCCTGCTCTATTCCTGCTCTATAATAACACTAATATTCCTGCTCTATAATAACACTAATATTCCTGCACTATAATAACACTAATATTCCTGCTATAATAACACTAATATTCCTGCTCTATAATAACACTAATATTCCTGCTCTATAATAACACTAATATTCCTGCTATAATAACTCTAATATTCACGCTCTATAATAACACTAATATTCCTGCTCTATAATAACACTAATATTCCTGCTATAATAACACTAATATTCCTGCTCTATAATAACACTAATATTCCTGCTATAATAACACTAATATTCCTGCTCTATAATAACACTAATATTCCTGCTATAATAACACTAATATTCCTGCTCTATAATAACACTAATATTCCTGCTCTATAATAACACTAATATTCCTGCTATAATAACACTAATATTCCTGCTATAATAACTCTAATATTCCTGCTCTATAATAACACTAATATTCCTGCTCTATAATAACACTAATATTCCTGCTATAATAACTCTAATATTCCTGCTCTATAATAACACTAATATTCATGCTATAATAACACTAATATTCCTGCTATAATAACACTAATATTCCTGCTCTATAATAACTCTAATATTCCTGCTCTATAATAACACTAATATTCATGCTATAATAACACTAATATTCCTGCTCTATAATAACACTAATATTCCTGCTATAATAACACTAATATTCCTGCTCTATAATAACACTAATATTCCTGCTATAATAACACTAATATTCCTGCTCTATAATAACACTAATATTCCTGCTCTATAATAACACTAATATTCCTGCTATAATAACTCTAATATTCACGCTCTATAATAACACTAATATTCCTGCTATAATAACACTAATATTCCTGCTCTATAATAACACTAATATTCCTGCTCTATAATAACTCTAATATTCCTGCTCTATAATAACACTAATATTCATGCTATAATAACACTAATATTCCTGCTATAATAACTCTAATATTCACGCACTATAATAACTCTAATATTCCTGCTCTATAATAACTCTAATATTCCTGCTCTATAATAACACTAATATTCCTGCTATAATAACTCTAATATTCACGCACTATAATAACACTAATATTCCTGCTATAATAACACTAATATTCCTGCTCTATAATAACTCTAATATTCCTGCTCTATAATAACACTAATATTCATGCTATAATAACACTAATATTCCTGCTCTATAATAACACTAATATTCCTGCTATAATAACACTAATATTCCTGCTCTATAATAACACTAATATTCCTGCTATAATAACACTAATATTCCTGCTCTATAATAACACTAATATTCCTGCTCTATAATAACTCTAATATTCCTGCTCTATAATAACACTAATATTCCTGCTATAATAACACTAATATTCCTGCTATAATAACACTAATATTCCTGCTATAATAACTCTAATATTCATGCTATAATAACACTAATATTCCTGCTATAATAACACTAATATTCCTGCTATAATAACTCTAATATTCACGCACTATAATAACACTAATATTCCTGCTATAATAACACTAATATTCCTGCTCTATAATAACACTAATATTCCTGCTCTATAATAACTCTAATATTCCTGCTCTATAATAACTCTAATATTCCTGCTATAATAACACTAATATTCCTGCTCTATAATAACACTAATATTCCTGCTATAATAACACTAATATTCACGCACTATAATAACACTAATATTCCTGCTATAATAACACTAATATTCCTGCTCTATAATAACACTAATATTCCTGCTCTATAATAACTCTAATATTCCTGCTCTATAATAACACTAATATTCATGCTATAATAACACTAATATTCCTGCACTATAATAACACTAATATTCCTGCTCTATAATAACACTAATATTCCTGCTCTATAATAACACTAATATTCCTGCTATAATAACACTAATATTCCTGCTCTATAATAACACTAATATTCCTGCTATAATAACACTAATATTCCTGCTCTATAATAACACTAATATTCCTGCTCTATAATAACACTAATATTCCTGCTATAATAACTCTAATATTCACGCTCTATAATAACACTAATATTCCTGCTCTATTCCTGCTCTATAATAACACTAATATTCCTGCACTATAATAACACTAATATTCCTGCTATAATAACACTAATATTCCTGCTCTATAATAACACTAATATTCCTGCTATAATAACACTAATATTCCTGCTATAATAACTCTAATATTCCTGCACTATAATAACACTAATATTCCTGCTCTATAATAACACTAATATTCCTGCTATAATAACTCTAATATTCCTGCTCTATAATAACACTAATATTCATGCTATAATAACACTAATATTCCTGCTCTATAATAACACTAATATTCCTGCTATAATAACACTAATATTCCTGCTATAATAACACTAATATTCCTGCTCTATAATAACACTAATATTCCTGCTATAATAACACTAATATTCCTGCTCTATAATAACACTAATATTCCTGCTATAATAACACTAATATTCCCGCTCTATAATAACACTAATATTCCTGCTATAATAACACTAATATTCCCGCTCTATAATAACACTAATATTCCTGCTATAATAACACTAATATTCCTGCTATAATAACACTAATATTCCTGCTCTATAATAACACTAATATTCCTGGTATAACACTAATCAAACAACAGAAGACTTCACTCGTTCTTCACTGAATAACTTTTGTAACTATATTTGTAATGTATTATTGTATTTATAAAGTGCAGTTATTTTAGATTTGATTACAGTTTCTGCTCCTGAAAATCTTAAAACACTGTTTATTTCAATCGTTTCTTTGTTCAGTGTGTCTGTGTTGTGATTGCACATTTTTTATGTGTTCTTTTTTTAATAACTGAGTGTTTGCTTGTCTTTAATAATGATTGAACTTTATATTAGTTCTGCTAGTTGTTTTTCTATGGTGTTTTTAAACCACAGGCAAACGCTCCTTGTAAGTGCAAAAAGTATTCTGACTTTTTGTTCATGAAATTCATATACAATTAAATATTTTGCAATAAGACTAAATGTGAATGATATCTAATTTTTTTTTTTTTTACGTTATTGGAATTGAAATTAGGAATTGATAAGAATCGGAATCATTAAAATGTAAGTGATACCCAACCGTAGTGATTTACAGGCGTGAGAGAGACTGACCGTCAGGAACGGGTGTCTGGTGTTCTGCAACACGCGGCTCTCTGTGACTGTATGCGCCACTTCATCCTGAACACACACACACACACACACACACACACACATCACGTTTAGATCTGAGCATCTCAATAAAATGGAACATATGACTGCCCAACTCCTACAGAAACTGGACATTTTCAAGGTGGACACCTGTTAGTGTATATACTGAGGCATTGAGGGTGAACTAATCATGTGAAACTTTTACTTATACCCTGTTGTATAAAAACAATATATATATATATATATATAAAATTATACTTTTTTTTTCTTCTTTTCTTTCATTTTACTATTGTATAGTGTTTTATGTATTTTCTAGAGGTGTAACAATATATCGCAATACAAAAATACATCAATATGTATCGTGTATAATTCACCCAAAATGAATGTTTTCAGAGTTTTAGTGTCAGTACTTCATTAAACTACTATATATGATGTTGAATAAAATGTATAATAATGCAATGGGGGAATATTAGTGTGTTCAGAATCATGAATATTGTTACTCTGGCGTCTCTATTGTCCTGTGCTTTGGGTTTCAGCACCAAGTCCATCCTATTCATTTACACACACAATGTAATATCAGATTTAGCATTATAATCAACAGCAAATCTTTTATCATGTGTCTTGGAGTATCGCAATAATATGGTATAGTGAGTTCAGTATGGTGATATGCATCGATTCATGACATGAGGGTCTCGTTACACCCCTAATATTTTCTTTTTCCCTTTTTCTATTTCTGTATCTCTTTTATTATTGCCACCGTTGTTGTCAAGGAATGTTTAGTTTGTTGTTGTGATTTGTTAAAATGTAAAAAAAAAGGAATGTTTCTCTAGTCACCTTTGCGATGATGACGTCCTTGCGCAGGATCTTCATGGCGTAGTACATCCCCGAGGCTTTCTCTCGCACCAGAATCACCTTCCCAAACGTGCCTTTACCCAGAAGCTTCAGGTAATCGAAGTCATTCATCGTCTGAAAGCACAAACCACCACCATCATCATCATCATCGGCAACGTTTACATGCAACCAAATAATCTGTTAGTAATGGGATTGACGGCTCAATCGGACTGAAAATCCTTCATGTAAACACTTTAATCGATCCGACTGAGCTTGATCCCTATGACATATCGATCGGATTGAAACCGAAACTGAAAGGACTGCGCATGTGCAATGATGTAGAAATAGCATAATGATGTAGAAATAGCGCAATGACGTAGAAAAAGCGTAATGACGTTCCTCGCTGGCGAGGAAGCCTGAGATTATGCGTGAGGTTGAGAGGTACTCACTAGAGATAGTCAGGATCACCTCCACGCACGGCTTGGGCTCTGGAACCACACTCCTTGAGAGAGGATGGACTCTTTACCACTCTGGAGTTGCCCATGGTGAGAGGCGGTGGGCTGGTGTGGGTTTGCTTATAGCCCCCTAGCTCAGTGCACGTGGCACCAGGACACCTTAGGCCGGAGGTCGATGATTGACTTTGTGGTCGTTTCATCCGACCTCCGGCCGTATGTCTTGGACACTCGGGTGAAGAGAGGGGCGGAGCTGTCAACTGATCACCACCTGGTGGTGAGTTGGATCAGATGGCCGGGAAGGAAGCTGGACAGACTCGGCAGACCCAAACGTACTGTGAGGGTCTGTTGGGAACGTTTGGCAGAGTCCCCTGTCAGAGAGATCTTCAACTTCCACCTCCGGCGGAGCTTCGACCGGATCCCAAGGGAGTCTGGAGATATTGAGTCTGAGTTGACCATGTTCTCCACCTCCATTGTCGACGCGGCCACTCGGAGCTGTGGCCGTAAGGTCTCCGGTGCCTGTCGAGGCGGCAATCCTCGAATCCGGTGGTGGACACCGGAAGTAAGGGATGCCGTCAAGCTGAAGGAGGAGTCCTATCGGGCCTGGCTAGCTTGTGGGACTCCTGAGGCAGCTGACGGGTACCGACGGGCCAAGCGGACTGCAGCCCGGGTGGTTGTGGAGGCAAAAAAAAAAAATCGGGCTTGGGAAGAGTTCGGTGAGGCCATGGAGAAGGACTTCCGGCTGGCCTCGAAGAGATTCTGGCAAACCATCCGGCGCCTCAGGAGAGGGAAGCAGTGCCCTACCAACACTGTTTACAGTGGAGGTGGGCAGCTGTTGACCTCAACTGGGGATGTCGTCGGACGGTGGAAGGAATACTTTGAGGATCTCCTCAATCCCACCGACACGTCTTCCATTGAGGAAGCAGAGGCTGAGAGCTCGGAGGTGGACTCGTCCATCACCAAAGCTGAAGTCACCGAGGTAGTCAAGAAGCTCCTCGGTGGCAAGGCACCGGGGGTGGATGAGATCCGCCCTGAGTACCTCAAGTCTCTGGATGTTGTGGGGCTGTCTTGGCTGACACGCCTCTGCAACATCGCGTGGCAGTCGGGAACAGTTTGGGCTGGCAGACCGGGGTGGTGGTCCCTCTTTTTAAGAAGGGGGACCGGAGGGTGTGTTCCAACTACAGGGGGATCACACTTCTCAGCCTCCCCGGGAAAGTCTATGCCAGGGTACTGGAGAGGAGAATACGGCTGATAGTAGAACCTCGGATTCAGGAGGAACAGTGCGGTTTTCGTCCCGGCCGTGGAACACTGGACCAGCTCTATACCCTCTCCAGGGTGCTGGAGGGTTCATGGGAGTTTGCCCAACCAATCCACATGTGCTTTGTGGATTTGGAGAAGGCATTCGACTGTGTCCCTCGCGGCGTCCTGTGGAGGGTGCCCTGGGAGTATGGGGTCCGGGGCCCTTTGCTAAGGGCTGTCCGGTCCCTGTACGACCGGAGCAGGAGCTTGGTTCGCATTGCCGGCAGTAAGTCAGAATTGTTCCCGGTGCATGTTGGACTCCGGCAGGGCTGCCCTTTGTCGCCGGTTCTGTTCATCATTTTTATGGACAGAATTTCTAGGCGCAGCCAGGGGCCGGAGGGGGTCAGGTTTGGGGACCACACGATTTCATCTCTGCTTTTTGCGGATGATGTTGTCGTGCTGGCCCCATCAGAATAGGACCTTCAGCATGCACTGGGACGGTTTGCAGCCGAGTGTGACGCGGCTGGGATGAGAATCAGCACCTCCAAATCCGAGGTCATGGTTCTCAGTCGGAAAAGGGTGGCTTGCCCATTTCAGGTTGGTGGAGAGTTCCTGCCTCAAGTGGAGGAGTTCAAGTATCTTGGGGTCTTGTTCACGAGTGAGGGAAGGATGGAACGGAAGATTGACAGACGGATCGGTGCAGCTTCTGCAGTAATGCGGTTGATGTACCGGTCTGTCGTGGTGAAGAAAGAGCTGAGCTGCAAGGCGAAGCTCTCGATTTACCGGTCAATCTATGTTCCTACTCTCACCTATGGTCATGAGCTGTGGGTCATGACCGAAAGGACAAGATCCCGGATACAGGCGGCTAGGGATGGGGCCGATCCGATCCAGTATCGGTATCGGGACCCGATACCAACGTAATTCACGTATCGGATTTTCCCGATCCAACCTGCGGAGATATCCGATATCCATGAATCATGTCTGCGCTTTAACGTTGTCTGCTGAAATCCAAAAGTGATTCCCGCCGGATAGTCTGCTGGCTGGTTGCAAACTGCGGAATGGATTTCCTGAACGGAGGCGCGGCTCAATGAGACACAGAGTTATGAGACACGCTCCCGCTCAGGAAATCCATTCCGCAGTTTGCGACTAGCCAACAACGTCCGCTGTGTGGAAATACTTAACTTCACACTGGAAACACCGCAGAGCAAGACAGCAAAATGCAATGTCTGCAAAGCCATAATTCAGAGCTATTTGAAGCTCCCTCGCGTCGAACAACACAACGAACGCAATCAAACATTTAAAAAAGCACGTTACTGTGCATTCACACCAAATGCGAATAGCGCGTCAAATTCTCGTCTACCGCGTCTAGTTGGACGCTTGAATATTTTG
>CM038645.1:29633350-29650850 GCA_021554675.1 Leuciscus idus | reverse complement strand
AACACAATTAAAATATACTCACAATTTATATGGTGAAAAAGTATAATATTATTATATATTATGCAAAATATCTCGCTTTGATTTGTATGTTACATTATTGTTTTTCACCTCACTTTAATGCTGCACTGTTATATCATTTAAAATGATTTCTATTTATTTCATCCAATCTTATTTTCATTTATTTTTACACTTTTTCTCTGAGCTTTTCTATGGAGGCCAGATTGAAAACCCCTGGTCAAACACAGAGAACAGAGAATGATAAATATCAGAGAACAGCGAATGATAAATATCAGAGAACAGAGGATGATAAATATCAGAGAACAGTGGATGATAAATAACCTGCAGTTACACAGATGCCCACACACACTTCTAATTAGTGCAGATGTAAACAACTAACTACTGACACGAGTTCTAGATGCACTGCACATGGTGAACCGCTGATTAAAACACACGCGTTGGATGGAATAAACAGCAGCGGATCAGAAAAATATTAATAGACATCATTAATGTTCACACACAGATACAAAATGATGCAAAAAAAAAAAAGAAAAAAAGAGAGAAGTGAAAGGCAGCAGGTGTAAAAATAGCAAGTGGGCCAGAACTGAAGGCATCTTGTTTTCCAGTAAAAATATCTAAACATTCTTCAACCAAGATACATTTACTTGAGAAGCAAAATTACGTACATGATATTTTAAATACATTTTAATAAATAGAATTTTTTAAGAATTATTCTCACTTCTTTTAATATTGTATAAAATGATGTGGCCAATGACAGAATGAGTGCAGTGCGCTGGCAGAGACTCCGCCCACACGCTCTTCTGATTGGCTGTGATTTTCTATTGATTTGGTTGTGATGTGATCTTGGTTGTGCAAGCCAAGACTTAATATCTGATGTCATTTGGCTTCTCAAGTAAATATATCTTAATTTCATTCAAAAATACTGAGGAAGAAGCTCATTTTTTTGCAGTGCATAAGAACGAAGCGTCTTGTGTCTGTGGTTTGAGCGGACGTCTCTTCATCGTCCTGAGGCTGACGCGTGAAGCTGCTACACCACACTGCTCTTCTGCAGCTCCTCGATCAGAGCTGTGGATGAAAACACAACAATCCCAGTGTCAAATCTAGAACCGCACTGTATTTCCCTCAAGAGCAGCAGAGGAAGAGAACGACTGACCGCTGATGATTTCATCTTTGGTTTTCTGCAGCTCTTTGCGCATCTCCTCCAGGATTTCCTGTTATCAGACACATCATGCTTTAGTAAGTCAGTCTGTTCAAAAGAGAAACGAGTCGATGTGTGAGAAGGAGCTGCTGACCTCTTTGAATTTCTCCAGGTCGGAACCGTCTCTGGATCCAGAGTCTCCTCCGGTGCTGCTGCCGGGCCTCGTCCTGCAAGAACCACAGACACATGGAGCTTTAGTGCTCAGAGACACCAGAACACTCGGAGACAAACAGAACCCTCAGAGACACACAGAACCCTCAGAGACACACAGAACCCTCAGAGACACCAGAACACTCGGAGACACACAGAACCCTCAGAGACACACAGAACCCTCAGAGACACACAGAACCCTCAGAGACACCAGAACACTCGGAGACACACAGAACCCTCAGAGACACACAGAACCCTCAGAGACACCAGAACACTCAGAGACACACAGAACCCTCAGAGACACACAGAACCCTCAGAGAACCCTCAGAGACACACAGAACCCTCAGAGACACCAGAACACTCGGAGACACACAGAACCCTCAGAGACACACAGAACCCTCAGAGACACACAGAACCCTCAGAGACACCAGAACACTCGGAGACACACAGAACCCTCAGAGACACACAGAACCCTCAGAGACAAACAGAACCCTCAGAGACACACAGAACCCTCAGAGACACCAGAACACTCGGAGACACACAGAACCCTCAGAGACACACAGAACCCTCAGAGACACACAGAACCCTCAGAGACACCAGAACACTCAGAGACACACAGAACCCTCAGAGACACTCAGAGACACACAGAACCCTCAGAGACACACAGAACCCTCAGAGACACCAGAACACTTGGAGACACACAGAACCTTCATAAACACACAGAACACTCAGAGACACACAGAACACTCAGAGACACACAGAACCTTTATAAACACACAGAACACTCAGAGACACACAGAACACTCAGAACCCTCAGAGACACACAGAACCTTTATAAACACACAGAACCCTCAGAGACACCAGAACCCTCAGAGACACACAGAACCTTTATAAACACACAGAACCCTCAGAGACACACAGAACCCTCAGAGACACACAGAACCCCTCAGAGACACACAGAACGCTCAGAGACACACAGAACCCTCAGAGACACACAGAACCTTTATAAACACACAGAACACTCAGAGACACACATAACCCTCAGAGACACACAGAACCTTTATAAACACACAGAACGCTCAGAGACACACAGAACACTCAGAGACACACAGAACCTTTATAAACACACAGAACACTCAGAGACACACAGAACCTTTATAAACACACAGAACGCTCAGAGACACACAGAACACTCAGAGACACACAGAACCTTTATAAACACACAGAACGCTCAGAGACACACAGAACACTCAGAGACACACAGAACCTTTATAAACACACAGAACACTCAGAACCTTTATAAACACACAGAACACTCAGAGACACACAGAACCTTCAGAGACACACAGAACCTTTATAAACACACAGAACGCTCAGAGACACACAGAACACTCAGAGACACAGAAACTTTATAAACACACAGAACACTCAGAGACACACAGAACCTTTATAAACACACAGAACGCTCAGAGACACACAGAACCTTTATAAACACACAGAACACTCAGAGACACACAGAACACTCAGAGACACACAGAACCTTTATAAACACACAGAACCCTCAGAGACACACAGAACACTCAGAGACACACAGAACCTTTATAAACACACAGAATACTCAGAGACACACAGAACCCTCAGAGACACACAGAACCCTCAGAGACACACAGAACGCTCAGAAACACACAGAACCTTTATAAACACACAGAACCCTCAGAGACACACAGAACCTTTATAAACACACAGAACCCTCAGAGACACACAGAACCCTCAGAGACACACAGAAACACACAGAACACTCAGAGACACACAGAAACACACAGAACACTCAGAGACACACAGAAACACACAGAACACTCAGAGACACACAGAACACTCAGAGACACACAGAACCTTTATAAACACACAGAACCCTCAGAGACACACAGAACCCTCAGAGACACACAGAACCTTTATAAACACACAGAACCCTCAGAGACACACAGAAACACACAGAACACTCAGAGACACACAGAAACACACAGAACACTCAGAGACACACCAGAACACTCAGAGACACACAGAACGCTCAGAGACACACAGAACACTCAGAGACACACCAGAACACTCAGAGACACACAGAACGCTCAGAGACACACAGAACCTTTATAAACACACAGAACCCTCAGAGACACACAGAACACTCAGAGACACACAGAAACACACAGAGCCCTCAGAGACACACAGAACCTTTATAAACACACAGAACACTCAGAGACACACAGAACACTCAGAGACACACAGAAACACACAGAGCCCTCAGAGACACACAGAACCTTTATAAACACACAGAACACTCAGAGACACACAGAACACTCAGAGACACACAGAAACACACAGAGCCCTCAGAGACACACAGAACCTTTATAAACACACAGAACACTCAGTCCGAAACATGAAATACCTGCTCAACGGAGCCGCGGATGCCGGAGAAACTGGGCTCTTGTCCTGAGTCTTAGGCGCTGAGTTCACCCTGTTTAAACCAGTGTGCATATCATTAACTAAACCAACTAAAAACATTTTTGTTAAGCTGAAATGAAACAAAACATAAACATAAAATAAATAAAAATAAACAATAATTAAAATAAGATGAAGTTCAACGATTACTATCTGAAAGAAAACTATTTAGAAATATTTTTAAAAACAAAAACTAATACAAATGACAAAAGCACATAACAAAATAAACAAAATAAAAATGAAAACTGATGACAGGTTTAACTGATCCTGTGAACAGACACACAGAAGAAGACGCGACTTTACCGTGAAATGGACGACGGCTTCTCCCACGGCTTCTTCACCACGTCTGCTTTATCTGAATGAGAAACATAAAGCACGTTTGAGGTCAGGATGTGAAGTGAACCGTTCAGCGTAAACAGGAAGTAAACAGGAAGTGCGGTAAGAAGTGATTTTCTCACCTGCAGATCTGGAGTCGTTGCTCACAGAATCAGCCTGAAAACAGAGATCAGAGATCAGTGTCACCACCACACACAGAGCTCCAGTAAAACACAAACACACTTACGCTGCTCACTTCAACCTTCTTCGCCCCTGGAGTGTCTGTTGCTTTTCTTCTGTAACACACAGAGAGGAAGATCTGTAAATAAGGCTGCAGACTGTCTGATGGTCGTGACGCATTACTGAAGTGGAGCTGCTTTATTCACCAAAACCATGATTTCAGAATGACTCATACCCAGCTGACAAAAATATGATCAAAGAGCGTTTTGCTAACGTTCCCATGACTGAATGAATGTTCTCCGACTGTTCCAAATCGTTCATCGTTTTGAATCGAATACATCTTTCATGGAATGTTTTCTTCTGAAATGTTTTAGTTAGACGTTTATTAAATGTTACTGTGTTTCAGAACGTTCAGAGCAGTGATTCTCAACCGGTGGGCCGCGGCCCTCTGGTGGGCCTCGGAGCGTCATCTGGTGGGCCGTGTAGGCAGTGGTAGACTACCCCCAAATATTATTTATTTATTTTTTTTATTTACAAATCTTGTTATTTTCTAATTATCTTGTTCTTATGAATTTATATGATCAAAAACACTCAAGTCAAGTCAAGATGCATTATCTAAAAGCTAATTTAGGTTTAAATATCGCAACACCAATCACGTCAGATTGAACGTTTGTTCGATCAGATGCAGTAACATTACGTTACTGTACGGATCGTTTTCTGAAAAGAAAAGCAGATGTGGGAGAAATACCTGTGCAAGGAAAAGCTTAGAAGTGTGTGGTGAGAAAATACGACGCTGAATACATTAAATTTGGTTTTTTTTTTGGCTTCTCGTCCAGTGTGCGACCCCCTTAAGCCGAAGGCGCATGTGGAGAAATGTTGTCAAATGAGGTGCTAAAACCATCAAAGCTGCAGAGACATTTGAACAAAACTGCTGTGCTGGGAAGCCAACATAATATTGTTTTAAACTCATGTTCATATCGCTAACTGTATTTGATCAATTACATTTACAGTAGGCTATGTAAATTGGGGTGAATTAACTTTTTTTTTTAAACATTTCGTATCTATACCACGAATGTTATTTCTCGTGCCATTTATACGCCAAAAATTGTTTTTGCATGCATTTGATACGCAGTTTTCGCGTGCATATGATACGCACTGTATGGCGTGTAATTTTTGGCATATAAATGGCACAAGAAATAACATTCGTGGTATAGAGATTGTGTTGCAGCGAATAGAGAGAATCCCCTCTTGTGTGTTTGGCCTGTTGTTACAGGTATGGTTACTGAGAAAACCTGCAAAGCCTTTTTGATACAAGGACAGTTTTCATCTATATAGCTGACTTGATCTAGTCTGCTACAGTGGCATAACAGATTAACAGCAGAGTATATCATTGTACTTTTAGAATTTTCTGTTATTCTGTGTTCATACTATCATATGTGGAAAGGTGGTCCTCGGAATGTTTTTAAACACTCATTGGTGGGCCATGAGTTGCAAAAGGTTGAGAACCCCTGGTTTAGAGAACATTCAAAAGTAACGTTCACATAATGTTTGAATGATATGATTCCTTAACGTTCACATAACCAAGAAAAATAACGTTTTTAAGACATTTAAAAAACTGGACATTTTGAACAGTCGGAGAACATTCATTCAGTCATGGGAACGTTAGCAAAACGCTCTTTGAACATATTTTTGTCAGCTGGGTATGTGCGTTTAGAGGCGAGTCATTCTGAAATCATGGTTTCGGTTTAATAAAGCAGCTCCACTTATATTGCTTGTTGCACTCTCTACCATTCATAGTAATATGAGTGCACAGTCTTTGTATACAAGTATAAGTAATTTGTATGAGTAAAGTCTTTGGTAAAGAGATGTAAGATCTGGTTGTTAAACGACTTCCTGTCTAAGCGGGTGGTTTTGGACTAAATTTATGCTATAGTATTCCAGAGCAAACATCATATGATTGTGGTGGCATTTAACTGACCGTCGAGCGAGAATTGCGCTCATTTCTCCCATCAGTCCTGGTCCTCCACCTCCTCCACCTCCACCTCCTCCTCCTCCTCCTCCTCCTCCTCCACCTCCTGAACTGGCGCTCGCCGCAGGAGCCGGCGCTCCACTGTCGTCCTGCACATCCAGTGAACAACCAGCAGAGGGCTCTCAGTTCATGCATGAGAGTTTCTCTACGCTTTTGACTTTAACTTAGACTTTAGCTTTCATTGTACACAACAATATTCAAAGTTTTTGAGGGGCAGAATTAAAATAAAAAACATCTTGATTTTATGTTGTTTAGATTAGTTTGTCTCATTTTAAAGCTACATGCACTGTGTGATTTTTTCCCCCATCTAGCGGTGAAATTGTATATGACTACCCAGTGAATATTAGTTTCTGTTCCATTCAATTTCGAGGGCGTTTTAACTCCTACGGTGGCCGTATTATTCCAAGATTAACATGGCTTCCAGTTCGACTTCGTCCAATTGCGCCTTTAAAACTATCACCTGTGATCTGTCGCAGCACAGATTTATATAGTAAACTATAAGGTTTACTTTAATTATAAGGTAAACAATACTTTTTCACCATTGACGTGAGGAAAAGTAACGCAAGTTATACTAGAGGTCGTTCTGGCGTTATGCACAACCATGCTATGGTTAGACAAGCAACTATAAAACTTCGAATTTACACAAATAGGCTGGATTACCTGCCGAGAAGAAAGCAGACAACTTCGGCGTCCGTTTTAAAATCTTTGCTCCTCATGAGCTCTTTCCATCTGGGAAAAGTTACTCCAGTATTGACTTTGGTCTTGCTGATTTGCCTGTCGCGTTGACGTTTTAATTCTCTCTTTCGCTTCCTTGGCGACTCTGCTACATGTCCTCGAGGATAGGTGTGATCCTCCATCAGCAATCTTTCAAATCTGCCGGCAGTCACGAGTAATCTCCCCCTCGCATTCGTCTCTGTGTCACTGAGTGTAAAGCGCGAAAGGCGAAGCTTGAATTTACAGGTATGTCCCTCTTTGGCTAATGTAGTTTCAAGATGGAGGGGCAACATGGCGACCGGCATTCGAACCCCTCACCCGTATGTACTTTCAATGGCAGATTATAAACTTACGAGAATACTTTATTACTTGAAAGAAGTAAATATACATTAATGAGCACATATATTTTTGAAAGAACTAAGTGTTTTTTGCTAAGAATCAACAAAAAAAATTACACAGTGTAGCTTTAAGTCATCTTGAGGCCCCTGGTTGAAAAGCGCCGGTCCACGACCTCATACAGTGGGTGTTTACATCTGTCAGGTGATCAGATCTGTAGTTCTGATGTATCATGGACAACACTGAAGGACCGCCCACTCACCTGTCAATCATTCACTCGCAACATGTACAAAAGCTCAAACATAGAGACAGAGCGACATGCGACATAATCTGAAAACCAAGCCCACCGAGGGGGAAAACATCTCAGGTTACATATGTAACCCTGGTTCCCTGAAGAGGTAACTCAACCTGTGGGAACGCCCCTGCGTGGTTGCGTCATAAAGCACGTGTGAAATCAGTCCAATGGTGTGACGATACCCACTATACCCCATAATAACCAATGCCTGACTATGTGAAATCATTGCTTACATTAAGATACAAGCATCCTAGACCCTGGAGCCTAGATCCAAGTTATAAAACCTCACAAATGTGTGTGGTGAGGACCAGCCTGCCGCATCACAAATGTCATGAAGGGAGACATCCGACAATAAAGCTTTTGAGGCAGCCATACTCCTGGTAGAATGGGCCCGGATAGCCATAGGTGAAGGCTGACCAGCCGCTTCATAAGCAAGTGAGATAGCCTTCGACCACCCACTTGCTCATCCTCTGCTTAGATGCAGGGTAGCCTTTTCTAGGTGACCCAAAACAGACAAAGAGTTGATCCGACTTTCGGCACAGGGCAGCTCTGTGTACATAGGCATCCAAACCCCTAACAGGGCATAGCAGATTAAGTTTCTCCAGATCTGATGATAAGAATGGTGGAGGACAGAAGGCCTGCAGCATAATGGGACCCGCAACATTAGTAGGGACCTTAGGGACATAACACGGCCAAGGGTGAAGAAAGGCTTTCACCATACCAGGTGCAAATTCAAGGCATGAAGGAGCAACCAACAAGACTTGTAAGTCTCCAATTCTCTTGATGGAAGAAATAGCAAGGAGAAATAAAGTTTTTAATGTTTCTGAAACCTCTTTAATAGGCTCGAAGGGAGCCAAAGCCAGGCCTTCAAGTACAATGGCCAAATCCCAAGCCAGTGCTCTAGTGCGCAGTGCAGGCCTCAGCCTCAGAGTGCCACGAAGAAAACGAGTAATGAGAGGATCTCTCCCCAATTATGCACCACCCAAAGGAGTGTGGTAAGCAGATATAGCCGCCACATACACCTTTAAGGTGGAAGAAGATAATCCAGCAGAGAAACGTTCTTGCAAATAATCAAGTACTGAACCAAAGGGCAGTTGACTGGATCCAATTGACGTTCTCCACACCAAGAAGAGAACAGTCTCCACTTCAGGGCATATAGTCTTCTCGTGGAGGGAGCTCTGGACTGGAGAATGGTTTCCACGACCTCGGTTGAGAGACCCGATTCTATGAGCTGGGCCCCCTCACAGTCCACAGTTTCCACAACTCCGGGCGAGGACGATAAATCGTGACCACTGATTGGGACAATAGGTCTCTCCTGATCGGAATCTCCATCAGAGAGCCGTCTAGAAGGAACACATCAGGTCCGAGAACCAAACTCGGACCGGCCAGTACAGGGCTACTAATAAAAGACGGGCCCCGTCCCGGCGAACCCTTTCCAGAACTCCTGGGAGCAAAGATATCGGAGGAAAGGCGTACAGGTATAGCCTTGGCCACAACTGAACCATCGCATCCAACCCCAGGGGAGCTGGATGCGTGAGGGAGAACCACATGGGACAGTGAGTTGTCTCTGAAGATGCAAATAGGACTACTTGTGCTTGACCAAACTTCTCCCATAGGAGCTTCACCACCTCAGGGTGAAGTCTCTATTCCCCGGGCCTCAGCCCCTGTCTCGACAAGATGTTCTGACCCACCACTGCAGGGGTCTCATGTACAAAAGGCTAAAAGTTATTAGGTTGGACGCAGCTGCCATAAGACCCAACAGTCTCTGAAACTATTTTACAGTGAGTGTCTGGCCGAGTTTTACCCCATTTACGGCTGAGAGAATTGATGCTATACGAGCAGGGGACAATTGTGTCTGCATCGTTGTTGAATCCCAAACCACGCCTGGAAAAGTGAGCCTCAACCCCAACTTTCTTATGTGAGACAGAACGACCTCTCGATGCAGGACTGTCATCTGCTCAGAGCTGAAATCAACCAGTCGTCGATTTAATTCAACACGCGAATGCCCTGGAGTCTCAGTGGAGCCAGAGCTGCATCCACGCATGGTGAAAGTGAATGTGCGGGGTGATAAACCTAGGCCGAAGGGAAGAACACGATATTGGTACGCTTTGCCCCCCAAAAGCGAACCTTAGGAACTTCCTGTGATGAGGATGGATGGCTACATGGACGCGTCCTTCAAATCTATCGTGACAAACCAGTCCTCGGACTTAATCTGTGACACGATCTGTTTGAGTGTAGCATCTTGAACTTGAGTTTCTGAACCCTGCGGTTTAGTTGTCGCAGGTCTAGACTAGGACACAACCCTCCATCCTTCTTTGGATCAATGAAGTAACGGCTGTAAAACCCTGACTCCCTGCTAGGAGGAGGAACCCTTTCTATGGCCTCTTTTTATGGGGCCATAGTGGCCTAGTGGTTAGGGAGTTGATCTGGTGACCCAAAGGTTGCTGGTTCGATTCCAGAACTGGTGGGAAATGACTGAGGTGCCCATGAGCAAGGCACCTAACCCCTAATCGCTCCCCGGGCGCCACACAAAGGCTGCCCGCTGCTCTGGGTTTGTGTATCCACGTTTGCAGTGTGTGTTAACTACTCACTACTCTGCTCCTAATGTGTGTGCATTAACTTGGATGGGTTAAAAGCAGAGGTCAAATTCTAAGTATGGGTTACCATACTTGGCCGTCACGTGTCACTTTCACTTTCACTTTTTGTAGAAGAGTCTGAACTTCATGCTACATAACCAAAGCCTGCTCGGGGTCCACCACCGTAGGAAGGATCCCAAGAAATCTGGTCGGATGAGAACCGAACTGAATTCTGTAAACCATTTCTATAGTGAGCAGGACCCAATGAAATATATTTGGCAGTAGCTTCCACGCTGCCAGAAAATCTACTAAGGGGACCCAGTCCTTTGAGACTGGCCTCTGGTATTGGTCGAACAGCCACCTCAGTGACCTGAAATGGTGAACCGGCAGGGAACAACCGAACTGGCAGCACTGCGGCCCTCTGTAATGAGGTGGAAACCGTTTCTCCCCGGAGGGCCCTTCATAGTTGAAGCCTTCTTCGAGATAATGACAGTCAGATCTTGACTGCGGCCGCCACTGATTGGGACCCCCCGATTGTGGAGGAGCCCGAGTGGTGACGCTTTGTTTCTGTTGCACTCTTTGCTGTGAGGAGCTCGTATATGGCTGCTTCGCCCAGCAGTCTCGGGTACCATAGTTCGGCGAGGAAGAAACTTCTGGAACGCCGCTGCTTGTTGCCTCCTGAAACCTCTCAGCGACCATGTTAACCAAGTTGCCGAAGAGGCCAGAAGGTGAGAGCGGAGTGTCCATTAGAACAGATCTATCCCTATCTTTAATGTTGGATAGATTTAACCAAAGATGTCTCTCCATGGCTGCCATTGACCGGCCTACTGACTTAGCCGTCTCCTTGGTGGCCAGAAGAGACAAATATGTTGTGCGCTTTTGTGCACTTTTGTGTCCTTAAACGCTTGTTTTTTGTGGTCGACAGCTTATAAAAACTTATTTCTGGGTTTTTTAGCTTGTTTGCTGTACACATTGTCACATAGCAGCTTTTAGACATTGATTTGTTTTTTGTTATAAGTCAGAAATGACAAGGAGGCAGCTTCTCGCAATACAAAGTCAATGGAGACTGTTGGAATGCGCTCTGTCTCTATACAGGCATCTTATTAAACATCACTGAAGATGAACACAGTGGATCAGGTGAACTTCGGACTGACCTTGGCCACTTTCCGTAGTTTAGCTCCAGCGAGTGCTGCGGCCAGACCTCCATCTCCTCCTAGTCCTCCTCCTCCTCCTCCTCCTCCTCCTCCTCCTCCTCCTCCTCCTCCTCCCCCTCCTCCTCCTCCACCTCCTCCTCCTCCTGAGGGCGGGGGTGGGGGTGGTGGAGCTCCTCCTCCTGAAGGAGGTGGTGGTGGTGGTGGGGGGCGGCGGGGGTCCTGGAGCAGGTGGAGGTCCGGGTGGAGGAGGAGGAGCAGAGGCCGGACCGGGAGGAGGAACAGGAGGCAGGGCTGGAGCCGCAGATGCCTGTCTCTCTCTCTCCAGTCGCTCTTGCTCCTGTCTCTCCTGCTGCTCCTGCCTGAACACACACACCAGTTACACTCAGCATCTCACTGACATCCACATGAGAACCATTTAAAATAGAAATTAATAAATGCACAAACAAATCAGTAAATGCACAAACAAATCAATAAATGCACAAATAAATAAATAAATGCACAAATAAATAAATAAATGCACAAATATAATTAACAAATGCACAAATAAATAAACACAAAATTAAATAAACACAAAATTAAATAAATAATTGATTTGTGTGTTTATTAATTTATTTGTGCATTTGTTAATATATTTGTGCATTTATTAATTTATTTGTTTGTTTATTAATTTATTTGTGCATTTGTTAATGTATTTGTGCATTTTTTATTTGTTTGTTTATTTAACAAATGCACAAATAAATTAATAAACGCACAATTAAATTAATAAATGCACAAATAAATTAATAAACGCACAAATAAATTAATAAACGCACAAATAAATTTATAAATAAATGCAGAAATAAATTAATAAATGCACAAATAAATAAAAGCACAAATATATAAATAATATATATTTTCACAAGGGGAAATACATAAATGAATAAATATATATTCTCAGGGACCAAAAAAATAAAATCTTCATATATATATATATATATATATATATATATACAAATAAATATTATACAAAAAGAAAAATACATTATATTATATATTTTCAGAGGGACTGATAAATAAATATATATATATATATATTGTATATTCTCAGACAGTCAAATAAATAGAAAACTCGTATCGCTTCTGTAATGTGACGCATGAAACGCATGTTCAATGAGAAATAAATGTGGGCGGGACTTGATGTAATTGGTTGATGAATAAGAGGGATTGATAACATCAGCTGAGGAGGAAAAGTGTTACATTCTGATGAGTGAAGAATAAGATCACTGATGAATCACTAACAGTAAGTGAAGTGAATCAGGATTGATTTGGACTGTTGTGCAGGTCTGATCTAATGATGATGATGAAGATGATGATGATCATACCTCCTCTTCTGCTCTAACTCCTCAGCGCTCGGGCCGTTCTGAGGCGGTCGAGGAGGAGGAGGACACGCACCTGTACGACAGAAACCAAATCACACAGATAAGACCAAACTCTAAACATAAAGGTAATACGAGACAGTAATAATTCCTGATCACTGACCCGAATCCGCCTGACCGCTGAGCACGTCGAGCGCGTGCATCATCCAGCTAGCGAACTGAGCCGCGTCTTCTTTACTGATGAAGTTTAGCCCCCACACCTGCCGCGAGTCCCGCCACTGGTGGAACGTGGGAGTGGCCTGGTTATATTTGATCCCGCGGACCAGAGGACAGTTAATGACCACCTGCACACACACACACACACACACACACACACACACATCAGAACACACTGGAGCTCCGCTTACAAACCCGTCGCTGTTCTGCATCACATTCACAAAGGACAGGATACATAAAAAATAAATCTGAATGACAACTAAACAAAATACCATGAGGTTCTGACAAAATGTAAATTTCTCCTAAAAGTCCCGCTGTAGTCAATAATTGTACAAAAATGACATATTTAAACGTTTTTTTTCCTTGAAAAAAATTATTCATATTGGACAGTGTTTATATGTGAACTATAAACTTTTATCCCAGTACTTCTGTGATAATCTGAATTGTTGTAAGACAGAAATAATTATACTCTGTGGTTAAAAAGTTTCATATCTATTGATGACAACTGCTCTCTCTGGATCAGAGCGCAGATCTGAGTGTCTATAGGCTTTCCTGGAGCTCAAACAGTAGAGCTGGCGCTTGCAACGCCAGGGTGATGGGTTTGATTCCCAGGGAAAGCAAGAACTGATAAGAATATAAATGTGTACTTCTTGAAATGCAATGCAAGTCGCTTTGGATAAAAGCGTCTGCCAAATGCATAAATGTAAATGTAATGTTCACTGTGATCGAACTCGGTTTAATAGACAGAGCGGAATCGTTGTCATTTAGGAGTAAGACTGCGTGGGAGTTTGAATCAAGATCTTTTAAAGATTAATCATGTTGCTCTAGCATATGAATGCAGTAGATGAATGCAATTACTCCTTACATTTTGCATGGCACCAAACTTTACGTTTATTTCAGCTAAAAAAGTAGTAGCCATCTACAGGGCAGTGAAGGTACTACATCTTGTGCGTTACTCGCCCTAAACTGGTCATCAAGGCCACTTCACATGATGCGCGTGCATTAGCAGGACGTTGCTGAAACGCAGGTGTTTCATATACGAGATGAGGGCATGATGAGGCCGAAACCAGTGACTATTTCATTTCACTTAACATTATTTTATTTATCCAATGTATTGAAGAGATGTTTTTGAGGCAAATTGGTTTACTTGCGCCCTTTTGGTTTGTTGAGGACTAGTTCATCTTTGAGCCAACATTCAGCACCAGTAAAACACTTCAGTTCTGTTCACGTTACGTTTACTCAAGTTGCATTGGAATTAGGGACCGTTCGGTATTTATGGAAGGGGCCACCGGAGGAAAATAGGGGAGGGTCATGTCTTTTTATTCTTTGTTGAGGGGAGGGTCATCCAACTTTTTTTAGTCTAGGGGGAGGGTCACCCAACTTTTATATTCATGAAAACAGCAACATTTCAAAGAGGCTTATTTGGGTTGTTTTTTTTCCCATTTAGCTCCATGTTGATCTCGCGTTATCAGCCCCCCTTCGATATCAGATGGGTCTGACCCAACAAAAATCCAGTTTGGCGCTGTTTGACTGTGCGTGTGCGGCGCACTTCAGTTCCCGCTTAGAAAAAGTGCATCATGTCAGAACAAAATGCCAAAGAAATGTTTACCCGGCAAAGCTTTAAAGCACGAGCAAATAATGAACTTTTGTGATTGCGAATAAGTGCACAGTGTCCTGTGAGTGTAACTCTACCACTGCATTAACATGTGTGATGTGAACGTACGTCGAGTTTTACAGTATTGGGACTGAGGCGCCAGAACTGCAGCTGATAGAATGTGCGCTGATAGCGCGATACTACCATATTTTAGTTTCCATTTATTTTGTTTCCACGATGTGTAAGATGTAGGGCTACCACATCTTTAAATTACTATTAGTATTATTTAATTTAACATAATAAAATACGTACACCTACACCACAAAAACTAGTTGAGGATAAATTCGTTAAAATTGGGCGATTCCAGTGTTATGGACGTGACATTTGCAGTCAAAACTTGAAATATAAATTCTCAGAAAATGCATTTAATACCAATATTTTGAAACGTCTGAAAGGAGTCAAGACATTAGAAAAATATCAGTCTACACATGCGTTTTATATTTAATATGAGGGAAATACACATGTGACGTGACACAAAAAATCTTTAACTTTTAGGTGGCAAAATATTTTTTGGCGAGTGAACTGGACTCTTGTCTCATAAATGAACCGAAACTCAGCGTAGGGTAGCCTATGCTACTTGCCTCACAGACCTGAGAACTATATAGATAGCTTGAAATGTCTACTTTTAAACAGAACAATTCAAAACGAAGGAAAACAGACTGCTTCTGCTTATGAAATGTGCATTTCTCTCTGGCGCGTTCTGAGAAGATCACGACGCATCGTCAACTTCATCTTTGCAGTCGACACAGAAAACACTTGTTTATTAATAAACAATTAAAATGTCTCCTTGCTATATCTGACATATTAATAATCATTACTTTTGCCGGTTCTTTGTGACAGGTTTTATATGCTTTGTTGGCAGCGCCACCCACAAGTTGAACGAGTCACACCGCATCAGCACCAAAAACATTTGTTTTCAAATCTAAAATCAAAAAATCATGATACGAACCGAATCAGGTTTGGTCTATCGTTACAGCCCTAGTAAGATGAGAAAGCAAGAGTTTATGGTTTAAAAAAAAACAATGGCTATCTGAACATCTTTGCCAAGCGCAAACCAGTACAGAAGTAGGCTAATCAATAAATTATCGGGGAGGGTCATGCCTTTTTTCACAATCATTTTGGAGGGTCATAGAAAAATGTATTGCTGGCGAAGGGAGGGTCATGTCTTTTTTGACAACAGATCTCAAAACTCCTCCGGTGGCCCCTTAAATAAAAAACGAACAGTCCCTAAGTGACTTGTAACTCAAGAGATATTTTCGCTGTACATTTGCTCAAGTTTTGTTTTTAGGTAGTCTTTACACCTCAGACGGCGTGCATCAGCACACAAAACAATCTCACAGGAAATGAAAGACAATTCAGGAGCTGTGAGAAAACCACAGAGATCTGCAGCACACAACACTTTCCTACGATCCCCAGCATGCAAATAAACAGCAACGAATGCATTAACACACCAAACATGAAGATATTCAGTGTAAAACTGTACAGTATCTACAACACAATCTCTGTGACTTCCTCGTGCTGTGGCTTCACACACACACACTAAACTTCCCATGATTGTCTCACACGTTGAATGCCTATTTACCTGGTTTAAATGGCTTTAAAGGAGTGCTATTTATGGCCTTTTCACAAGATGTAAAATATGTCTCTGATGTCCCCAGAGTGTGTGTGTGAAGTTTTATCTCTAAATACCCCACAGATATTTTTATATAGCATGTTAAAATTGTCACTGTTTGAGGGTGAGCACTGTTTGTGTGTGTCCCTTTAAATGCAAATGAGCTGCTACTCCCGGCACAGGAGGCGGAGCTACAAGAGCATGTGTCCTTAGCCGCTTCGATTACCTCACACAGACATGCACTGAAAATTTCAAAAACTTTTAGCCTGTTATGTTCAAACTGAAGTCAGACAATAGGTGTGTTTCCATTACAGATTTGGGCAAAACTTTTGCGATTTTTTCTAAATGTCAACAAAAAACTATTGCGAAATGACGGCATTTCCATTAACCGATGTTATGCGACTAAAACGTCATTTTTTCCTCTCACGATAAGCCATTCCAAAAATCATGGCGACGGATGTTGGTAGGTTTAAGTATATACCAGCCACCGCACTGGCCATTATAGACGTATGTGTGTTATCCAAGCATTAATGGCAAGGAAAGACGCTTATACTGGGAGCGGCTCATATGAGGAGTTCTGGGAGTTTCTCACTCAGTTCTGCTTCCAGGTCTTGATTGTGGCATTTCTTTGAGGTTTAGAATCCAGTATTTCTGTAATTCTTTTGTCTTTTATGAATTTAATAAATAAAGTCTCGTATTCTGTCCAATCACACCGCGCCTTCTACGTCAGCTCACCTGTAAATGCGCAAAAACTGTTTCCATTGCAGTTTTGCAAAATATTTCACAATTTGAAGGTTCACGAGTTCACATATTAATGAAATCTGATGTAATATTATAATGCGTATTTGGCTTGCTGTCCGGGGGGAGGGCTCCGAGCTCGGAATTCGGCCCGACCCCAGAGTACTCCCCCCTATGAATGTATAGCTCGTAGGTATCTATGAGTAGACCCAGCCGAAAGTGAGGTGATGGGGAGGCGGCGGGATGCTGAGAAATGAGATCATGAGACGGGAGGTAAGGGAAGGCTTTATTTATACTGGCTTCTTCTTGTGCTGATTGGATGATTACCTGAACATGCTCCTCCCGAACTTTGTTACATAAAACTTCATGTAATGGAAACACGGCTACTGATGGAGAAACTCAAGAAGAAGTGACAACATGTAGACAACATTTCTGAATGGTTAGTTGATGAATTTATGTAGTTT
>CM038645.1:29605850-29628350 GCA_021554675.1 Leuciscus idus | reverse complement strand
GAAAGTTTAGAAGAGATTCAGTGAGTCAGAAACATTAAACGCGACGGTGCTTAAAATAAACGCGTTCCCTCTGTAGTTCATTAACCGTTCAGCTGATGAGAACAGCTCATACTTACACTAAACACAGCAGATGCAACACAGTCTGAAGATTTATTAAATTACAGTTAATAACTCACCCCATTATCGATGGAGATCGATCTCACGCGCCGCTGCTGAGAGACTGAAGAACATCCGCTGAACTTTCATCAGTTTCCTGCTTTCAAAGAGGGAAACAAATCAAACACTGACTGAGATCTGAGGGGAAACACACACACACACACACACACACACACACACACACACACACACACACACGAACGACTAATTAAATAAAGAGCTTCAATCCTGCTCCTGAACTTCTGCATGTCTCGCGTGTGAAACACACACCTGAGATGATTGACAGATGCTGTGTGAGATGATTGACACCCAGTGATCAATGCAGTTTTATTCTGAGTTTATAACGCATGAATGATCAGCTGTCGATCATGTACTGAATGAATGTCTTATGATCACTAAATTATGACGGTGTTTGACTCGTGAATTCTTTGCTGAACTCTAGTGGAGGTTTGGTGTGTGTGAGAGAGAGTGTGTGTGTGTGTGTGTGTGTGTGTAGTCAGCATTTGAAGTGGATCAAAACATTTCATCAAAGTTATACATGAATTTTGAACAATACCCGTTCTTGTCTTAGGACAACTTTGATTAACTTTTTTGATCCACTTCAAATGTTGACTTCTGTACATATATATATAGGCCTACATACAGTAGTCAAAATTTGAAGTACATTTACAGTAATTCAAGTGCTGCTCTTTCACACATATATATGTATTTATATAGAAATAATTAATTTCCCGGATCCGTTTATCTGTTCACTAACTATATATAATATTTCTATATAAATACATGTATATGTGTGAAAGAGCAGCACTTGAATTACTGTAAACACGGCAGTCAGAAACACACTGCGACGGCTGTGGGCGTGTCCTTCCGCTCGGCTCATTTGCATACGGTGATCACAGCACTGACCTGAGAACGGAGTGATGTCATCAGTCTAAAGATCTAAAAGCGTTAGAATGAATGCAGAGATGATTATCCTTTCATTTGCACTTTGCATTTAAACAAAAACATAGAAAGCAAACACACGAAAGTGCATTAAACCTAAAGAGCTGTGTGTGTTGCACAATCTCACATTATTAGAAGCACATTCCCGCATTTGTCAGATGCTGTTATTTAAAGCAGCTTTATATGAGTTTCACCAGCCGAACATTCAAAACTAGTCCTGGTGTTTGACTCACTGTTCCTCTAGCGTAGCCCTAACCCTATCCAAATGAGTTCTGCTGTTAGAGTCACACACACACACACACACACACACACACACACACACACACACACACACACACACACACACACACACACACACACACAGGCTGCTGTAGTTACAGCGATTAATACAGAGATGTGGAGTGTGTCAGCGGGTGTGGTTCAACAACACAGAGACATTTAACAGTCAAACACGTGTTCCTCTTCATGTCTGAGCAGGTCAGCGCTCAAAGACACATGCAAATCAGTGTGTGTGGGGACTGTTTTTCATGTGTTTGTGTGTGGACTGTTTTTCATGTGTGTGTTTGTGTGTGTGTGTGGGGGGGGGGGACTGTTTTTCATGTGTGTGTGTGTGGGGGGGGGGGGGGGGTGACTGTTTTTCATGTGTGTGTGTGTGGACTGTTTTTCGTGTGTGTGGACTGTTTTTCATGTGTGTGTTTGTGTGTGGGGGGGGGGGGGACTGTTTTTCATGTGTGTGTGTGTGTGGGGGGGTGACTGTTTTTCATGTGTGTGTGTGTGTGGACTGTTTTTCGTGTGTGTGGACTGTTTTTCATGTGTGTGTGTGTGGACTGTTTTTCATGTGTGTGTGTGTGGACTGTTTTTCATGTGTGTGTGTGTGGGGGGGGGCTGTTTTTCATGTGTGTGTGTGGGGGGGGGGGGACTGTTTTTCGTGTGTGTGTGTGTGTGTGTGTGTGTGTGTGTGTGTGTGTGGACTGTTTTTCGAGTGTGTGTGTGTGTGTGTGTGGACTGTTTTTCGAGTGAGTGTGTGTGTGTGTGTGTGTGTGTGTGTGTGTGTGTGTGTGTGTGTGTGTGTGGACTGTTTCTCTTGTGTGTGTGTGTGTGTGTGTGTGTGTGTGTGTGTGTGTGTGTGTGTGGACTGTTTCTCTTGTGTGTGTGTGTGTGTGTGTGTGTGTGTGTGTGTGTGTGTGGACTGTTTCTCTTGTGTGTGTGTGTGTGTGTGTGTGTGTGTGGACTGTTTCTCTTGTGTGTGTGTGTGTGTGTGTGTGTGTGTGTGTGTGTGTGTGTGTGTGTGTGTGTGTGTGTGTGTGTGAGAGTGTGTGTGTGTGTGTGTGTGTGTGTGTGTGTGTGTGTGTGTGTGTGTGTGTGGACTGTTTCTCGTGTGTGTGTGTGTGTGTGTGTGTGTGTGTGTGTGTGTGTGTGTGTGTGTGTGTGTGTGTGTGTGTGTGTGTGTGTGTGTGTGTGTGAGAGAGACGTACACAGATGCATGTAATCTAGTAATACAGACTTTCCTACAGTTTGCATAATGACACACCGAGAGTTATTATAGTGTCACTGATTTACTTCCACAATTCCTGGTCACACTTTACAATAACCAACATAAACAATGAGGAATACACAGGCTTTATGATCAATTCAAGACTTTTAAAAAACCCTTTAAGACCAATTAAAGGAAATTTAAGGAAGAATTCCTGAACAATGTTTCTCTAAACGTAAATGTCCAAAGAAGAACACCGTGAGTCGTAGCAAAAGCATAAACTTGCTTCATTTTGTCCAGCGTTTCAAGATTTTTGCATTATTATCTCAAGAAAATGTTTCTTGATTTAAAGATGTTTAGATGTTTGAATCAGAAACAAAACTATTGAGGAAGAAATCCATATTTTGCCATGCATTCAACATTTAAAGCCATGACTCCATAAACCTGACCTACTATTCACCATTATTAATAGTAAGATCATGTCCACTGAATAATATTAACACATACAAAATTTGATTTTAGAAATATATTAGTAAATGTTTAAAATAACACTAAGACTAATAAATGCTTTAAAATTGTTAACTAATGTAGGCTATAATGTTAGCAAGTGGAGCCATTTCGTTATAGTTTTTATTAATATTTTGAATTATTTACATATTAATTTTCGTAAAGTGGCCTTGAGGTTTTGAAAGGTGCAATATAAATAAATAAATAAATATTTTTTGGGTGTTTATTTTTATTTTGTATACATTTTTATTACTTTTACACATTTTTGTAAAGCGACCTTGAGGTCTTAAAAGGCGCTTTATAAATCCTTTTTTAATTTTTTAATTTGTTTATTTGTATTTAAAAATATCTATATGTATTTCAGTTTGAGTTATTTTAGTATAAAACATTTTTTTATACGACCTTGAGGTCTTGATAGGCGCTTTATAAATAAACAAAATATGTTTTTTTTCATTCCTATTTCAGTTTGAGTTATTTTAGTATAAGAAGTTAAATGAAAACGACCAGTTTAAGTTGTATTTGACATGTACAGTATAATCCCCCGAGCTGATGCACAGTTGGACTGACGGATAACTGATAGAAAAGCTTTTGAAGAGTCTGAAGAAAAGCACACCTGTCCCGACTAAAGCCTTTCAAGCTCTTCCACCGGCAGGTTAACAGATAGTCAACAGTAAAGAAGCCCATTTGAATCGCCTTTGTCCCAGTTTGGGTGACATAAACCCGACAGACAATCAAGTGGAACGTGAAATAAAAGCATGATTTTCCTAGTGCGCGGCTCCTGTTAGAGCGCCGAGCCCTTCAGCCGCGGCTGCATTTGCATGGCAGGTCCAGTTAAATGAGGAGACCAGATTCTCTCTACCTGGCATGCAAACCAGCGGAGCAGCAGTTAAAGCAGCGTGCGCACGCACAGGTGTGTCCTCTCTCCAGAGATATGGAAATCCTCCGCGCTGAGATTCACTCTCCAGACACCGTACAGTGGACTTCATCAGAAGAGCTCCAGGATGCCACGCTCGTTCCTGGTGAAGAGGAAGCAGTCGATGTGTGGAGGATGGCAGTGGAAGGAGCCGGACCTCAGCCTAGGGCCCACCGCAGGTACGTGAACACATGAAGACATGAAGACATGAACACTTGAACACATGAACACATGAAGACATGAACACCTGAATACATGAACACTTGAACACATGAAGACATGAACACATGAACACATGAACACATGAAGACATGAACACATGAACACCTGAACACATGAAGACATGAACACCTGCGCATCAGTTACTCAGAGCTATGAACAAACACTCCTGCAGTAACATTCGTTCAGTTATCTGGTGTTTAATAATCTTCTCAAAACGTTAGCACAAAATATTATTTAAACAGCGTTCATGGAATGTTTTCAGTTGAATGTTCATCTGGTGTTTTTTAAATGTAACAAATTGTTTTGGAGAACATTCACATGTAACATTCCATAATGTTTGAAGAATGATACATTGTAACGTTCCATAATGTTTGAAGAATGATACAGTGTAACGTTCTATAATGTTTGAAGAATGATACAGTGTAACGTTCCATAATGTTTGAAGAATGATACAGTGTAACGTTCCATAATGTTTGAAGAATGATACAGTGTAACGTTCCATAATGTTTGAAGAATGATACAGTGTAACGTTCTATAATGTTTGAAGAATGATACAGTGTAACGTTCCATAATGTTTGAAGAATGATACAGTGTAACGTTCTATAATGTTTGAAGAATGATACAGTGTAACGTTCCATAATGTTTGAAGAATGATACAGTGTAACGTTCCATAATGTTTGGAGAATGATACAATGTAACGTTCCATAATGTTTGAAGAATGATACAGTGTAACGTTCTATAATGTTTGAAGAATGATACAGTGTAACGTTCCATAATGTTTGAAGAATGATACAGTGTAACGTTCCATAATGTTTGGAGAATGATACAATGTAACGTTCCATAATGTTTGAAGAATGATACAGTGTAACGTTCTATAATGTTTGAAGAATGATACAGTGTAACGTTCCATAATGTTTGAAGAAGGATACAGTGTAACGTTCCATAATGTTTGAAGAATGATACAGTGTAACGTTCTATAATGTTTGAAGAATGATACAGTGTAACGTTCCATAATGTTTGAAGAATGATACAGTGTAACGTTCCATAATGTTTGAAGAATGATACAGTGTAACGTTCCATAATGTTTGAAGAATGATACAGTGTAACATTCTATAATGTTTGAAGAATGATAGTGTAACGTTCCATAATGTTTGAAGAATGATACAGTGTAACGTTCTATAATGTTTGAAGAATGATACAGTGTAACGTTCCATAATGTTTGAAGAATGATACAGTGTAACGTTCCATAATGTTTGGAGAATGATACAATGTAACGTTCCATAATGTTTGAAGAATGATACAGTGTAACGTTCTATAATGTTTGAAGAATGATACAGTGTAACGTTCCATAATGTTTGAAGAATGATACAGTGTAACGTTCCATAATGTTTGAAGAATGATACAGTGTAACGTTCCATAATGTTTGAAGAATGATACAGTGTAACGTTCTATAATGTTTGAAGAATGATACAGTGTAACGTTCCATAATGTTTGAAGAATGATACAGTGTAACGTTCCATAATGTTTGAAGAATGATACAGTGTAACGTTCTATAATGTTTGAAGAATGATACAGTGTAACGTTCCATAATGTTTGAAGAATGATACAGTGTAACGTTCTATAATGTTTGAAGAATGATACAGTGTAACGTTCCATAATGTTTGAAGAATGATACAATGTAATGTTCTATAATGTTTGAAGAATGATACAATGGAATGTTTCCACTAATGATCACATTACCAAGAATTTTTTTTTTTTAAACATGTACTTTTAGAGAACATTCAGAAATAACTTGAACGTTAGTGAAACGTTCTGAATTTGTCTCAAATTTGATAAAGTTTGCATAATTGATTCTGTTTTTTTCCTGTTTGTACTGTGAAGCTGATTTAAAACAATCTGTCCTGTATAAAGCGCGGTAGAAATAAAGCTAACTTGACTGAGGTAATAATATATATATATATATATATATATATATATATATATAGGTGCTGAAAATCAAACAAAAACCTGAGGAAATTTTTATTTTATTTTATTATATTATATTTTAATTATTTATTTGTGCTGAAAACCAAATTAAAAAACCCAAACAAAAAGCCTGAAAAAATATTTTATTTTATTATATTTAATATTTTTGTGTGCTGAAAACCAAACAAAAAAACTGAGAAAATTCAATACAAATATTAATGAAAAAAAGAAGAAAAAACACTGAGAATATTTATTTTATTTTATCATATTTTACTATTTTTTTGTGCTGAAAACTAAACAAAAAACCTGAGGAAAAAAAAGTCTCATGAGCAACACTGGAGCGATAATCATTTAATTGTGGGATCTTCTGTGATCTAATGAGTGTGTGTGTGTGTGTGTGTGTGTGTCTGTGTCTCTCTGTGTGTGTGTGTGTGTGTGTGTGTGTGTGTGTGTGTGTGTGTTTCAGTAGCTGTACAGACACACAGTGCTGGTCTGGAATCAGTGTCGGAGCGCGTCCATAAACACACACCTGCTTCTGAAGCTCTGGAGCGTCGCAGAGAGGATTATGGGATGGAGAGAGTTCAGGCGTCTCAGAGTTCACTTCCTCTTCCTCTTCCTCTTCCTCCCGCTGCATTAACATCAGCACCGCTGAACAAGGTGACGACAAACATGAACTACACATCTCACATCCTCACATGGATACGAACAAACGTTCATCCAGTAACATTAACAGAACGTTTGTTCAGAGTTATCTGGGGCCTCATAAACCTGTGTGTATGATCCTCACTATAAGTGTACGTGCGCTGAAACACAAGATTCCCTTTATAAACCCAGTCAGAGGAAGACTGTGAACATGCGTCTCCTCCCCGAAATAACCATATATGAGCTTACAACGCCTCGTTTACTATGCATATCCTCATCTGCATATCATTTGCATATGCATATTCATCCACGTGATCCCATGTTTAACAGTACAAGACATTAGGAGAATATGAGATACGGATGTGCATCACATTACATTGATAACAAGCATTTAGTAGCCGATCCTCGCCTTGTTTTTCAATAAAAAAATAAAAAATCGCCTGATATAAAATACATTTCGGAGAAAGTTTTTCTCAATCTTTTCCACCGGCCAAATAGCATTTTTAAATGCTTTATATTTTTAATGGAAACCGAAAGGCCTTATTGATCATATTTCCTCAGATCACGAGTTCTGCTGTTATCATGCGCTGAGTGAACATTAACACACATCACGCCTGAGGAGAAGTGTTCAACAGCAGCGCATACACTACTAATATTACTATTTATTAGAATATAACATTTTTTGTAACTTCTCGGTAACGATTTGATGTAATTTAAGTGTTTAACTCCATTAATGAGAATGCCATATTTAATCTAGAAGTGTCTATCAGATGTAAAACAGAGTTTTAATTATTCTTTTATTTATGTAAACTGTTATTGTGAACATCACTGTACTTATGATTATGACTCATAATGAATATTAAAGTGGTTTTCCTTCATCAATTCCTCAGATCTTCATCGGTGTCGTTACACTGCTCCGTCTCTAATGTTCGTTACTTACAGATGCACTGACACATTCTCCCGGCGAGTGTGTGTTTATAATTCACAACTCGTGTGTGTGTGTGGCGTTCAGCTCTTATAAATGAGGCTCCTCTCTGTAATAAGTGTTATGAAAGCATTGCTCATGGAGCGTTTCAGTTGGATGTTGGTCTAATGTTTTATAAATGCATTGAGAACATTGAGTGTTTACACCTGCACATGTGTTCCTCTGATACAGGCGCGTGAATCCAGCGGCTCGTCGGAGTTTCTGTGTTCGGTGTGTCATAAAGCGTTCCCGCTCCAGCGCATGCTAACGCGACACCTGAAGTGTCACAGTCTGATCAAGAGACACCCGTGCAGATACTGCGGGAAAGGCTTCAACGACACCTTCGACCTCAAGAGACACATGCGCACACACACCGGTGAGAAAACCAGACAACATTTAAAGCGGTGCTATAATGCCCTATTCACAAGATGTAAAATAAGTCTCTGATGTCCCCAGAGTGTGTGTGGGAAGGTTTAGCTCAAAATACCCCACAGATATTTTTATAGCATGTTAAAATTGTCTGTTTGAGGGTGAGCAAAAACGCACAGTTTTTGTGTGTGTCCCTTTAAATGCAAATGAGCTGCTGCTCCCGGCACAGGGGGCGGAGCTTCAAGAGCTTGTTATGTTCAAACCGGAGTCAGACAATGATGGAGAGACTCAAGAAGAAGTGACAACATGTAGAAGAAACAGGACATTTCTGAATGGTTAGTTGGTGAGTTTATGAAGCTGATGTGTAGTTATCTTCTAGTCATTGATTAGCATATTCTGTCATGATAATCTATAAATCGTGTTCTGGGGGCGGGGTTTATGTAAATTTTAGGGTTGGTGATGTCACTAACCCGGGAGGAATGTGGTGTAGTCTCTACCAGCCGTTTGTTGTAGTCCTTAAAAAGCCATTTCTGTTAAAGAAAATCTCTCCCTTTGCTTTGAACTTTGAGCGTCGTAACTTTGCAGATGTTGTTTATGATCAAACAGCAACATTACACACTAACTAAAGTTAGAAAAGTCAAATCATAATCAACCACCCCTTTAACATGACCGGTAGAATAAAAGGCTAACAAGAACGATGACTATATCAGCGTCACACCAGAGCATGATATCTGTTTATTATAAGCGCTGCAGTGTTGTCTGTCGCTTTAAATGCTCAAGCTCTTTAAAGCACGATGGATTCTAATTGGCTGAAAACTGAAAACTTAAGAAAGTATCGTTTCTCAGTGTCGTTATCGTTATAGTTATAGTTGTGACTCTGTTGTTCTTTTATACATAGAACAATATCTTTATCATTATAGTTATCATCCTTGATGTGAACATTGGCACAAACATATATTTGTACAGAACTGGATGTATCGCGATAGACTGCTTGCTTTGGGTCAGTGAGATTTCTTAATGTTTTTCTGCTCACCAACGCTGCATTTATTTGATAATAAATACAGTAAAAATTGTGAAATATTATTCCAGTGTAAATCATCTGTTTTCTATGTGAATATCTAGTAAAGTGTAATTTATTCCTGTGATCAAAGCTGAATTTTCAGCATCATTACTCCAGTCTTCAGTGTCACATGATCCTTCACAAATCATTCTAATATGATGTAGGAGACATTTATGATTATTATCAGTGTTCAAAACAGTTCATATTTTGGTGAAAACTGTGATGCATTTTATTTTTCAGGATTCTTTGATGAATAGAAAGTTCAAAAGAACAGCATTTTTTTTAAATAGAATCTTTTTGTAACATTATAAATGTCTTTACTGTCACTTTTGATCAATTTAATGATTCTTTGAGCATAGAATCTTTATAAATTATCTATTTAATGCATCCTTGCTGATTATACAGGCTTAATCTTAGCGACCGCAGTGTCGTATCAGAGACGGTTCTGAGTGTGTGTGTGTGTGTGTGTGTGTGTGTGTGTGTGTGTGCGCAGGTATCCGCCCGTACAGGTGTGATCTGTGTGAGAAGGCCTTCACTCAGCGCTGCTCTCTGGAGTCTCACCTGAGGAAGATCCACGGCGTGAGGCAACAGTACGCGTACCGGCAGCGGCGCTCCAAGATCTTCGTGTGCGAGGACTGTGGCTTCACCTCCAGCCGACCCGACGAGTACTTCCTCCACGTGAGACAGCAGCACCCGAGCAGCCCGGCCCTGCGCCGCTACTACCGCAAACACCTGCTGGAGAACCAGTCCGGCCACGGCATCGGGCCCTTCGTGCTGTATCCCTCCGCCGGCCTCTACATGTGAACCACACCAGATCAAACACTCAGAGAAACCTTCCTACAGTGACGTCAGTAGATGTAGTGCGTTATCTGCTCTTTAATAACGTTCACACACAAAACATCGTTCCAGGAGCGGTTTCACCTCAAACGTTCAGTCGGATGTTTTGACATTTTTTAAATGTTACTACTTGTTTCAGAAGAACATTCCCATAATGTTTGAACATTTAGAAATAACATTTTCATGACTTAATGGGTTCATAGAACATATTTTTGTATTTATTTTTAGTAGGGATGCACCGATATGTACATTTTGGCTGATACCGATAACCGATAATTCTTTATATTTGAAAGTCGATAAACGATATATTGGCCGATAAATCTAAATCTAAATTTTTATATCATTTTTGAGAGCCTGATTACAAAAACAAAAGTCTCTCCATTAAAAGCCAAAGCTCTCAAAGTATGAACAAACGTTCTTCCAGTAACGTCAATAGAACGTTCGTTCAATGTTATCTGCTCTTTAATAATGTTCTCACACAAAACACGAGTGTTTTTTCCTGAGACGTTCAGTTTTTACATTTTTTAAATGTTACTACTTGTTTCAGAAGAACATCCAAAAGTAACATTCCCATGATGTTTGAACATTTAGAAATAACGTTTTCATAACTTAATGGGTTCTTAGAACATATTTTTGTGAGCTGGGCATGACACTATTTATTTTAGTAGGGATGCACCAATATGAACATTTTGGCCGATAACCGATAATTCTTTGTATTTGAAAGCCGATAACCGATATATTGGCCGATAAATCTAAATCCAAATTTTTATATAATTTTTCAGAGCCTGATTACAAAAAAAAAAGTCTTACCCAAAAACACAATTATGATGTTCTCATTATAATTTTCTGTAGCCGATATGACAGACTTGCGCTGCACACACATATATCAGCCGACACTGATCAGCCGACACTGATATGGTGGCCAATATATCGTGCATCCCTATATTTTAGCACTCGAGGAATTAAACATGCAGCATAGATGACAACGATGTAATATACTTATGTGTGTGATGCACAATGCGTACTCTTTCACATGCTATCTAATCCTGGCTTCTGAACACAACACGAGCTGTGAGGTCTGCTGCATGTCGTCTCTTTGTCCTCAATAAACTTGATTCTTTTCCACCCTTTCAGAGGAAAGTCCTGAGTGTTCATGCTGCTGCTAACAGTGTAACACACACACACACACACACACACACACACACACACACACACACACACACACACACACACACACACACACACACACGCATACACACACACACACTCTCTCTCACACACACACACACACACACACACACACACACACACACACACACACACACACACACACTCACACACACTCACTCTCTCTCACACACACACACACACACACACACACACACACGCATACACACACACACACTCTCTCTCACACACACACACACACACACACACACACACACACACACACACTCACACACACGCATACACACACACACACACACACACACACACACACACACACACACACACTTCACTGCTGTGCTGCCAAAATACAGTTTACACACAACAAGAGTAACGCTCAGCTATAGTCACTTTGAAGGCCGTTTTAATGACCTCAAAGTGTGAAAATTTGTTACAGAAAACAAATGAAAACTATGGAAGCTTGTTTCCACCACAGAATAAAACATTTTAAAAGATAATTGCGACTTTTTATCTCACAATTGCGAGTTTACATCTCGCAATTCTGACTTTATTTCTCAGAATTGCGTGATATAAAGTCAGAATTGCGAGATATAAAGTCAGAATTGCGTGAAATAAAGTCGCAATTGCGTGTTATAAAGTCAGAATTGCGTGTTATTATGTCAGAATTGCGTGTTATAAAGTCAGAATTGCGTGTTATAAAGTCAGAATTGCGAGATATAAAGTCAGAATTGCGTGAAATAAAGTCGCAATTGCGTCTTATAAAGTCAGAATTGTGAGATATAAACTATTCTGAGGTAAAAATAAATTTTAAAAAGTCCGTCTTTTTTCCCCTTAGAATTGGACTTTATATCTCACAATTGTGAGTTTATATCTCACAATTCTGAGAAAAGATGTCAGAATTGCGAGATATAAACTTGCAATTATGTGTTATAAAGTCATAATTGCGAGATATAAAGTCAGAATTGCATGAAATAAAGTCAGAATTGTGAGATAAAAAGTCGCAATTATCTTTTAAAATGTTTTATTCTGTGGCGGAAACAAGCTTCCATAGAAAACACATGAATTTGAAATAAAACCTTTTTCACACATAACGTCACTAAATAATATCTGTATATATTCCATGAAGGTAATATTGATGAGAGAATTGTCTCTTTTGAATGAAATATTCCTAAACGTCATGTGACTGACATCAGAGTAGTGTGAACATTGTGTGTGTGTGTGTGTGTGTGTGTGTGTGTGCTATTGTGTTTTGTTGCTCATGACTTTTCATTACTCTGCTATCACGCTCACGTCACTCAGAGCTTCTCTAATACAGAAGTTGGTCAGTAATAAAGTTTAACTCTTTCACGTTTCTTCTAAAACTCACTGCTCTCTCCTCTTCTCTTCCTCTGTTTACTCACACTCGTGTCTCTCTCTCCTCTTCTCTTCCTCTGTTTACTCACACTCGTGTCTCTCTCTCCTCTTCTCTTCCTCTGTTTACTCACACTCGTGTCTCTCTCTCCTCTTCTCTTCCTCTGTTTTCTCACACTCGTGTCTCTCTCTCCTCTTCTCTTCCTCTGTTTTCTCACACTCGTGTCTCTCTCTCTCTCTCCTCCTCTCTTCCTCTGTTTTCTCACACTCGTGTCTCTCTCTCCTCTTCTCTTCCTCTGTTTTCTCACACTCGTGTCTCTCTCTCTCTCTCTCCTCTTCTCTTCCTCTGTTTTCTCACACTCGTGTCTCTCTCTCTCTCTCTCCTCCTCTCTTCCTCTGTTTACTCACACTCGTGTCTCTCTCTCCTCCTCTCTTCCTCTGTTTTCTCACACTCGTGTCTCTCTCTCTCTCCTCTTTCTGTCTGTCTGTGTAGAGAGCTTATTTTTACACGGAGGATCCACAATGACACACTGTAGAAAAACAACATTCATAATCAGTATGTCTTGAATTTCAGTAAAAAATCAAATGATCTTTTAAACAAAATAAATGACTTGAATTTTGTTGTGCCTGTTTTGACATTATGTGAAACATCTCTAAAGTACAGGAGTTTTTGCGGTAAACTAGAACACCAACACTGTTCATGAGGGAATCGGGTTTGGCATTATTTATGAAAACTGTATTTGAGTTCAGTGTGTTGAGGATCCTGAGAGATGACGTGTCGTCTGTCTCCCTCTAGTGGTGTGTTACACAACCACACACACACACACACACACACACACACACACACACACACACACACACACACACACACACACACACACACACACACACACACACACACACACACACACTTTCAGTTACACACACACACACACACACACACACACACACACACACACACACACACACTTTCAGTTACACAACCACACACACACACACACACACACACACACACACACACACACACACACACACACACTTTCAGTTACACACACACACACACACTTTCAGTTACACACACACACACACACACACAACAGCAGCATGTGACGAGGATGGAGAGGTCCGGCTAAACTTGTATATACATAATACAAATAGATGAGAAGTTCCTAAAGGAAACACCGGCATAACAGTAGAATACTGCCGGAGTGACTAAAGATGCAGAACCGGAGAAACAGAGAGTAAAGAGAGAAGGAGACGCGCAGATGTAAAACAGCTGAAGATCATAACTCACAATCACTCGCTATCACTGTCTGTGTGATCGCATTCATCATCACCTCTGCACTCATTAGGTCATCATCACTGGCATTAATCAACATATCATCAATGCATTCATTATCATTACACAAGCGACAGGTCCTGCATGTGTGTGTGTGTGTGTGTTCAGCGTGTCGAGCCCTGTGCGGGAAGTGTGTGTGACATGAACCTTTAATCTCCAGAGCCGCTAATCCTGCTCTCGACCTGCTAATGCTCATCAGAGGGACAGAATGCTCATCAGAGGGACAGAACACACACACACATACTTACGTGTTTTTATGTGTGTTAATGTCATGGTATTCTTAGAAGTACCTAGAATACTATAGTAAATGAATATGATATTTATTCATTATCATGGTTTATATCAAAAAGTACCTTGGATGTTACCATCACCAGTTAAAGGGATACTCCACTTTTTTTGGAAATAGGCTCATTTTACAGCTCCCCCAGAGTTAAACATTTGAGTTTTACCATTTTCGAATCCATTCAGCTGAACTCCGGTTCTGGGGGTCCCACTTTTAGCATAGCTTAGCATAATGAATTGAATCGGACAGGACCATTAGCATCTCTCTTTAAAAAATGAACAAAGAGTTTCGATATTTTTCCTATTTAAAACTTGACTCTTCTGTAGTTACATCGTGTACTAAGACCGACGGAAAATGAAAAGTTGCGATTTTCTAGAAACTTTGCTGCAGTACCATGGGTGAAGCAGGAGTAATGATATGACGCAGCGCATGCTGCCTGATAATAGGCTACTGAGCTGGGGACTATTATTCACCCATGGTACTGCAGCAAAGTTTCTTGATTATTACGCAGGAATGAGAGTATAGTTCCTAGCCATATCAGCCTAGAAAATCGCAACTTTTCATTTTCCGTCGGTCTTAGTACACGATGTAACTACAGAAGAATCAAGTTAGGAAAAATATCGAAACTCTTTGTTCATTTTTTTGAGAGAGATGCTAACGGTCTTGTCCGGTCTTGTCTCACACACACACTTTCTGTCCTGCTGTGTCATTCAGTGACGCATGGAAACCTGTTCCCTCATTAGGATCTTACAGGGATTAAAGCTTTTCCTAGCGGATTCAACACTGACACTGCAAACACACACACACACACACACACACACACACACACACACACACACACACTCACACACACACTCACACACTCACAGCGTTCCTGTGAGCGTGAAGGTGAAGGCTCTCATTAGACCGTTTGTTGTATTTGTGTTTGGATGAGTAGAGAGTAACTGTAAGACTCTCTCTCTCTCTCTCTCTCTCTCTCTCTCTGTGTGTGTGTGTGTGTAGTGTGATGTCCACACGTCCACAGGACTCCAGCATGGAGCAGCTTCGTCTGCAGAGGAGAGGAGAACACACGACACATCAGGTACTCACACACTTCTCACACACATCTCATATTAGACCAATCATTTGTCTCAGTTTGTGTTTCTCTGTGTGGATTCATGTTTGTTGGAGGTTTTTGTTAAACTAATGCTTGAAATGCTAAGCATCAAACGCATCTAATACATTTTTTAAAAGAAATTGTATAACACTAATTTCCCTGGAATAGCAACAATACATTTTGGTAACACTTTATTTTACAGTGTCCTTGTTACATTTGTTACATGTACTTACTATAGTAATAACAGTTAATTATGCATAATTACATGCAACTAACCCTCAACCAAACCCTAACCCTATAGTAAGTACATGTGGTTAATTAATATTACTCAGTACTTAAATATATAATTACACTGTAACAATGACTCCTTAAAATAAAGTGTAACTCCATTTTTATGTCATGTAGATCTTATTTGCATGTCCATTGCTCTATCTCACCCTCATATGTATAAGCAAATATGCAAACGTTTGGAACTACAGTAAACATCTACACTTCTATGAGTTGAAACATAAAGGAATTATTAATCACGTGTTTGGGCCAGATTGCTGTAATTTTGTGGAAAAAGATCAATAATCTGGTCAAAATAATTTTATAACAGTAATAGCCAGTAGATGCTGTGCATCATCTCTGCAAGTATTATTATGCTTAATAAATAATATACTTTTAGATATTTACATTTACATTTATGCATTTGGCAGACGCTTTTATCCAAAGCGACTTACATTGCATTATCCTAAACATTTATACATAGGTATGTGCAATCCCCTGGGATCAAACCCACAACCTTGCGTTGTTAACGCAATGCTCTTACCACTGAGCTACAGGAAAGCTCAAAAACAGGAAAATATTTATTCCAGTTCTTTGTTTGTTTGTTCAGATTGCATATCTAGGCCTACAAAAAGAGTGATCCACTCAGAAAAGCTTATAAAGCATTTAAAAGTGCCTCTATTCTGCTGTTTTAAAGGTTTCTAATGTTATGTCAGAGTCTCCTACAACAGGTTCTCACGCATCCAAGCTCAGAATCATTGTAATGTCCTCATAATCTCCACTGCAGCGTCAGCTCTTTCCTCTCAGTGTCTGAAACACTTCCATTCCGCTTTCCTGTCAGCTTTCCCCGGAGCCGTCGGAGCAGATGAAGAGCCCCACGGCGCGACTGAAGGAGCGTCTGCCGTCGATCGTGGTGGAGCCGTCAGAGGAGAGCGGAGAACACTCCGTCCCTGAGGAGGATGACCCTTTCCATGACCCCTGTGACCCCGGTGACCCCGCCGGCAGCGCTCAGCCTCAGGCCCATGTGGACGGGTCGGTACCGGCGTCACACCGGATTCTGTTACCTGTCGTTAAACACTCGATCACTGTCCCTGTCTTCAGCGGCTGCGTTTACATGCCAACAAATAATCCGTTAGTAATGCGATCGACGGCTCACTCGCACTGAGAAGCCTTCATGTAAACACATTAAAGGGTTAGTTCACCCGAAGATGAAAGTTCTGTCAGTAATTACTCTCCAATCCAAGACTGTCGTTCATCTCCGGAACACAAATTAAGATATTGTTGAGTAAATCTGAGCTGTCTCACTCCTCCATGGGCTTCTCTGTTACTGAAACTTGCCGGCCCAGAAAAGTTAGTAAAGACATCGTTAAAATAGTCCGAGTGACTCCAGTGGCTCAACCTGAAGTTTATCAAGCGACGAGAATACTTTTTGTGCGCAAAAAACACAAAAATAACTACTTTATTGAACTCTTCATGTTCCTCCGTGTTTCTCTGAGTGAGTTCACGAGACGCATGTGCGAGAGCTGAGAAGAGGACGGAGACGGGTCTCGTGTTTAAAATGGTTCTAAAGTGTGCATTTCCTAAATGTCTGAATCTTGAGAAACCAACGAGAAAACGTAAAAGTGCCTTACCAATGAATGGCTCTCACACTTTCCCATCCAATCGTGAGCGTCCTCTTCTCAGTTCTGGCGCATGCGTCTCGTGAACTCACTCAGAGAAACACACGGAGGAACATGAAGAGTTGAATAAAATCTTTATTTTTGTTTTTTTGCGCACAAAAAGTATTCTCGTCGCTTGCTAAACTTAAGGATGAGTCACTGTAGTCACTTGGACTATTATAACAATGTCTGCATTAACTTTCTCGGCAGAATGAGATTACCTAGCAGTCTCTGGAGGAGTGAGACAGCTCTCAGATTTAATCAAAAAATACCTTCAATTTGTGTTCCGAAGATGAACGACATATTTACGCGGTTGGAACAACATGAGGGAGAGTAATTACTGACAGAGTTTTCATTTTTGGGTGAACTAACCCTTTAATCGATCCGATTGAGATTTCAGTCGGATTGTAAGGGGTGGTTTATTAAGTTGGCTTGAGAAAGCCAACTTAATGATATTGTATTTAAACGTATTATTATTTTTCTGACCCTAAATCTGACTCTAACTCCTCCTAGAGCTTTAACTCTACATAATCCAAACTCGGGTCAGACCTTCAGACTGTTCTAACTTAGTGTGCTATATCTTTTCTAACTGATCCGACTTACGTTTTTCCTAAAAATGACGACTAAAACTCGGGAAAATCCCATTGACTTTCATTGCAGAATGTCTAACTAATCTTTCTTTCTTTCTAACTAATCTTTCTTTCTTTCTAACTAATCTTTCTTTCTTTTTTCTTTCTTTCTTCCTTTCTAACTTATCTATCTTTCTTTCTTTCTACCTAATCTTTCTTTCATTCATTCATTCTTTCTAACTAATCTTTCTTTCTTTCTAACTAATCTATCTTTCTTTCTTTCTAACTAATCTTTCTTTTTTCTTTCTAACTAATATTTCTTTCTTTCAAACTAATCTTTCTTTCTTTCTATCTTTCTTTCTAACTAATCTTTCTTTCTTTCTAACTAATCTTTCTTTCTTTCTCTCGTTCTTTCTAACTAATTTTTCTTTCTGTCTTTCTAACTTTTCTTTCTTTATAAATAATATTTTTCTTTTTTTTCTTCTTAATTTCTTTTTTTCTTTCTTTCTAACTAATCTTTCTTTCTTTTTACCTAATATTTCTTTCTAATATATATCTTTCTGATGGACTGTATTGCCTTCAAACTATGCTTTTTCAAGACAACTAAAGTTTGCCAACAAACTTTTTTATCTAGTTCCTTTTTCTAATCGGATCGAGAGAACATGTAAACACAAGTAAACCGAAACTGAAAGGACTGCGCATGTGCAATGACGTAGAAATAGCATAATGACATGTGACACGCCGAACAAGCAGCACGATACAACGGTTCATACTCTCAATAGGTGTGTTGGACATCGGCTGCGGCTGGATGTAACTGATCGGCGAGAGTAGCCGCGTGCAGGAGCTGCAAACGGAGACGTGAAGTCGGACACTTTCTGGTTCCCGTAGTGACCGCTCACGTGGTGTTTGCATACTTTACCACAGCTGAAGTGAATTAAATGCAATATTTACCAAATACACAGATGTTTCAGAGACATTTTCATTCAATACTTTATGCACTGCTTCATACAGCGTCTGTTTAAACAAGAATAAAGTTCAACATAAGCTACTATCAATGAAGTGGAGTCTATGTTTTTTAGTCAGTTTTAATTTGATAAACATGACACAATATAACATCGCAACGACATGAAAAGAGTGTTTACTGTTATAAAAAACTGATTTGTGAGCTTAGAGGAACTGTGTTCGGTTCGAATAAACACGAAACACACGTGATCGTTGTCATGCGGTGAATCCGGCCAATAGTGGAACAGCTGTGTCTTCATCAGCCCACGTGCAGCCCAGTGCAGCCGCTCTTGAGAAGCTGCGCTGGCTGAGTTCTCCGGCTACTCTCGAATCGCTCTCGCGGTACTTTGACGGCATATGTCACAGTCACGTGGCGTCGGCGCTGTATCAAGTCGGACAAAATTTCTAACCGGCATGCACTGCTTCAAGTCAGCCGCCGATCGGTCTGCGCAGAGCTGCATGAAGTCGAACAAGCCTATAGAGACAGAGCGTATTTAGGCCACGCCCACACCCAGGGGGAAAACAATCAAACCGTCTCCATTGACTTTGCATTGCGAGAGGCTGCCTCCTTGTCATTTCTTGCTTCTAACAAAAGACAGAAAAATGCCTAAAAGCTGCTGTGTGACAAGGTGTACAGCAAACAAGCAAAGAAAAACAGAAATACGTTTGTATTAGCTCTCGACCCCAAAAAACGAGTGTTTTAGGACATAAAAGTGGATACAGGCAGTTGAGACAGAGCGTCACGTGTCTCATTACTCTGAGAACTGACGTACGGCCGCTGGAGGAGACCGTAATCGGCAACACAGGATAGTTTATCTTACAGAAATATAATATATAAAACTGACATTAGGATATTTGACTCACCAGTGACCAAATGTTTAACTTACTGCACACGTAGTGTATTTTTAGTGCATACTGAGTGTCAGGATCCCACAATTTACGGGGTCGACAGCTTATGAAAACTTATTTCTGGGTTTCTTAGCTTGTTTGCTGTACACCTTGTCACATAGCAGCTTTTAGGCATTATTCTGTCTTTTGTTAGAAGCAAGAAATGACAAGGAGGCAGCCTCTCGCAATGTAAAGTCAATGGAGACGGTTGCACTGTTTTCCCCCCCGGTGGGCGTGGTCTTCAGATTATGACGCGTTGCGCTCTGTCTCTATTATCTCCAAATCATGACCAGAAAAGGAAAAATATTAAGTCTGCTGTTTAAAACAAATAAAGAACCTGTGTATGAGAATGGTTATTATGCACAAACAGCGTGAAACTATAAACGCGCACATTAACCCGATCACATGTTTAGTGTTCATGTAAACACTACGCTCAGATTCATCAATCGGAATGAATTGGGTCCGATTGAAACAAAAGCTGTGCATGTAAACGCAGCCAGTGAAGCTTTACTAGCATGTGAATAAATTAATCCACCTTCTTCTTTGTCTGTTCCAGAGTTCCTCACTTTAAACGTTCATCCATACCCAGCATTCAGATCGACTACAGCAGACTGACTCCGCCCCCTTCACCTACATCATCACGCGTAGCTCCGCCCTGTTTCCCCGGCTGAGAGACGAACAGAAACATCAGCACAGATCAGGATATTCACATTCAGTCACAACTGAAAAATATGGGATTTAAACCTAGTTATAGGCCTAAATGAAAAGTTTTAGGATTTTTACAAATATAAAACAAACAGATTGTGCTCGATTTCTATGTGACTAATTTCTAAGTGTCGTTGATCATGTGACTCTTTGTACGGACAGCCAGACTGAAGCTCTAGATGTTCTTTGGATGAATGTGTTAGTTCAATTTTTCACTGCAATTGTAAGACTGATATAAAAAAGAAAAATGCAAAATAAAAGCATTTTCTTCAATGCAACTAGCAACGCCAAGGTCATGGGTTCGATTCCCAGGGAAATGTACAGTATTCTTTCAATGCGATGTAAAAGCATCTGCTAAACGCATGAATGTAAATATATATTTCTCTGGTGGTCTCAGACTTGTGCACACATCTATCGACTGAAAACACTTCCGCACGATGCACATTCTGATAACCGGGAAATCAGAGTATTCGATCAATACCATATTTGTGTTTAGACTACAAAAATAATTTATTTTTCTTGTCTTGTTTTCCATCACAAATATCTAAAGATTCTTAAATCAAGATACATTTACTGAAGAAGCAAAATTACTTAAGATATTAAGTCTTGTTTATGAAAAATGCATCAAAATGAAGTGAGTTTGTGCTTAAAACAAAAATTGAAAACAAATATCTGCCAGTATACGGTCAGAAAAATAAACTTGTTTTCTCTTTAAATTAAATATATATTTCTGATTCCACTGGAAATATAATATAATATCTTCAGTCATGTTTTAAGCACAAACTCACTTCATTTTGATGCATTTAAAAAACAAAACAAAAAAAACAGACTGAACTCTGTAATGTTTGACCGAAAATTTGGTAACTTGGTAAAGGTTTTGGCAGTTGCTGTGTGAACACAACACAATCATAGACATGATTGAAACAGGTTTAATGGTCCTGAAAAACAGCCACACTTGTTCTGTTCACGGTCAGAAGTGACGAGTTTCCTCTAGTGGAAGCGTCTGGAACTGCAGCCGAACAACATCTCACCGAAAGATCATTTACTCAGATCTCAACCTCAAATCTGGAGCACAACTCATTTAGATTTAAGGCTTTGATTTTCTCACAGTTTTAGAGTAAAACATGTTTTTGGAAAATATGTATTTCATATAAAAATGAAAAATTGTATTTTTATGCTTTTTTAAATAATACACTTAAACTTAAAAGAAAAATTAAATTTCACTTTTTTCACTTCAGCAATAATCTGCCACGTGTCGTCTATAAAAAGAGATCAAACTTCAGTCTGTCGCTCCAAAGCATTCAGGATTTAACACAGTTTAAGATCTCACCTCTATGCTCAAAAAGTTAATAAACAGATTATAACTACTGCATAAGTATAATGTAGTTCCATAAAATCCCCTAAAAGTACAAAATATTACAATTATAAAACTCATTTACTTGAAAAAAAAAGAAAAAAAAAGAATGTTCAGATATTAGTCGCCTACTGGAAACAAGACAGAAATACTGAGGAAGAATATTTTGCAGTGTTTGTGTTAGACTGAATAAAGTTTATTATAAGTGCAGAAGATGACCGTTAGATCCGCATCTGTCTTGATGTTTAAGCCACAGGTTTGAGTTCCAGCATTTCTTCAGAGTTTGTGTTGTTCATTGTACACACTTCCAGTGTGACACACAGCATGTGTTCCCTACACACGACTGTGCTCAATAAAGCCAGTTTTAATGTCTGACACTGGATTTGTGTGAGTTCTGGCCATAATAAACGATAAAACATGAGCTTGTACTGGATTGTGTGTGTGTGTGTGTGTGTGTGTGTGTGTTCCTCATATATGTGTGTGTGTGTGTGTTCCTCACATGAGCTTGTACTGGATTGTGTGTGTGTGTGTGTGTGTGTGTGTGTGTGTGTGTGTGTGTGTGTGTGTGTGTGTTCCTCACATGAGCTTGTACTGGATTGTGTGTGTGTGTGTGTGTGTGTGTGTGTGTGTGTTCCTCACATGAGCTTGTACTGGATTGTGTGTGTGTGTGTGTGTGTGTGTGTGTGTGTGTGTGTGTTCCTCACATGAGCTTGTACTGGATTGTGTGTGTGTGTGTGTGTGTGTGTGTTC
>CM038645.1:29320850-29600850 GCA_021554675.1 Leuciscus idus | reverse complement strand
CATCATCATCGGCGTCGTGATGGGTGTTTACGCGTGGTGTATCTGTGCTATTTTAAAGTATTGGTCAATTTATTTATTTTTTTTGCATCTCAAGCCATGAGTGTGGTAACGGCGGGTTACACTCGGTCTGTGTGAGTCTATCATCCACTAACTCAAACACACGGTGAAGTGTCTCAGTCCCAGAGTAAAGGTCACGGGGTGAAGCGGCCGGTCCGAACAACACGCTCGTGTTCTCATCATCCACTGGAACTGACACTGAATTGGCCAAAACACACAGGATATTCAACAGGAATAAGAAGTGTGTGTCTGTGTGTATATGTCTGTGTGTGTGTGTGTGTGCGTGTGTGTATATGTGTGTGTGTGTATATATGTGTGTGTGTATAATGTCTGTGCGTGTGTATGTGCTTGTGTGTATGTGTGTGTATATGTGTGTGTGTGTATATGTGTGTGTCTGCATATGCGTGTATGTGTGTGTGTACCTACTTAACTATATTTTGGGGACAAATTTGTAACCAGAAGTGACCAAAACTTGACAAAATCTCCAAAAACCTCCTTTAGGGACGTCCTCGTTTGCAAATCTGGTATAAAAATAAAGTAATTAAAGTATTTTTTTTTTAAAGTATAAATGCAGAAAGTTGTGTGTGATGGGTAGGTTTAGGAGTCAGGTTAGTGTGTGTGTGTGTGTGTGTGTGTGTGATGGGTAGGTTTAGGAGTCAGGTTAGTGTGTGTGTGTGATGGGTAGGTTTAGGAGTCAGGTTAGTGTGTGTGTGTGTGTGTGAGATGGGTAGGTTTAGGAGTCAGGTTAGTGTGTGTGTGAGATGGGTAGGTTTAGGAGTCAGGTTAGTGTGTGTGTGAGATGGGTAGGTTTAGGAGTCAGGTTAGTGTGTGTGTGAGATGGGTAGGTTTAGGAGTTAGGTTAGTGTGTGTGTGTGTGTGAGATGGGTAGGTTTAGTAGTGGTGTGTAGGGCTGGGCGATAAATCGGTATCGGTATTTATCAACGGAACACCATTGTCGGTAGTTGCATGTAATGTGTAAGGGTTAGTGGGCTAAAATGCTACTCATTTTTTATTAGGGGTGTAACGATACACGTATTCGTATTGAACCGTTCGGTACGAGGCTTTCGGTTCGGTGTTTGGTACGCATTTTCAAACCGAACGGTTCGTTGGACCATTTTTCCTGCCGACCAAAATTTTGTTATTTCAAATGTAGGCGCGTGGCAAGCGCGCTCATAATGTAAGAGACGCCGGCGCGACCACAACATTGCCCAACATCAAATGGCAAACGTAATGCAAGCGGAACGAAACTGCTCGTTATTGTGTGGTTGACGGACCGTTTATCAGTTTGGACCAGTGCAGCGCGAGCTGATCGTGATCATGTGACACTGTTACTACACAGCGCTAATAAGAGATCCAGTAAAGAAAGCATTTGAATTCGCCACAGAAGTAATAACATCGCTGCGAGATCTAGTGAGAAACATTCACATTTCTCCGTTATTAACGGATCAAACAGCGCTGACGTGGAAACCAGGAAGAAACATTGTGCCATGAATGAACTATCCAGTGTCCACAGACCAGCAACATTCACCGTGGATTTACTGTAGTAACACTAACCGCAACCATTGAAGTTTGGCAGGAATAGTACAATATTACATTTAATTTTTTCCAAGGAGCTGTTTTGTTTTTTATGCTCCTAAGAAGAGTCAATTATAGCTCTAGAATTGCTCAAAGTAAAAAAATATCATACTTAATGATGTTAGTTTTAATAAAAAAAAGAATTAAAAAAATTAAAATCAAGGAAATTTCTCTGGCATTTCTTTCTTTTTGCTGTATCAAACGTACCGAACCGAACCGTGAATTTTGTGAACCGTTACACCCCTAGTATTTAGTGCTTCACGCTCAGTTTGAGTCACTTTTAATAATTTTATTTTTTTTTTAAATCAAGGAAATTTCTCTGGCATTTCTTTCTTTTTGCTGTATTGAAAACATACAGAACCGCGACACCACTGTCGTATCAAACTCAACCGTGAATTTTGTGAACCATTACACCACTACTCTTTGACTGCTAAAACTAATATTTGTTATTTGCCTTAATAATGTGGATAAATAATAAAATCAGTGGTTTAAATTCAAACTTTCCTTTAAAAAAATGGTTATAAAAAATGTCAATAATTATCGATACCGAACGATATGAAACATTATATCATGATCATTGTTTAGCTATATCGCACAGCCCTAGTGGTGTGTTTGTTGTTTTGAATGAGGTGATTATTGTTGTTATTGTTTTGTCTTGTGTTATCTATTTTTTGTGTATTAGGACCTCCTTGATGCATCTCAAGGGCTTTATCCTGAAAAATACATTTGTTATATGTTGCTTCTCCAGTAAATGTATGGATTAAAAAAAAAAAAAAAAAAAAACGATATAAAAATGACAAAAATAGGGGTCGGGTTAGTATAAGGGGACAGAATATACAGATTGGACGGTATAAAAACCATTACGTCTATGGAGGTCCTCACAAGTATAGCTAAACAAACCTGTGTGTGTGTGTGTGTATGCGTGTGTGTGTGTGTGTGTGTGTGTGTGTGTGTGATGGGTAGATTTAGGGGTCGGGGTTAGTGTAAGGAGACAGAATAAACAGTTTGGACAGTATAAAACCATTAGTCAATGGAGAGTCCCCATTCAGATAGCTAAGTAAACGTGTGTGTGTGTGTGTGTATGTGTGTGTGTCTCATACGGTGGTCATGACTTTAAGGGACCCAGTTCTGAACCTCAGGATCTTCTTCTTGAGCGCGTGCGACGCCTTGATCTTTACGAAGGCTTTGGGTTGCAGGGCGTTTCCAGGCTGAGTGGGCGGAGCAAGCAGAGTGGGCAGAGCCAGTTGCTGTGGCCAGACCAATCCGCTGCTGTTTCCAGGCTGAGTGGGCGGAGCTAGCTGCTGTGGCCAGACCAGTCCGCTGCTCCCGTCAGAGTCGCTGGACCGTGAGCTGGACCCGCGCGACTCGGCCTCGCTCAGACTCGACTCGGACTCGACTCGGTACACACGAGGCTTACGGGAGCGTCTGATTGGCTGCTCGGCTTCGTCTTGACTCAGTTCTAGCGTGGAGCGCCAGCGCCGGTGAGCGTGAGTGGATCCGCGGCGTGTTTTAGCCGTGACGTTCCTCTCTGCCGTGTTGTATTTGCGCTCTAGGTTGTTCTCGGATTGTGCACGGCAAGTTTTTCTTCCGGGTTTCTTCGCCACAATCTTGTCCTCCGTGAAACGGCACTTCTTCGGCTTCCTCTCGGGTTTGTGCGCTAGAGCGCGACACGGCTGCGCTGGGATGTACTGCGCGTTCACCAGCTCGTCGGAGGAGTGTGTGTGTGTGTAGACATGCTGTGGGGATTCCGCTTCGCTGCTGCTGGGAAAATCCAGAGATGTGGAGCGAATCCCGGCCCGGCTAATGCTACTCTGCCGGATCACTCTGGTTTCGGGACCCATGCTAGTGCGCGGAGGTTTGCTGGGTCTAGCATGAGGCGAGCGACGCTGGATTAGCCCGATGATGTACGTCTCCACACGCTGAGCCTGTCTGTAGTCCTCAGCGCTGGGCTCTTCATCGGGCCAGACCCACGGCTCGTCTTCACTCACGCCCTCCAGCGCAGGAGAGGCTGCTGGGAAAGAGGGAGACACACACATCAGACCGACACAATGGCAGCCCAGCACACAATAGTCATCATTTCAGCGTCTAGATTAACTATAGACCCGATATAGTCCGGCTGTGAGTCACACACTTCCATCCAAAATAACCTTGAATTTGGTTACATGTCGTTTTTGCCAAAATAACTTGAGATTTATGATATTCCATCATGTAAGTCAAAAGTGATCACAAGGTGTGTGGTTTCATTTCTTTGACATGTTATGTAACTAATGATAGTGTATTCTCGGGCGATGGGTTAGACGTCTATTAAATCTCCACTGACAGCCCAAACGTTGCCTTGTTCTAGTCTACACGTCTGGCTGTTTTTGGACGCTATTAGACGTCTTTCCAGCAGGCGCAATGATATGATGCAGCGCCTGAAAATAGTCCCCAGCTCGGTGACTTCCAACGTGACCGGGACTAAGTTTGTCTAACCTATTAGACCTATTTTCAGGCGCTGCATCATATCATTACGCCTGCTGGACTCATGGTACGGCAGCAAAGTTTCTTAATTATTACGCAGGAATGAGAGTATAGTTCCTAGCCATATCCATATCAGCCTAGAAAATCGCAACTTTTCATTTTCCGTCGGTCTTAGTACACGATGTAACTACAGAAGAGTCAAGTTTTAAATAGGAAAAATAATTAAACTCTTTGGTAATTTTTTTGAGAGAGAGTTGTAATGGTCCTGTCCGATTCAATGATCTATGCTAAGCTATGCTAAAAGTGGTACCGCCAGACCCGGAGTTCGGCTGAATGGATTCGAAAATGGTAAAACTCAACTGTTTAACTCTGGGGGAGCTGTAAAATGAGCCTATTTCCAAAAAAAGTGAAGTATCCCTTTAAACGCAGAACTGCATGCTGGGAGGGAGAATCTTTATAATACTGGAAACAACTAAACAACACGACATCCTCACACTGAATGAATCACAGCTACTGTCAAACACTTTATAAAGCACATCTCATACACTAATGGAAAGTGCTTTACATAATAATAATAAAACAATGTGTGAGTGTGTGTCTGTGTTGGTCTATGTGTGTGTGTGTGTCTGTGTGAGAGTGAGAGAGTTTGACTGTGTGTGTGCGTCTGTGTGTGTGAATGTGTCTGTGTGTGTCTATGTGTGTGTGTGTGTATGAGTGTGTTCTCTAACAGAGCGGGTCTTTCTTCTCCTCAGTGTCACAGGTGTGTATATTCACACTGAAGCTTAAAGATCTCATGACTCTGTGTGTGTTTTCTGCAGTCTCTGCTTTAACCATTTCACTGCCAAAAAACCCCCCAGTTTACATTCTGGAATGTTTTAAAAAGTTGTCTGAAATTTTCGAATGCGTTTTTTAGTATTCGTGATTTGGTGGCTCGTTTGCGAAAACCGCAGAAAATCGAACCCGATCCAATTTTTTTTATGACAGACGACAGTTTCGGAGGCAGTGTGTAAACGTGTGTGTGTGTGTGTGTGTGTAAACGTGATTGACACAACGTGAGGTCGTATTTATTTTTAAACTTGCGAAAATGTCTGACTCAGTGTGCAAGGACCTTAACTGTATGTATGTAAGGTAAGATACAAGACTTCATATCTTCTTATCTATTGCTTCTCCAGTAAATGTGTCTTGATTTAAAGGGATACTTCACCTCTGGAAAGATGAATGTGTATTTAAAATGGGTCATTTATGTAGAAGAAATGTGAAATCATTTTTGAATTTGGAGCTTTCTAGATTGAGAAAAGCCAGAAAATGTATTTTTGGCTTATGTGGATGAAAGACAACAACTCCCAGAATGCACTTGTTTCGCTGCCCTAGGAGGCCACTCCCAAGCCACGCCTACCGGTTAGAGAGCGCAGTTGAAAACAAGAAGGCTAGGCTACTAGTGAGTCTCCGTGACGATTTCGAGATCGCCCAAAATGTCCGGGATTCGGCTTTTGCGTTCTACAGTCGCCATTCATCATGTTTACTGTGGTGAGCACCGGTCTCCTATCTCTCACGGAGGAGGGGGAATTTTCTTAGCAATGTTAAAACGCACATCAACCGATCACTTGTTTAGCGTTCATGTAAACACTACATTCAGATTCACCAATCGGAATGAATTCAGTTAGATTGAAACAAAAGGTGTGCATGTAAACAATGAATGGCGACTGTGGAAAGCAAAAGCCGAATCCTGGACATTTTGGACGATCTCGACGGCCGGACAAGTCCGGGAAAAAGAGGATGGTAACCCCGACTCAGCTTTCTCCTACTACTCAGCTTTCTCCACAGAACAAGAGCCTAAGAGCTTAGCTTCCAAAGAAAGATGGCTGACACTATGTGTACATTCTGTGAGTGAGATCCCCCTATGGGCGGGCTGAACACATGCGGGACAGCTCCTCCTACTGGCTGTAGTCTCTCGCCTCTGGCCAAAAAATCCTCCAATGACGCAAAATGACGATTTTTGCGTCATCGGAGGATTTTTTCCAGACAAAAAATACATAAATCTCTCGTCTCAGGGGGATATGAGGGAGGAAAGCACGGTAATTCGAAAATACTACAGGTTCTCTACTAATACAAAGCTTAATGCTAAATCCTGAAGTATCCCTTTAAGAATGTTAAGCTATTTGTGCTGGAAAACAAGACAGAAACACTGAGGAAGAAAATATTTTCTTCACATTCAGTGAACTGGATCTCTATAACATTTGTGTGTGTGTGTGTGTCTGTGTGTATTTATCTAAGTGTGTGTGTGTGTGTGTGTGTGTATATATATGTGTGAATGTGTGTATATGTGTGTGTGAGTGTGTGTATATGTGTATGTGTGGGTGTGTGAGAGAGAGAGAGAGAGAGAGAGTGTGTGTGTGTGTATGTGTGTATATGTGTGTGTGAGTGTGTGTGTGTGTGTGAGTGTGTGTATACGTGTATATGTGGGTGTGCAGAGCTGGCAGACAGGCGTGTGTGTGTGTGTGTGTGTGTTTGACGAGTGTATGAGTATATTTGGGTGGTCCACTTACCAACAGACTCGTGTCTCTCAGAGAGCCGGACGGGGCCGAGAGGACAAGGACCCTCAGTGTGTTCAGAGGAGCCTGATACACACACACACACACACACACACACACACACACGTTACAGAGAAAACCCCTGAGTATATGAGATAATATACAGTCAGACATTATTACGGAAGAATAAACTCTGATGATCAAGACACTAAAGTGAGCTTTTATCACCCTGAGGGGGATTATCCTGCATAACGACTGTACATAGTCCCGCTTATTAGAGATATATTTACCAAATAAACAAATTAATGAATGTGAAATATTGATTAGAGTATAAATTATTTCGTTCTGTGAAAAGAGTCTGTCGAGAGACATGGGCTGATCAAAAACCCCAGACAGCGACAGTCAAGCTCCAAAAAACACACAAAAATATCATAAAATCACCATAAATAAATATGTTTCTGCACTGTGTTCCTGGACTGACGAATGGGGTTTCGCTTAGAAAGCCTATCACCTTCGAGTATTACAAAACGAGCTGTGATGCTTTGGCCGGTGGCCAGGGTGAGCTGAGGGTTACGGTGTGGAACAACGCCCCGGCGATGCTTCCTCAGGCCACACCCCCTCTCCTGCGCCCCGCAACCCGTGAGTCTTCCGAGTCCCCCGATTGGTTCTTGGGGGCAGTCAGCACACCCCGCCAGTTCCTATGTTCCCCGTGTCTCATTCGGGGCTCCAGACAAGGACATGCACGGGGGTAGAGCTGACCCAGGGCTCTTCGATGAGCTCGTTCTCCGGGCGACGGAGGTGACTGCACGCTCCCTGGGTCAGGTGATGTCCACAGCAGTGGTCCAGGAGAGACACCTATGACTCAACCTGGCCGATATGAGTCAGAGCGAACCCGTTTCCCCGACTCTCCCTTTTCGGCGGCGTGGTGGAGGACTTCGCCCAACAGTTCTCTTGTTAATTTATATGATAATATTATAAATCAGGAAACTAGATGAGTGAATGCGTACGAGTTGACAGTGTCTTGATTTGAGCTTATAGGTGAAACTGCAATGATTCTGATGACATGACAACAATCATTACAAGTTTGAAAAAAATAAACTGATTATTGGTTTAACCATCATCAAGCATGACTAAAATATAACAGGATAAGTTGACTAAATATGATTTAAAAAAAAGGCTGACAAAATTAACACTATTTTTAAACTGAACAAGAAAAAACTAGTTGTGTCTGGTTGCATAAACTGCTTAGACTAGTCTTACTAGTCCTCTAATTTTCTCTTCAAGACTGGTCATATCTGTTTTACGTCAGTTACAATAAAAGGGTAGATTTGTCTCATTAAACGTAGAACTGATGTTCCTTAATTTTTATTTTATTGTATTTTTTGTGATGTCTTGTTATATTTGAATTATAATGAAAATTCAATAAACAGAATTACAAAAAAAATACTGATTAGCTCTAACGAATTGCTAGTTGGTCTTATCAGCTGTGTTTGTGCAACTGGTATTGGATTTGGAATCAGTATCAAAGCAGCGAATCGAACATAAAAAACTGATATTGAGCCGTTCATATTCCATTCCCACCGTCAACCTCGTCGATCACAGTAGTTTAGTGGAGAAAATGAATGGGATTTTGCCTGTTGCGCTCCATCAAACCACAGAATGACCCCAGTGGCCAATCACAATCAAGCATCAGTAGGCTTTCCTGGAGCTCAGACAGTAGAGTAGAGCGTTGGTGCTTGCAACACCAAGGTTGAACAAAAACAAGAACTAATAAGAACATAAATGTGTACCTTGACATGCAATGTAAGTCGCTTTGGGTAAAAGCGTCTGCCAAATGCATAAATGTAAATGTAAGCATCAGTGAGCGACATGTGATGATGTGGTTCTTGAGCCGTGATGTGGATGATGTGGTGTGTTTGGTACCTGAGCCGGGTCGAGTGTGTGATGCTTCAGTGAGAGTCTCGACGGCGTCCATCTTTAGCTCTCCGACCTGATGCTGCAGGAGCTTCATCAAACTCCACACGCCCTCCTGAAACACACACACACACACACACACACACACACATGATTTCAGGACAATCAGCTCACACACACATGATGAACCGGCCTCCTAAACACTAACAAGTCAAGTCACCTTCATTTATACAGCGCTTTAACAATACAGATGTTTCACAGCAGCTTTACAGTGATAATAGGAGATTACAGTAACAGAGAGTGTTTAGGCTTTACAGCAGATCGGTGGCCAGGTGGCCACTCGCTCACTCGCTCACTCACTCACTCGCTCACACACACACTCACTCACTCACTCACTCGCTCACACACACACTCACTCACTCACTCGCTCACTCACTCACTCGCTCACACACACACTCACTCACTCACTCACTCGCTCACACACACACTCACTCACTCACTCGCTCACACACACACTCACTCACTCACTCGCTCACACACACTCACTCACTCACTCACTCACTCGCTCACACACACTCACTCACTCACTCGCTCACACACTCGCTCGCTCGCTCGCTCACGCACGCACGCACGCACGCACGCACACACACACACACACACTGTGAAACGAGCAGGTTTATTAAACTCAGATGAGTGCGGATGCAGAATGGGTTTCTGGGAACGAGGAACGTAACGTCCTGCGTGTAATTAAACGTGAACGTCTACATCTATGATGTCAGAGCCAAAATAAGTTCAGTTTAACTTGAAGAAATTAGGACAGAAATATATTACTGTACACTAGAATGTACTAATAACAGTGTTTCCCCTACAATGTATTAAGCAGCGTTTCAGCGCCGCTGCAAAATCTTCACATGATCAGTAATATCACGACATTCACTTACACACCTAAAAACACTGAAACATGGCGACCGGCGGCGCTGCTAATGTGATGGCTCTGAATCCACTTGTTGACAAGGAAAGAGCAAATGGAAATATTTTTGATTAGGCTAATGTCACGTTGCCATAAGGGGCCGTTCACTTCACATTCACGTTCACATGCAAATATTTCAAATGTGGGCGCGCGGCAAGCGCGCTCATATAGAAGCGACGCGATGCGGCGCGCTCGTTTTCTCAGGCGCGCCTCTATTCACACATGCACTCGTGTTAGTGTGTGTCGGCGCACTGCGCTCTCTGCTCAATGTTCCGCTCCGTCTTTGCGCTGCGCGTTCTGCTCCTTAACGGCCCAAACGCTCCAATCATGTTGGCTACCGATCACGCACTGGAAAAGCAAAGTCCGCTCAAATAACGTGAAATTTCTCAGTAGTAGACTTCTGTTTGCTGAGCTGGTATAGCCATGCCGGGCAACAATGGTAAAATCACCTACTCTGATCACATGCTCTGGTAATAATAGCTTTGTATGACTATACTTTATTTTGATAATTAGTCAGTTGCATAGAACTGAATGAAGAATAATATATTGGTGTTTTATATTTTAATATAGGGCTATTTTCTGTCCAATTTGTGTGGACATTTTTCTTTTTTTTTTTCCTTTTTTGTGTGTTTTTTAATTTAATTAGTGATTCTACATTTAAATATGGATGATTACAAGTTTGGGATTAATCACAGCAAATTGTGCGATTAATTAGTTAATTTTTTTAATCGATTCCCAGCCGTTTTTACATATTGCCCGTTTCTTACATTTGAGCCCCTGCCCCTGATGAACTCTTTGCACGTCCCTGGAGGTTAGTGAAGTAAAATAGGCTATGCAAGCTAGTCACCTTTTAAACTAATGAAAAGTTTCATTTGGATTTTAATGTTCAAAATGTCTACAGGATAAAATAAATGAAAGTACTGGTTACATGATGATGTATCTAAGTGCTAAAGTGTGTTACAGAAAAAAAGATCAGTAGTGCAGGTAAGGTGGAAAGAGTTTCATTTTTCCACTATCAATTTCTACCTTACAGCTGAAAATTAACACAAAAGAAAAACAAATAACAATAATCCTGTCCTAATCCTGTTTGTGACGTACGTGCTGCAATAATCATGCCTTCTGTTGATGGTATGTCAAATTTGTATGTCTCAAAATGTCCATTTCTTCCACAAAACTTGCCAGAAATCAAGGTTTAAGGGGTAATAAAAAATACAAAAATCTTCCGGGGGTGCATGCCCCCGGACCCCCCGCGAGCGGCTTGGTAACAACCTCTGGCACGTAACAGCACCGCTGCTGGAAAAATTTATAGGGGAAACACTGAATAATGTAATAATAATACTGTTCATTAAAACATTCTTTTTTCAGGAATATCACAATTTTTCGTATGACTAAACCGACCCACCCTGAACATGACCTCTAGTACTTCAAGACTAGTTTAGTTTCAGACTCTGATTAATGAAAACCACATCAGCAGATCTAATCAGTACAGAAGTGTGTGTGTGTCCGACAGCTGACGACTGTGTGTGTGTGTGTGTGTTTTGGGGGAAGTGTTTACAGGTCAGATGTCAGTAGTGTGTGTGTGTGTGTTTACTAATGTCTCCTGGGCCCCCAAATAAGATCATGCTAAGGCTGTTAGCTTAACCTGATGAAGCGACTCATCGTCATGGAAACAGCGGCCGCATGAGATCCAACCAATCTGACAAAAGCATTTCACTGTCAATTATTCATATTGACTGATTTACTCAAGGACATGATCACACTAGAGATGTGCCGGTGATAACATTCTCCCACCGGTTAATCGACTCGTGATATAAAATGTTTAAAAAAAAAACATGCTTATCAGAAGCTGGTGCGGCCGTGTGCATTTTACTTTCACTTTTAAGCATCAATTCACCCTTTGCAGGGGGTTTGATTGACATGCGATCTGACCAATCATAATCCACCATTTTGTCCAAAGCAGTCAGGAGAGTTAGAAGATTAACGTCGGTGGATTCACAAATCTTTATGATCATTTAAGATTTTATTATTATGAGGACACTCGACGAAACGGAGATTTTAGCATAATTTGTGTGTTCTGAGAACTTGATACTGACCCTTGAATGGTTTAAAAGCATCTGCATTAATAAGAGCATGATCATTCAGCGCTAGTCAACGGGTGACAGAAAAAAACGGAGATTACGTTAATTGCGTTAAATATTTGTAACGCTTTAAACTAACGCTTTGCGTCTGAACACCGTGGAACACCGGTAACACAGACTATTGTGGCAAGCCTAAATCACACTGAAGGTTGACAAGAGACACACACACACACACACACACACACACACACACACACACACACACACACACAATCACTCAATCATACACACGCTCAGTGTTTATTCCTGGCATCAGTGCTGACAGCAATCTGACACAAGACAACAGCCGGAAACACTTGCCCTCGTTTCATCTGTGTGTGTGTGTGTTGTATAAACACAAGTGTGTGTGTTAGTGTAGTGCTGGTGGTCTCTGTGTGTGTGTGTGTGTGTGTGTGTGTGTGTGTGTGTGTGTGTGTGTGTGTGTGTGTGTGTGTGTAGTGCTGGTGGTCCTGCGCTCTGATTGGCTAGTTCTGCTGTAATTAACGGCTTGTGTTTCTCCTGCAGATTCAGAAGTGAAGGAATAATTGCAGCGTTCAAACGAGTGTGTGTGTGTGTGTCTGTGTGTGTGTGTGTGTGTGTGTGTGTGTGTGAATAATTGATGAGAAGAAAAGGTTAAGTTGCTGAGGAGCTCGGCTGAGCTTCTCCTGACTGTGATCTGTGTTTTATCTCGTATATCAGCTTTATTTCTACAGCGCTTTAACAGTACAGATCATGTCAAAGCAGCTTCACAGAAGACATCAGAGTCGTAACTCAGATCAATTCAGTTTCTTTAGATGTTAATGTATTAACAACTGATTCACTCCGTCTTAATGCTGCTTTACTGTCTGAAATAACTGTTCACAACATCGTGATCATTAATTAATGGTGTAATACTTCTACTGTAATAAATATCACCTGTTCCCAGAGATTTCTCTTTCAAAGCTCAGGCCATTTATTTGAGTTTTTCATTATATTTCATTCCTGTATCAGCTTTGTTGCTGAGTTTAAAAAAAAAAAAAATCAAGACTGATCAATATGACTATATAGTTGTCATCCATATGAAATGGTAACACTGTACAAGTAAGTTTGTACAGTATAAGGTTCCATTTAACATTAGTTATCAATGATAAATACTTCCAAGCACTTATTAATCTTAGTTTAAGTACAATATTAAAGTGTTATTAAAAAATAACATTTTTAAAATCATAAGTTGTATATGTCAATATTATTTAATTAACCTTACTTAGCCTCTGTGTGTGTGAGTGTGTGTGTGTGTGTGTTGTCTTCAGATCCAGAACCCTCATCAAACACCATCAGATCAAATCACATAAACAGACTCAGGTTGGGGAAAACTGACACAAACACTTAAAGGAGTCATGATGATGTTCATTTGTTTCTTTTAATGGCAGCAGTGAATATATTAACTGAACAATTTATTCAATTTTTTTATCTTTTTAAAATTTTGACTTTTGCAAATAACCTTTGTTAAATTTATAGAAGTATTTGTTAATATTAATGGACCAGAGCTTAAATAGTTTTATTTTTTAACTAACAACTAAAAAAAGATTTATAAATACTAACAAATATATTGCTCATTCATTGTTCGTTAATGTTAGATAATACATTTATATGATAAACCAATTTTAAATGGGCTTTTTTTGTGAGAAGTTTTTTTTTCTATGATGCATTTATTGGAGAGAATAATCCTGTCAGACGCAGCACTGCTGTGAACATCATCACGTGCGCAGGACATTCCCATTCAACACAGAGCGGCCTGCATAGCGTATATCTCTTGTCTTATTTAATCAGCAGATTTACAATGTCCTGACTAAAAACATTTTAAACACACATATGTAAATAGTAAGCGGCATGTAATTCATTAATATAAATTTTATTGTTAAAGAAATTACAGGTTTCAGTTACCCGTCATGTAATTACCACAATATATTATGAATAAGTTAGGCCGTACGTCATCCGGTGATGACTGGACTGGACTTTTGATGCTTGTCAGGGGCAGGATGCGCATGTTTACACTGTCAGTGAAATGTGACCCAATTCCGATTTTTTGCTCATATGTGACACAGATCCGATGTGTTCTATGACAGTGTAAACAGGAAAAAAACGCATGCATTCGGATATTTCGAGATCGGTTTCAGGCCTCATTCATATGTGGAAATAAATCGGATATGTGCCGATGCGACTGTCATGTAAACGGGCAGATCGGGTTTTCTGAGGCATTAGGCGACGTCTCCGCGGTTTAATGACGAGAGAAACCCCGACGCGCTTCAGCAAAGGGACGGATGGCCTGACGAAACGTCATGTCGTCGTAGGAGAGGAATGTGGACAAACGTTGACACAACATATTGTTGTACACAACAAAATTTCGGACCCACTGCTCCTCATTAAAGCCAATATTTAAAGCCGATATTCTCCCACCAGTCCTGAGATCTCTCTCTCACACACACAATAACTGAAGCATGTGTGCAATGATGGCACTTTTCGTCCTCCTTCGCCTCATAATCATGGTGATGTTTGGCGGACTTCGCATATATCGCAGAGCTAGCATCTAGCATATTTCACGTCCGCCCATCTGTGAAAGAGAATTTAACCCGTTAAGCATGCGAGATGTTTCAGATCGTATGGCAAGTGTAAACACATGAACCGGATATGGGTCACAGTTGAAAGAACGTGTAAACGGACGGTCAAAAAAATCGGATAAAGTAACAAATCAGAATTGGGCATCAAGACCTGCAGTGTAAACGAGGAGCAGGAGAGCTACTCCGGCTGCTACTCGCAGTAGGGCCACATGTGTTCCCTGTGTTTAAAAAACGCAAATATTTTTGTCTGGTTTTCATCTGGTTGACGTGACATATTTCCCGCCGCGCGCTCTCTGTCTGCTAGTGCTCATCTGTATGTGACGCAAGTGTTTGTTTGTGTGTGAGTGTGCGCGCGTGCGCACTCATTGGGATAATTGTAAACGCGCAAACACAGACAGAAAAGACATGCCATCGTGGAAATAAGATAAATAACATATTACTTAAGGGCTATTTAGTTTGTTTAATAAAATAACAAATTGTTAAAGAAAAATAAAGAAAATCAAATCAAATTTACTTGACCTTCAAGGGGGGCGGGGCGAGCCGTTAGGAGGGCGAGGCGCCCCCCTTATATAATGGTAGGGGAAACATTATATATGGGGGAAACAGGACCAGCGGGCAGCATACTAGAGGCACGCAGCTCGCAAGTGGTTTTCTCTAGAATACCTTGTTCTCCTGATATTTCAGTGCTGTATTTTAGTCAAGGTAAGGCCATCTTCGATTCTCTTGTTATTTTGTAATTTTAATTTCACATAATCCTGTATTTCAGTTAGATGCATTGGCACTTTAGAGAAATAGGCGCGAATTAAACAAATGTAAATGTTTATAGCAATCTAATTTGCACGTAACTTAAGCCCTTGCTCCTAGCACTTTAGATTTGACACATTTTGGTTATTGACTTAATTGCCCGAACGAAACAGCTGTACTCACTCAAGCGGTGAGAGCATTATCTGTATATCTGTGTAATTTGCACGCTGCCGCGGAAGCGTCAGCGGAAGCATTCAGCTCTCGTGTTCAGCCTCCTCGTGTGAAGACCGACTCGGGTAAAGACCAGCGACTCTACCTGCGCGACTCCACCGAGCAAGGACACCAGAAAGGCACTTACGTATCTCCTCTTCCCTTCTTTTTTCCTCTACTTATCTTATTGTTCACCTTAATCAACATGTGCTTTCAATACATTCCTGTTATCTCTCGGCAACGTCCTTTCATCACGCACAATAGACAGCGCAATACTGCCAGTCTGCGTCCCATCCTCACATCCTCCTCTCTCTCTTTCCGTGGGTCTATGGAATTGTCAGTCAGCAGTCAATAAAGCTGACTTCATTCCAGCCTTTGCATCTCATTCTACTCTTAGTATCTTGGGGCTGACTGAGACCTGGATTCGTCCAGAAGACTCAGCAACCCCTGCTGCTCTCTCTAGCAATTTCTCCTTCTCCCACTCCCCTCGCCAGTCTGGGAGAGGTGGGGGTACAGGGCTTCTCGTTTCTAACAATTGCAAATACTCCACGCTCTGTTCTCTATGCAACAACAACTCATTTGAATATCATGCTATTACACTTACAACTCCCATTAAAATCCATATTGTAGTCATTTATCGCCCCCCAGGTCAGCTGGGTAACTTTGTAGATGAGCTGGATGTGCTGCTGTCCACTTTCCCTGAGGACGGCACCCCACTTCTAGTCTTCGGTGACTTCAACATTCATCTCGAAAAGCCACATGCAACAGACTTCACCTCTCTCCTAGCCTCTTTCGATCTCAAACGACTCATCACCACAGGTACTCACAAATCAGGCAACCAACTGGACCTGGTTTACACACGCAACTGCACCACAGAAAACATCCTGGTGACACCTCTCCACGTTTCAGATCATTTCCTCATTACTTTCAGTCTACAACTCTCTACCCCTGCACCACCACCCCCACCACCAGTCACTTTCAGACGAAACCTGCGCTCACTTTCCCCCTCCCATCTTTCCTCTGCCGTGTCATCCTCTCTTCCCCCACCCTCACAATTCTCATCTCTGGATGTGAATACCGCAACGGACACCTTATGCTCCACTCTAATCTCTTCTCTAGACATTATCTGCCCTCTCTCCTCCAGGCCAGCACGCGCTACTCCCTCTAACCCCTGGTTATCCGAGGTTCTTCGGGAACACCGGACCGAACTCAGGGCAGCGGAGAGGAAATGGCACAAATCAAAAGACGCATCTGACCTGAGTATGTATCAATCTCTCCTCTCCTCCTTTTCTGTTGATGTTCATGCTGCAAAATCTTCATACTTCCACAACAAGATCAACAGCTCCTCCAACACACGATTACTCTTCAAGACATTCAACTCTCTCCTCTGTCCACCTCCACCACCACCCGCCTCCTCCTTAACTGCTGACGATTTTGCGCACTTCTTCACCAACAAAACAACAGCTATCAGCAGTCAGTTCTCAGCTCCACACACACAGGAACCCAGACCGACCCCTTCCACAGCCAATACACCTCTGTCCTCCTTTTCTTCGCTAACCGAGGAAGAAGTATCTACACTTCTCCTCTCCAGTCACCCTACCACCTGCCCGCTTGACCCCATCCCCTCACACCTTCTACAAGCCATCTCTCCCACACTTCTACCATCACTCACACACATCATCAACTCATCCCTCCATACTGGCACCTTCCCTACAGCATTCAAGCAGGCTCGGGTTACTCCACTGCTCAAAAAACCAATGCTAAACACATCATTTGTAGAGAATTACAGACCTATCTCTCTCCTACCATTCATTGCGAAGACACTTGAAAGAGCTGTCTTCAACCAACTAACATCCTTCTTGTCTCTAAACAACCAGCTGGATGTCAACCAATCTGGCTTCAAGAAAGGACATTCAACTGAGACTGCATTACTGTCAGTCACAGAAGCCCCACGGATCGCAAAAGCTGCTTCCAAATCTTCAGTCCTCATTCTCCTGGATCTGTCTGCTGCCTTCGACACGGTGAATCATCAGATCCTTATGTCCACCCTCTCATCACTGGGCATCACAGGAACTTCACTCCACTGGTTTGAGTCCTATCTCACAGGTATGGAGAGGTGAGGTATCCAGAGCACATCAGCTGACCACAGGTGTTCCCCAGGGTTCAGTTCTTGGTCCCCTCCTCTTCTCCATCTACACCACATCACTGGGACACATCATACAGGCACACGGTTTTTCCTACCACTGCTATGCTGATGACACACAGCTCTTCCTCTCCTTTCAACCAGATGATCCCACAGTAGCTGCACGGGTCTCAAGCTGTCTGGCGGACATCTCCACATGGATGAAGGAACATCACCTGCAGCTCAACCTGGCAAAGACTGAGCTTCTCGTCCTCCCTGCCAATCCATCTCAACAGCACGACTTCACCATCCAGCTAGAGTCATCATTAATCACCCCATCAAGATCGGTCAGAAATCTTGGAGTAACGTTTGATGACCAGCTGACCTTCACAGATCACATTTCAAAGACAGCTCGATCATGCAGGTTTGCACTGCACAACATCAGGAAGATCAGGCCTTTCCTAACTGAGCACAACACAACTTATCGTCCAGGCCCTGGTCATCTCTAGGCTTGACTACGGCAATGCTCTTCTGGCTGGACTTCCAGCATGTGCAACCAAACCCCTACAGATGATCCAGAATGCTGCAGCTCGTCTTGTCTTCAACGAGCCCAAGAGGGCCCACGTCACTCCTCTGTTCATCTCTCTGCACTGGCTACCTCTCGCTGCTCGCATCAAGTTCAAGGCACTGACGCTTGCTTACAGAACTATCACAGGCTCAGCTCCCTCCTACTTTCACTCACTCCTACGAGTCTACATCCCTACCAGACACCTACGATCGGTCAACGAGCGACGTCTCGTGGTTCCATCACAGAAAGCCACAAAATCACTTTCCAGAACATTCTCATTCACAGTTCCATGCTGGTGGAACGCTCTCCCCACCCTCATCCGGAATGCAGAATCCCTGACAACATTCAAAAGACAGCTGAAAACCAATCTCTTCCGTGAGCACTTAACCTTATAGAAAAAAAAATAAAAAAAATAAAGAAAAAAAAATAAATTCCTTTCCCTTCGAAACATCACTTATCAGGCTTATGCTACTCTGAATAATACCTGAACTTCGTATTTTGAGCACTTCTTGCGTTGTTGTTGCTTTTGCCTCTTTATGATGACTCGCTGAATTTAGTCCTAATTTGTAAGTCGCTTTGGATAAAGGCGTCTGCTAAATGACTAAATGTTATGTAAACACTGAAGCCACGTCCCAAAACACAATTTTATGAAGCCGATATCACAGCACAAAACTGAATTTTCCTTATTTGAAGTGATTCCAATCATATTTCAAGCAATTTAAAGCCATCATGTTGAACAGTGCACATCTGAAGTGTCTCAGCTTAAGGAAATAATACATTTTTTATCGGCTTTAATATATCGGACAAATTTTCTAACGATAACCTAAAAAATGAGCGTATATCGGCCGATATCGATATGGTGGCCGATTCATTGTGCATCTCTAATTTTAACTAATGTAGTAAACTAATGCTAACAAATATAACCTTATTTTAATGATTATTGAAGAGCAGGACCTGTGAAAGAGACAACCAAACACTTTCTGTGGCTCAACAATATAAACATTATTCTTATATTATGCTCATGATATTCTTCAAACTTTAGTCTGGGGGAAAAAACAAAACAAATTTCGCTAATGATCAAGACAATTATGTTCTGCTTTCCTGTAGGAGAATAAACTCATGGCACTAAAACACACTATTACTAAAGCCGTAAATATAATGGCGGGTTGTTTCAATGGTCAAATATGGACAAACCCAACCGTTGGTTTTAAATTTTAAATTAAACTTTTGAATCCAACGGGTTTGTCCATATTTGACCGTTGGAACAACCCGCCATTTTTTAGAGAGTTGAGTTTAGAGGAAATTAATATTTAAGTCTTTATACTTCAAATTATGTGTGGAATTTATGAGTGAAAACAGTTTCTACACCGTTTCTTGTTTCAACGGTTGGGTTTGTCCATATTTGACCGTTGGAACAACCCAGCATGTTTTAGAGAGTTGAGTTTAGAGGAAATTAATATTTAGTTTAAGTCTTTAGACTTCAAATTATTTGTGGAATTTATGAGTGAAAACGGTTTCTGCACCGTTTCTTTTTTTCCAGTGTAGGAGAACACCACACAACTATATAAAAAAAATCGTGTTTTCTTAAAGTTTTTGAAAGGATTAATATGTGAAGATTCGTTATGAAGCCTAAAACATCTCCCTCGCGAATTTAACAAATTAAACTCCTTCTCCAGTGTTTCTAAAGTGTATAAAGATATCCGTGAAGAAGGCTTACCGGTGGCGGGCACCTCGGGTTCTGGTTCGGGTTCGGTTCCGGTTCGGGTGCGTGTAGCGCGAGCGCGCTGATGACCAACGCCTCGTGCCTGCGCTTGAGCAGCTCGAGCTCGCAGATTCCCGCCAGACTGAGCTCGAGCCGCTGCTTCTGTCTTCCGCGCTCCGACGAGAACAAACGGAACATTATTAACGACTCCTTCACCGCAAACACATCTAAAGAGGAGGAAAACCGCACACTTAATGTTACACTACACCGACAGCCGTTTTTAATGAAGTAAATGTGGTATCCATGATGAAATCCTGTCAGTTTGAGAGTTGAGAGAGTTAACGGTTCCTCTCCTCCTCACGAGCTGCAGGATTCCAGACTTTCCCGTCTCACAGCTGTCAAGAGCTCATTAGCATATTCTGACCTTGCGCTTTTCATTGGCTGCAGACTTTCTCTGCAAATTAATATTTTTAATAGCCCCGCCCTCTTGAGGACCCAGAGGCGTTAAAAATAAATAAACGGATCCACCTTTATAAAACATATATATAAAATTAATACATTTATAAATAAATATATAAATGCGATAGTAAATAAATACATGTGGGAATAAATACATAAATATAAAAATAAATTAAGGCATAAATACAAAAATACATGAAAAAATAAATGAACGAGCAAATAAAAGTTTAAATAAATTAAGAATAAACACAGAAAATAGCTACTAAATAAAGGAATAGTAATGCAAAAATAAAACCGGGATTATATTTAATTAAAAATGAATTATATTTGTGTGGTCAAGTCATTTATTTCTTTATTTATTTTCCTATATTCAATTCAATTAAGTTTATTTGTATTTATTCTGGTTTGGAATGAAAATACTAATAGATGCCAGATACTGATATTAAAATGACATGTGGATAAAAATCAGTTTCTTTATATTTAGATAATTATTTGACATTTTAATTTCCTTTCCTTTTACTGAATGGTATGAACGTTTAAAATATAATATCAAATAAATGAATAAAAACAGCGGATTAAAAACATTATATCTAATTCATGAAGAAATGTAATGTTATGTGACTGAAGTTCGCTGGTGGTTTATGGTGTCATAGCGCCACCTATCTGAATCACATGATCATTACAGAAATATACACTTACATAAAACCAGCATGATCTCAGAGTAATGTATGTAGAACAACATTTACAGTTTATAATAATAAACACAAAATGTGTTCAAGATAAATATACTGCAAAATCAATGTTCACGACACAAAATCAGCAATACGCTTGAAGCATTTGAATTTATGTTGCTCTGATTTCATCAATATTTGTATAAGAGTATTCATTTTATTTAAAGATCTCAATGAGAATTAGCATTTCTGTTAAATCTTTATATTTTTAGCTAATTTATCTAGTCTTGATATCAGATGATATCTGATATACTGTATTTATTATGTACATATATTAGTTATTTCACTGTTAGGATGCAATGACTAAGGATAGGATAAATGATGCATATTGCATTTAAATTAAAAATATATATTTTAGTAATATCATGACATTCCCTTCAGCCAATAAAGTGACAATTTAGTGATATCAGAAAATACGTTCATAGTAAGAAAGGAATGAAGAGGAATGTGAGTGAAGTTTCAGACAATTTTCCAATAGGACAAAGTCAGTTACAAATGATGCACGCTAAAAAATGTGGTCTGTGATCTCATCATTTTTGACACACACACACACACACACACACACACACACACACACACACACACACACACACATGTGGTTTGCTTTTCTCAGTCAACTCATCGTGGGTTTGCATCTACAGAGTTACTCCTGGTCTTGATGATGGTGGGCCCTATCTTGCACCCAGCGCAAGTGACTTTGTACAGCGACGCATGTATCATTCCTATTTTGCACCCGCGCAAAGCGGACTTTTCCCTCCACAGAAGCACGTCGGTAAGTTAGGAAATACACTTGTGCTCCCGGGGGCGGTTCAGCGCAAAAAGGAGGCGTGTTCCGGCGCAAACGTTCCTTCTTGCTATTTTGCAGGTTTAGAAAACAATTGCGCCACTAACCAGGAAAAAATAGTTTAAAGTCAGTGGCGCGTTGCGCATGTTATTCATATGCTATTTTAAGGGCGCATGCTTGGCCATAATCAATGTAGCGTGTGCACAACGCGAATGCACTTTAATTCTCTCATCTACACAGAAGCAGCAGTTTTCATTTTTGCAAATCATACATTATTACGATAGATAGATAGATAGATAGATAGATAGATAGATAATTTATTATAAAAGCATACATCTAGCTTACACATTTACCCAAATTATCATACGCCTGTTTAACCGAAGTTAATTTGGTTGGGTTTCTCCATTTCAATGTAACTTCTCTCTTTTACGGCCGTGACGAGAGCGTTGCTCTCCTCGGCTGTGAACCGCTCCTGGCGCGCGCCTGGCAAATCCGCCGTTACAATAGCAATCCGCTATGGAAAAAGCGCGTCTTCTCTTAAAGGGAATGTGAGATGACGCTCTGATTGGTTTATTTCACGTTACGCCCAAACCACACCTATGAATAATGAAGCTACTTCAGACCAACCCCTTTTAGATTTGCGCCTGGCGCAAGAGTCATTTATCCCGCCGGGAAAATAGCAACAGCGCCGAGACCTGCCCACAAAGTTACTTGCGCTTTGCGCTTTGACACTTGCGTTTCAGATCGTTAAAATAGGGCCCGGTGGCTTTGATGTGTGTTTGCGCTCTGCTTTTCGTGTTCCTCAAGTCCTCAAGCACAGCAGTGGCAGTAACTCAGGTGAGATACAGCGCTAACAGAACATGTCTTTCTTCAAAACATCTTCTGTTGAAGTTCTGCAAGAGTTCAATAAATCGATAATTAAATCGCTATGTTCTTATCAGGTTCTGCTCCTCACCGAAGGACAATGTCAAACCCAGTGCAGCGACGACAGCAAATCTCATTCATAATTAATAACGTTGTTTTAACATCAGTGTTATTTTAGAATCATTGAGATACTGTTTTTATACACATCAGGGCCATATTCCAGGATGACAATATCAAGATTCATCACTTAATGGAAATAAATGTTGTGATGTTTTTGGTCAGGATCTTGTATTGACAAGAGTCCAGCACTCTATAAAGTCTCCTCCAGCACAACCTAAAGACTTTTAAACTCTGGACTCAGAGGAGCCGATCCATGTGTGGAAATGATTCTTCATGCTCCTCCAAACCATTCTTTCACAATCTGAGCCTGATGAATCTTGACATTGTAATCCTGGAATATGGCCATGATGTGTCTTCCTATATGTTTTAAAAAAGGAAAAGCTGCATACTCCATCAATTAGGGTTAGAAAGGGTTGATCCAATATACACACACCTAAAGGATTATTAGGAACACCTGTTCAATTTCTCATTAATGCAATTATCTAATCAACCAATCACATGGCAGTTGCTTCAATGCATTTAGGGGTGTGGTCCTGATCAAGACAATCTCCTGAACTCCAAACTGAATGTCAGAATGGGAAAGAAAGGTGATTTAAGCAATTTTGAGCGTGGCATGGTTGTTGGTGCCAGACGGGCCGGTCTGAGTATTTCACAATCTGCTCAGTTACTGGGATTTTCACGCACAACCATTTCTAGGGTTTACAAAGAATGGTGTGAAAAGGGAAAAACATCCAGTATGCGGCAGTCCTGTGGGCGAAAATGCCTTGTTGATGCTAGAGGTCAGAGGAGAATGGGCCGACTGATTCAAGCTGATAGAAGAGCAACTTTGACTGAAATAACCACTCGTTACAACCGAGGTATGCAGCAAAGCATTTGTGAAGCCACAACACGCACAACCTTGAGGCGGATGGGCTACAACAGCAGAAGACCCCACCGGGTACCACTCATCTCCACTACAAATAGGAAAAAGAGGCTACAATTTGCACGAGCTCACCAAAATTGGACAGTTGAAGACTGGAAAAATGTTGCCTGGTCTGATGAGTCTCGATTTCTGTTGAGACATTCAGATGGTAGAGTCAGAATTTGGCGTAAACAGAATGAGAACATGGATCCATCATGCCTTGTTACCACTGTGCAGGCTGGTGGTGGTGGTGTAATGGTGTGGGGGATGTTTTCTTGGCACACTTTAGGCCCCTTAGTGCCAATTGGGCATCGTTTAAATGCCACGGCCTACCTGAGCATTGTTTCTGACCATGTCCATCCCTTTATGACCACCATGTACCCATCCTCTGATGGCTACTTCCAGCAGGATAATGCACCATGTCACAAAGCTCGAATCATTTCAAATTGGTTTCTTGAACATGACAATGAGTTCACTGTACTAAAATGGCCCCCACAGTCACCAGATCTCAACCCAATAGAGCATCTTTGGGATGTGGTGGAACGGGAGCTTCGTGCCCTGGATGTGCATCCCACAAATCTCCATCAACTGCAAGATGCTATCCTATCAATATGGGCCAACATTTCTAAAGAATGCTTTCAGCACCTTGTTGAATCAATGCCACGTAGAATTAAGGCAGTTCTGAAGGCGAAAGGGGGTCAAACACAGTATTAGTATGGTGTTCCTAATAATCCTTTAGGTGAGTGTATTTGCCTACTTAAATCCAAACAGTGACTTTTTTTTTTTTTTTTGCCAGGCAGTGTATATTATATATTAGCCATTATCTGCTTATAATTTATAAATTATATTTATTTATTTTAGTATGACTACCAGAGAATAAGGCTTGTATAGAATAATTTTTCTAATTTAATGTTTTATTTGAAAAGGAATAAAGAGAAAAATCTGTCACGTGGACCCTTTAATACACAGATAAAATGTATAAATGATTACAGAAACAACTCTAAACTCATTTATTAATTACACATTGACTATTTATTCATGTCACATGAATATAATCCATTATTTCTGCAAAATGGAAACTCTTACAATGCGTTTCATTTTTCATTGGTAGTTGTGAGGTGGATGTGTCCAGCGATGGGACAAAAGTTTAGCTTGTGCTTCATCTTACTGTGGCGTCTTGCTGTGGCTACAACAGAAATAATACATTTACATAAATCAACACTACAAATGGTACAAATAATCTCAGAAAAAAAAAATATTTCTGTCAGTGAAACGACTCATATAATCCATCTTGCAACAGAAAGAAAAGACTGTTTAGTATCTGTTGACTAGTTGATTGACTACTGAGGACATTATTTTTTATTTGCTGATGAAATTGAGAAGACTTGAGAAACTTACTGACAGATTCTTATATTCAGAAGAGCTTATACTCAGAAGACTGGGGAATAGCAGGTCTTGGATGGACAGTCTATGGCAAAAACACATTGATTATTTATTATCTGACTTTTGAATGCACAAACTCTTTTGCACATGTAGATTTTGATATTACTGTCGTAGACGTCAGATGATCTGGACTTGAGGTCAAGAGCTGCATATGTGCCTTCACTGGGATCAGGTCTGGGATTGTTCTACAGGAGAACAGAGAGAAGGATTCACCATTTTAAATTTTGAAAAAAAAGGGGAAAAAATGTATTTTAAAAATTATAAATTGTTACCATGACAATCAAAAGTGTAATCACTCCACAGTCTCTACTCATCAAACCATGTACAATCCTGAGTATATATATATATATATATACATATATATATATATATATACATATATATATATATATATATATATATATATACATATATATATATATGTATGTATGTAATGATCACCAGTGAGAGTGCCTGGGATTACCATCAACCAACCCGGACAATCACCACACATCCACAGACTCCATTCCCCATAATCCTCAGCTCATTATCCCATTATCACTTTCACCTGTGTCTCATTACCTTGTTTACTCACCCTATAATAGCCTGGTTTTCACATTCATTCTCTGCAAAGTCTTGTTTAGTGTTTGTACTGCAATTCTGAGCGTTTGTTATTCCCGTGTTCTTGGTTTTGATCTCTGCCTGTCCTTGGATTTTCCTTTTTGCCTGTGTCCCCTGTGACCCCTGTGTCCCTGTTACCCTGTGACCCCTGTGATCCTGTGACCCCTGTGTCCCTGTTACCCTGTGACCCTGTGTCCCCTGTGACCCTGTTACCCTGCAACCCCTGTGTCCCTGTTACCCTGTGACCCCTGTGACCCCTGTGACCCTGTTACCCTGTGTCCCCTGTGACCCTGTTACCCTGTGTCCCCTGTGACCCCTGTGACCCTGTTACCCTGTGACCCCTGTGACTCTGTTACCCTGTGTCCCCTGTGACCCTGTTACCCTGCAACCCCTGTGTCCCTGTTACCCTGTGTCCCCTGTGACCCTGTTACCCTGCAACCCCTGTGTCCCTGTTACCCTGTGACCCCTGTGACCCTGTGTCCCCTGTGACCCTGTGTCCCCTGTGACCCCTGTGACCCTGTTACCCTGTGTCCCCTGTGACCCTGTTACCCTGCATCTCCTGTGTCCCTGTTACCCTGTGACCCCTGTGATCCTGTGACCCCTGTGTCCCTGTTACCCTGTGTCCCCTGTGACCCTGTTACCCTGTGACCCTGTTACCGCTGTGACCCTGTTATCCCTGTGACTCTGTTACCCTGTGACCCCTGTGACCCTGTTACCCTGTGACCCCTGTGTCCCCTGTGACCCTGTTACCCTGTGACCCCTGTGTCCCTGTTACCCGGTTACCGTGACCCCTGTGATCCTGTGACCCCTGTGTCCCTGTTACCCTGTGTCCCCTGTGACCCTGTGACCCTGTTACCCTGTGACTCTGTTCCCCTGTGACCCTGTGACCCTGTGACCCTGTGACCCCTGTGTCCCCTGTGACCCTGTTACCCTGTGTCCCGTGACCCTGTTACCCTGTAACCCCTGTGACCCTGTTACCCTGTGTCCCCTGTGACCCCTGTGTCCCCTGTGACCCTGTTACCCCTGTGACCCTGTTACCCTGTGTCCCCAGTGACCCTGTTACTCTGTGACCCCTGTGACCCTGTGACCCCTGTGACTCTGTTACCCTGTGTCCCTGTTACCCTGTGTCCCTGTTACCCTGTAACCCCTGTGACCCCTGTGACCCTGTTACCCTGTAACCCCTGTGTCCCCTGTTACCCTGTGTCCGTTACCCTGTGACCCCTGTGTCCCTATTACCCTGTAACCCCTGTGACCCTGTTACCCTGTGTCCCCTGTGACCCTGTCCCCTGTGACCCTGTAACCCCTGTGTCCCCTGTGACCCTGTTACCCTGTGTCCCTGTTACCCTGTAACCCCTGTGACCCTGTGTCCCCTGTGTCCCTGTTACCCTGTGACCCCTGTGTCCCTGTGTCCCTGTTACCCTGTAACCCCTGTGACCCCTGTGACCCTGTTACCCCTGTTACCCCTGTGACCATGTAACCCCTGTGTCCCCTGTTACCCTGTGTCCCTGTTACCCTGTGACCCCTTTGTCCATATTACCCTGTAACCCCTGTGACCCTGTTACCCTGTGTCCCCTGTGACCCTGTTACCATGTAACCCCTGTGACCCTGTTACCCTGTAACCCCTGTGTCCCCTGTGTCCCCTGTTACCCTGTGACCCTGTTTCCCCTGTGACCCCTGTGTCCCTGTTACCCCTGTGACCCTGTTACCCTGTAACCCCTGTGTCCCCTGTTACCTTGTGACCCCTGTGACCCCTGTGACCTTGTTACCCTGTGTCCCTGTGACCCTGTTACCCTGTAACCCCTGTGTCCCGTTACCCTGAGTCCCCTGTGTCCCTGTTACCCTTGTGTCCCTGTTACCCTGTAACCCCTGTGACCCTGTTACCCTGTAACCCCTGTGACCCTGTGTCCCCTGTGACCCTTCGACCCTGTGACCCCTGTGTCCCCTGTTAACCTGTGACCCTGCGACCCTGTGTCCCCTCTTACCCTGTGACCCTGTGACCCCTGCGACCCTGATACCCTGTGTCCCCTGTAACCCCTGTGTCCCCTGTTACCCTGAGTCCCCTGTGTCCCTGTTAGAGGTCTGCACGGGCTTTAAACTGAAGCCCGAACCCGGCCCGTACCCGCGATCATTTGACCCGACCCGACCCGACCCGACAATTACATTTACATGTTAAGCCCGAACCCGACCCGAACCCGAGGTCCACTCTGTTTCTCACAGCAAATACCATTTTTGCAATATGTTGTATTTAATGATTGCTTGAAACGGTAAACAAATACATGTAGGCGCAGCGGCCCTATAAGCACAGCAGTAAGAGAAAAACTTACATCATGTAACTTTGCTGTGTGCCGAACAGGTGTAACAGTCACACATTTCTCTGGAACTCAGACTTTAAACTTTAAAAAGTTCACGCAGTGTTGCAAAACTATTTACACAAATATATCCTTCTCAGTATGAGTTATGAAGGAAGAGAACGGCGTCGACAGTTGATGGTTTCAGCGCCGTCCTCCTCTGATTGAAAGTTAGTCCAGCTGCACTGAAGTTTCTCTCGCTGCTGCTGCTACTTGCAGGGATGCTGAGGATACTACGGGCCAGTTTTGACAGTAAGGGGAAAACACCGCTGTTGTTTTTCCACAAACCCAAGAGATCCCGCTCTTCTTCCATGTCGTGGTTCATGACTGAAATAGTGCGCGAGAGCGGTAGCACATGCGCAAAACAGTTTTGTGATATAATTGATATAATGATAAAAAATAAAATAAAATAAAAAAATATATATATTTTTTTATAATTTATTTTATTTTATAATTATATCATTTATATATTATATCATTGATGTACATACCAATGTACATTGCACATCTGCGCACGCATGTACTTTCTCTCTCGCGTGCCGATCACCACAACACAGCAAGCAGGCAAAGCACACGGCACGCAAACTATATATAGCCTATTTAGTTTTTCTTAGTTACAAACCCGAACCCGAACCCGACCCGAACCCGAGGCTGTTCATTAAACATTAACCCGAACCCGACCCGAAACCCGCACATTTTTCGGGACCCGTCGGGCTCGGGTCGGGTAGCAGACCTCTAGTCCCTGTTACCCTTGTGTCCCTGTTACCCTGTAACCCCTGTGACCCTGCGACCCCTGTGTCCCCTGTTACCCTGTGACCCTGTTACCCTGTGACCCTGTTACCCTGTGTCCCCTGTGACCCTGCGACCCTGCGACCCTGTGACCCCTGTGTCCCCTGTTACCCTGTGACCCCTGTGACCCTGCGACCCTGTGTCCCCTCTTACCCTGTGACCCTGTGACCCCTGCGACCCTGTGACCCCTGTGACCCTGTTATTGTTTGGACTGATTACCCGATCTTTTTTGACCTCTTGCCTGTTTTCTGGATTATGTCTTTGGATTACCCTCTGTTCAAACAAACTGCATTTGGATCCTCAAGCTTCGTGTCTCAGAGCAGTACATGACAATATATGTGTTCTACATGGGCAAAGAAGCTGTAATTGATTTATTAGTATCATTCTGTGGTTCGTTGGCCATCTCACCTCATACTCGTGTATTGCAGATCTACAGTTTATCCTTTTCTTCCGACTGTTAAAAAGAAACGGAAACAAGTCATTTCATTGTTTTGTGCAATATTCAAATGTACTTTTGCATTAGTCTAAAAGCAAATTATATTACTCTTTGTTGATAAATTTTTATTTACATTGCATATAGTATGATGGTGATCATGATAGTGAATATTGCACATGCCACTGCGATCACTACCCAGACGAGCAAACCAACATTACTATGATCTGAAAGAGGGAGAAGATCATAATTAAATCTACAAACTAAGAATGACACTAAGACATTCTGTGGAGGGTCTAAAGCAGAAATCACAGTCAATGTTTGGAGGATTTAATGTCACAGTTACTGAACCATCATGAACTCACACATGATGCTTGTGAAGTTTGTGACGTTTATAATGTTTAAATTCACAGCATCAGAGTATTTCTCTCCATGTTCATTGCTGGACTTGCACTTGTATTCTCCACTGTCATCAGAGCTGATCTTTGAGATGCTGTAGATTCTTCCAGATCCTACAAGCGTTCCTCCTTTAATCCAGCTGATTTCTGCAGGAGGGTTTGAGTCACTGCTGCACTTCAGAGTCACTGAATCTCCCTCCACTATTACACCAGATGGACTGATGGAGATCTCAGGATTCCCTGGAGGATCTACAGGAGAAATATTTGAAATTTCATTTTTAATCTTCAGACTTCAGACCACAGACTTCATACCCGTCTCAGAATAGCTCAGAAGATAAGGACAGATTGTCCTCTTGTAATCTGCAATTGGTGAGTAGCTACTTTTGTGGCTTAAGCCCCTGATTATTGTCAAATGCCCCTGATATTTGTGAAGATTCATTCATATTATAAATGTCAAATAATATAGATTTTAATATAAAATCTTGCACTTAAAATAAATTCTTCACCCTAGTGAAGTGGTGATGAAAAATTGTTGTTAAAAAAAATACGTTTGTTATCTTGTTATCTATTGATGCATTTAAAAATGTTCTTAGCCCCCCCTCTGAACTGTATAATTATATTATACACTACATAAAATAGACACTCACACATGACATTGAGCTGAACAGCAGGAGAGATGAGAGTGTGTCCGTCTACAGCACAGCTATATCTGCCTGAATCCTCTCTTCTCACTGGGTTGAGGAGGAGTGTGTTACTGAGATTAGTTAATATCATCTGTGAGTTTCTGTACCAGATGAATGTGTCTCTGCCAGTCGGAGCGCAGCTGCTTTTACATCTCAGATTGACTGGATCTCCCTCTGTCACTCTCTCAGGAGACTCCACCTGAAGATCTGAACACAACACACACATTATATCTAGTGCTACTGTCATACACTGATTATTATTCAACATAATGCAGAAGAAGAGATAAAACTGCACCTGTGACAGTAAGAGTCACTCCAGATTTCCCAGTCCATTTTCCACCAGGTTTATCAGTGATGAATCTGAAATAGTATATGTGTGAATCCTTCAGTGTCACATGACTCAGTCTGACGGTGCAGTTCTTCTGTTGATCTCCCAGATACTGAAGCCTCTGACGGTATTCAGGGTCATCAGACAGATCTGGAGGCTCTTCATCATCTATTACCAGTGTTTTGGTCCAGAACACTTTCATGATCTGATGTTCTCTAGGGTATTTATAAGTGCATCTCATTATCACTGTTGAGTCATTTACTGCACAGATGTGTGACACATATCTGTATCTCACACCCCAATCAGCAACATCACTGAAAACTCCTGAAACACACATTAAAGGGATAGTTCACACAAAAACGATTGTTTCATAATTACTGACCCCTCGTGTTCATTTCATTCTTCTTTTTTTTTACACATTAAACACATTAAAAACATTAATATAATCATTATTGATGCACATATATATATTGTACATTAATCAGAAGAATTTAAACATTCATCTAAAGTTATTATTCTTTTTCATTTTAGCTCTGACTGCCTTTATTTTTTTACTTTATTTGGATGATTTTTCTTTCACAGAAATGTGTTTGTGAAAGGGGTTTTAACAGAGGGGTCCGCACTCATGATTTGAAAGAAAAGTGACTAAAGAACAATACAATCTTCTCCGGCATGAGCGACTCACCGTGAATCATGAGCAGAAACACCAGAGGAAGAGGAGGAGCCATCATCAGTGACATCACTACAAGAACACAGGATCACACACACACACACACACACACACACACACACACACACACACACACACACACACACACACAGTGAGCATTATAAAAACAATCTTTAGCTTTAAAAACATTTCCATAAACAATTTTTCATTGAGAATATTTCCTTTTGATTATGTGAGTGGTTTCTACAACAGTAAATAGACTATAGACTGACTATATTCACTCAGTAACCAGCGTAACTCTTACCGTGTTCTGGCGAGTCTCTCAGGCGTTATACTGATCAAATTCTCATGGTTAACGCTGTTTATTTCCAAATGCTTGCACAGTAAATGTTTCTTCCTCTTTCTTCACTCATGCCCACACAAGCTTTAGACAACATGATCCAATGGCATTTATTGATATCTAAAAAGTCATTAAACTCAACATGTTTAACAATATGAAGAAGTTTGTCCACCACTTTGGTTGGTCTAGTACAAAGATTTATTATCATCTAGGACGTATTTACAGTTTCACTTGAATTTCCACATTTTAAGATTAAAGGGATGTTCAGATATAAATGGAATAAAAATAAACGTGTTTTTTTCTTTTTTTAACTACGTTTTTATAGTCTTTCTTCCTGGAAACATTTTCTGAAGAATTATTTAGTAAGACACTCAATATAGGCAGAACTTATATTGAGTAAGACTGGATGTCGACACTTTGACCGCGGACAGACAAGTTATATTTTGTACGTCGTCTCTTTGGTCGTGTGTTGGCCATATCAAAATTCTCAAGAATATACATACTTAATGTTAGTCGTTGTTAGGACATCTCTCCTCTAGCTAACTTCCCTCTTCATGCTTCTCTCTCCTCCACCCCCCACACCCCCCTTCATGTGCAAGCACACTAACCCCCCACACCATTCTTGTCGGTTATTGGCTGGAACACTGTTTGTTATGTTTCGTAGTCCAGGCTGGGCCAGTTTGTTTTTCTTGCCGTTTGTGGAGCCTGGGCTGTCTACAGAGACCGCAATTTTTTACAGTGTGTTCAGGGGACAGGCAGCTAGTGGATAGTAAGGAGATGTTTGCTGGATGTGACAAAAAAAGTTTTGGCCTAAAAAAACGTGTAACATCACTTAGAGCACCTTTAATATAATTGAAACGGATGAGTTATACCCAAAGTTTTCCGAATTTCAACTTTCGTTTGACATTGTTTGACCTAACAAAGACTCGTTTTCTGAAATCACGTGACTTGGCCAGTTTAAGATACACTTTAAAGCACAGATTTAAAACAGAATGTTGAATTTTCGTACCTTTTTATCATTTAATGTTTTATTTGAACAGGAATAAAGAGAAAAATCTGTTACATGGACCCTTTAATACACAGATAAAATGTATAAATTATTACAGAAACAACTCTAAATTCATTTATTAATTACACATTGACTGTTTATTCATGTCACATGAATATAATCCATTACTTTCTGCAAAATGGAAACTCTTAAAATGCGTTTCATTTTTCATTGGTAGTTGTGAGGTGGATGTGTCCAGCGATGGGACAAAAGTTAAAGTTTAGCTTGTGCTTCATCTTACTGTGGCGTCTTGCTGTGGCTACAACAGAAATAAGACATTTACATAAATCAACACTACAAATGGTACAAATAATCTCAGAAAAAAATTATATATTTCTGTCAGTGAAACAACTCATATAATCCATCTTATAACAGAAAGAAAAGACTGTTTAGTATCTGTTGACTAGTTGATTGACTACTGAGGACATTTTTTTATTTTCTGATGAAATTGAGAAGACTTGAGAAACTTACTGACAGATTCTTATATTCAGAAAAGCCCGACTGGGGAATAGCAGGTCTGGGATGGACAGTCTATGGCAAAAACACTTTGATTATTTATTATCTGACTTTTATATGCACAAACTCTTTTGCACATGTAGTTCCCTTTCGAGGGAACTCGAACTGCGTCGAATGACACTTTGGGGGAACACCCCTAACGTACGCGGTGGTTCTCGAAGGGTTGGTTGAGGCCCCCTTCAAACCTCTGGGCTCGGCTGACGCCAAGAACCTTTCCCTAAGATGGCTTTTTTGTTGCCCATTACTTCTCAAGGAGAGGAGATCTTCAGGTGCTCTCTATATCCAATGGGTGCCTGGAGTTTTCTCCAGGCGACATTAAAGCCATCCTACATCCCAGGCCGGGCTATTTGCCTAAGGTGCCATCGAATGTGGCACGGCCTACGGTTCTGCAGGCTTTTCATCCTCCACCTCACGGTGGATGAGGAGAGACTTCATCTGCTCTGCCCTGTCAGAGCTCTTAAATGAGATATTCAGAGGTCCTCTTCATGGCGGAAGTCAGACCAGTTGCTAGTGTGTTTTCGGGTCGCCCAAGAAGGGGCTTCCCGCTTCCAAACAGACCATTAGCAACTGGATTGTTCAAGCTATATCTATGGCCTACCAGGTGTGCAATTTTCCTTCACCTTTGGCCGTGAGGGCTCATTCAACCAGAGGCATGGTGTCCTCTAGAGCCCTCCTCTGAGGGGCCCCGATCCAAGAAGTCTGCAATGCAGCAGGATGGGCCACCCCTCACACTTTCATTAGATTTTATAGCCTGGACATTCCATCTACACCTGGCACCCTTGTGCTCTCATCCTAAGTGTGCCTGTGCGCAGCTTCACACTGGGACAGTCAGGGCTCGTTGTGGCATAGTGGGTACTCGTTCCCCCAAAGTGTCATTCGACGCAGTTCGAGTTCCCTCGAAAGGGAATGTCTCGGGTTACGACTGTAATCCTTGTTCCCTGAGAAAGGGAACGAGAACTGCGTCCCTTCGCCACGCCTTCCCCTGCCTGGGAGCGCTTGCTTCATCACAGAAGCTAACTCTATTGTGTGCCGGCATCCTTTTGTAGCTTCCGCTTATGCTGTCACATGTTATGTCATGACGCAACACCAATTGCGCTACGCTGAGGGGCGTTCCCCCAGTTCTCGTTCCCTTTCTCAGGGAACAAGGGTTACAGTCGTAACCCGAGACGTTTTTGATATTTCTCTTACTGTGAGTGTGTCGTAGAGGTCAGATGATCTGGACTTGAGGTCAAGAGCTGCATATGTGCCTTCACTGGGATCAGGTCTGGGATCGTTCTACAGGAGAACAGAGAGAAGGACTAGCAACATTTAAAATTTTGAAGAAGAAAAAAATGATTGTAAAAGATTTTGAATGTAATGATAACCAGTGAGAGTGCCTGGGATTACCATCAACCAACCCGGACAATCACCACACATCTACAGACTCCATTCCCCATAATCCTCAACTCAGACTATCATCCATTATCACTTTCACCTGTGTCTCATTACCTTGTTTACTCACCCTATAATAGCCTGGTTTTCACATTCATTCTCTGCAAAGTCTTGTTTAGTGTTTGTACTGCAATTCTGAGCGTTTGTTATTCCCGTGTTCTTGGTTTTGATCTCTGCCTGTCCTTGGATTTTCCTTTTTGCCTGTGTCCCCTGTGACCCTGTGTCCCCTGTGACCCTGTGACCCCTGTGACCCTGCGACCCCTGCGACCCCTGTGACCCTGTGACCCCTGCGACCCTGTGACCCCTGTGTCCCCTGTGAACCCTGTGACCCTGTTATTGTTTGGACTGATTACCCGGTCTTTTTTGACCTCTTGCCTGTTTTCTGGATTATGTCTTTGGATTACCCTCTGTTCAAATAAACTGCATTTGGATCCTCAAGCTTCGTGTCTCAGAGCAGTACGTGACAATATATGTGTTCTACAATGTACAAAGAAGCTGTAATTGATTTATTAGTATCATTCTGTGGTTCTTTGGCCATCTCACCTCATACTCCTGTATTGCAGATCTACAGTTTATCCTTTTCTTCCGACTGTTAAAAAGAAACGGAAACAAGTCATTTCATTGTTTTGTGCAATATTCAAATGTACTTTTGCATTAGTCTAAAAGCAAATTATATTACTCTTTGTTGATACATTTTTATTTACATTGCATATAGTATAATGGTGATCATGATAGTGAATATTGCACATGCCACTGTGATCACTACCCAGACGAGCAAACCAACATTACTATGATCTGAAAGAGGGAGAAGATCATAATTAAATCTACAAAATAAGAATGACACTAAGAAATTCTGTGGAGGGTCTAAAGCAGAAATCACAGTCAATGTTTAGAGGATTTAATGTCACAGTTACTGAACCATCATAAACTCACACATGATGCTTGTGAAGTTTGTGACGTTTATAATGTTTAAATTCACAGCATCAGAGTATTTCTCTCCATGTTCATTGCTGGACTTGCACTTGTATTCTCCACTGTCATCAGAGCTGATCTTTGAGATGCTGTAGATTCTTCCAGATCCTACAAGCGTTCCTCCTTTAATCCAGCTGATTTCTGCAGGAGGGTTTGAGTCACTGCTGCAGTTCAGAGTCACTGAATCTCCCTCCACTATTACACCAGATGGACTGATGGAGATCACAGCATTCCCTGGAGGATGAATGCCAAGTTAAAGCTTTAGCTCGTCTTGACACGCTGTGCTTTTTAAAATTTTGTTCACATTTTTAAAAGCACAAACATGTAAATGTATAGCTTTATGGTTTAATGGAAAATACATAAAATGCAATAAATGCAGGGTGTTGAAGTTATTGATGCATTTAAAAATGTTCTTAGCACCCCCTCTGAACTGTACAATTATATTATACATTAAATAAAATAGACACTTACACATGACATTGAGCTGAACAGCAGGAGAGATGAGAGTGTGTCCGTCTACAGCACAGCTGTATCTGCCTGAATCCTCTCTTCTCACTGGGTTGAGGAGGAGTGTGTTACTGAGGTTAGTTAATATCATCTGTGAGTTTCTGTACCAGATGAATGTGTCTCTGTTAGTCGGAGCGCAGCTGCTTTTACATCTCAGATTGACTGGATCTCCCTCTGTCACTCTCTCAGGAGACTCCACCTGAAGATCTGAACACAATGTCACAGGTCGCGATGGGCCAAGCCGGACTGCGCCCACCCCTGAACCAGGTCCACCCTGAGGAGCGTGTCAGAGACGAGACGGAAACAGAATTCAAGGGAATAACAGTTCTTTTTATTAAAGTTAAAAGTAATTTGAATAACCTAAGCTAAAATCTTCCTTTCCTCTTCTTCCCCGGAATCGAGGCAATGCAGCAGTCTCCGGGACCCACTCCCACGTCGATACAAGGTTCGCAATGGCCTGAGATGGATCGATGGATTTCCACAGGTGTGTATGCGGTCGGGGCTGTTCCTCTTCCCACGCTGATGCAGGGTCCGCAGGGACCTATGACGGACAGGTGAGTTTCCACAGGTGAGTAGACAGTCGAGCTGTTCCTCTTCCCACACTGATGCAGGGTTCACAGGGACCGACGACAGACAGGTGAGTTTCCGCAGGTGAGTAGACAGTCGGGGCCCTTCCTCTTCCCACACTGATGCAGGGTTCACCAGGACCGACGACAGACAGGTGAGTTTCCACAGGTGAGTAGACAGTCGGGACCCTTCCTCTTCCCACACTGATGCAGGGTTCACAGGGACCGACGACAGACAGGTGAATTTCTACAGGTGGGTATACAGTCAGGGCTAATCCTCTTCCCACACTGATGCAAAGTTCACAGAGGCCTACGACGGACAGGTAAGTTTCCACAGGTAAGTAGACAGTTTGAACTCTAGGGCTGCGGCAGACTCGAGTCAACAGGCTGACCGGAGCTTCTCTAGGACAGACAGTTAGAACAGACAGAGTCAGCTTCAACAGCAGTATATAGGCCTCACGTGTGTTGCCGGGGACAGGTGACTCCACACCATGCAAATGGGCCGGGGACTATAGCAGACTCAAAGGTGCAGGCCGAGCGGAGCTTCTCGTGTGTTGCAGGGGACAGATAACTTCACACCATGCAGATGGACCTGGGGCTATAGCAGATTCAAGTCGCAGGCCGAGTGGAGCTTCTCTAGAACAGACAGAACCAACTTCAACAGCAATATACAATTCTCACGTGTGATGCAGGGGACAGATGACTTCACACCATGCAGAATAGACTTGGGGTTGTAACAGGCTCAAGTCGCGGGCTGAGCGGAACTCCTCTAAAACAGAATCAACTTCAACAGCAGTATACAGTTCTCACGTGTGTTGCAGGGGACAGATGACTTCACACCATGCAGATAGACTTGGGATCGTAGCAGGCTCAAGTCGCGGGCTAAGCGGAACTCCTCTAAGACAAACAGAATCAACTTCAACAGCAATATACAATTCTCACGTGTGTTGCAGGGGACAGATAACTTCACGCCATGCAGAGAGGCTTGGGGTTGTAACAACTCAAAGTCGCAGGCTGAGCAGAACTTCTCCAAGACAGACAGAATCAACTTCGACAACAGTATACAGCTCTCACGTGTGTTGCAGGGGACAGATGACTTCACACCATGCAGAATGGGCTTGGGGTTGTAACAGGCTCAAGTCACGGGCTGAGCGGAACTCCTCTAAGACAAACAGAATCAACTTCAACAGCAATATACAGTTCTCACGTGTGTTGCAGGGGGACAGATAACTTCACACCATACAGGTGGGCTTAGGGCTGCAGCAGACTCAAAGTCAACAGGCTGAGCAGAGCTCCTACTAAGACAAACAGAATCAAGATTGCAGATAGAGTGTGCAGTCTCACGTGTGTTGCAAGGGGGGCAAACCTTCTCACCATGCAGGTGGGTTGACAGGCAAGTAGCGAACTTAAGTCAACAGGCTGGACGGAGCTTCTTCTAAGACAGTCAGAATCACTACTTCAAAACAGAGAGGTTAGTTTGACTCACAGATGCTGTTCCTTCTAGTCCTCAACAGATGGGGCCGATCGACATTATTAAGCTCCAGTTACGGACAGTAGACCAGCATGGCACGTGGGGAGTGCACGGCAAAAGAGAATAAATCTTCCACACACACACGGCAATTTCACTCCAAACATGCAACGTGAGGGGGGAAACGTCAATTTAAGCACTGCAATCCACTTCAATAAGTGCAGATAAGGCCAGCACTCACCCAGGGGTCTCCGTGCCACAAGCAACGAGCTCCAATGTTGGGAAAAAGATGTTTCAGGGTTTTCCTCCACAGACATAGACGGATTCACAACACCGTTCCAACACGGGGGAAGAGGGCAAGAGATCGAACATGAATCAGTATAATTCACTCAGTGACATTTAGATAGCACAATCAAAGCACTCCAATCCACCTCAAATTCAGCGTTGAAACATGCAGGTACGAGATACAATGGTCGATTACTTATCTCTCTCCCTTCCAGGCAAACGGTGCGTTTTCACAACTCTTCCACACTCGTTGTGTCCCCTCCAGCAGCACTTCCCTTTGCACCCCACAATTCTTCTCTGCAACACTCAAATAGAACGACTTCTCACGGGAGAGAACCACTCAACAGTCTCTCTTCGCTGGCTTTTTATATCCTTCTCAATGCCCACATAGCTTCGTCATGGCTCTAGATTAATTCCCCACACCTGATGTCGATTTCCTCATCCCGGTTGGCAAGGCAACAGATACACATTTACACGGGGAGTGGTGTTTCCTTGTTATTGTACCGGAGGGGACACAATTGCGGCGAACTTTAGTTCCACCCTCAATTTGTCACACCGTGACAACAACACACACATTATATCTAGTGCTGCTGTCATACACTGATTATTATTCAACATAATGCAGAAGAAGAGATAAAACTGCACCTGTGACAGTAAGAGTCACTCCTGGATAACCAATGTATTTTCCACCAGGTTTATCAGTGATGAATCTGAAATAGTACATGTGTGAATCCTTCAGTGTCACATGATCAGTGACGGACTGGCCATTGGGCAATGTGGGCAAATGCCACTGCGGCCGCCTGGTCTCATCACTTGTTGTGGCCGCATCACAAACAAATAAATAGGCTAAATAAAGCGAGGAAGCGGGGCGCAATGGCTGCAAGCGGCAGCACCACCAGCGGCTCGCTCGCCGCTCATCACAACTTGTGGCGCACAACCATATAAAAAGGCTAAATAAATAAATAAAGCGGAGATGCGGCCGCCTTTTGGCGGATTGGCCGACCGCAACCGGCAGCACAGCCAGCGGCTCACTCGGCGCTCATCACAACCATATAAAAAGGCTAAATAAATAAATAAAGCGGAGTGTCTGCAAAGCGTCTGCCAAATGCATAAATGTAAATGTAAATATGAATAAAATAATAATAAATTAAGCGGAGCTGCAGGCGGCCACAAAAAAACAAGGAAAAAAGCAAACAAACAAACATCACGGCCTATCTCTGAAAAATAATAGCCCTATGAACTAAATAATAATAATGACTTTTTATTTATATTTTTCCTGTGAAGGACAAATAGCCTATGTAATCTCTCTATTTATAAGGTATTTTGAATGTTTTTAGTCAGTGGAATTTCTCGCGATCATTGACCTGATGAGATGATAGATAGTAGGCTTGTTTGAGATGCGCCTTGCCTCGCCTGAAATGTATGCGAGAGTAGGCGGCTGCAGTGAGAGGAGGAGTGAAAAAAGCGCAAGCAAGCCGGACAGATCTCTCTTCTCGTAGTGGATCTGACCATTGCGAGATCAAAGATGGATATCGCGGGATTGACGCTCGTGCACAGTGTTGCTAATAAACTGGATGTAATTCAAGTTCTGTTGCTTTTATATGAAAATAAATAAATTGAACAAGACACCCAAAGTACTTCTTATTTAATTCCATTCCAAATACATGTTTATCAATCATTTTTTCTTTAATACAGACACATGTGATTTTATTTTTTTTATTTTTTTATAAAAATTAAATTGCATAACCCAAAGAGATCGCACTGCCAGATAGTTTGGGAATATTCACACATAACATATACACATAAAACATGATATCAGAGTTTTAAAATCAAACATTTTAAAAGAGAACAATACATCACGGTTGTTTAAACCAATGAGCTTTAAGCTGTGTCGTCAGCAAGTCGTTTCCCATCGTGCTTTTGATCAGCGCAACTGCGCTCGACTGCAGAATCCGACACGTGCGCCTTGCGCTCGCGAGAGATTTTTGACATACGTCAGCATGACATCAGAGCAAGGCGGACCGCACTCGGACACATTTCTAACCGGCATGCATCTCGCGCTGATCACCGGTGATCGGTTCTGCGCAGATTTTGCTCATCTCAAACAAGCCTAATGACAAGTGAATGATGGGTAATGAGAGCATATCAACAACACGGAGTGAAAGAAAATGGATCGAGGAATGAGAAAACGGCGAGTAGAAAAGGGTGGAGCAGAAAAAAAGAGAGAGAAGAAGCGTAAGGCTTTATTGGCTGAAAGTGGGAAAAGCGCCAATATTGTGGAGTTATTTGCTAAAAAGCCTGTGCCCAGCAATGAGTTGTGTAATGTTATGTTTCTTTGTTGGTTGCAGATGACTTGAGAAGACAAATGTGGCCTCTCTGCTAAAATTGCCAGGGCCTCTTTTTGGTGCCAGTCCGCCACTGCACATGATGCAGTCTAACGGTGCAGTTCTTCTGTTTATCTCCCAGATACTGAAGCCTCTGACGGTATTCAGGGTCCTCAGACAGATCTGGAGGCTCTTCATCATCTATTACCGGTGTTTTGGTCCAGAACACTTTCATGATCTGATGTTCTCTAGGGTATTTATAAGTGCATCTCATAATCACTGATGAGTCCTTTAGTGCACAGATGCGTGAAGGACTGTAACTCACACCCCAATCATTAACATCACCCCACACGCTACAAACTCCTGAAACACACATTAAAGGGATAGTTCACACAAAAACGATTGTTTCATAATTACTGACCCCTCGTGTTCATCACATTCTTTTTATTTTACACATTAAACACATTAAAAACATTAATATAATCATTATTGATGCACATATATATATTGTACATTAATCAGAAGAATTTAAACATTTATCTAAAGTTATTATTCTTTTTCATTTTAGCTCTGACTGCCTTTATTTCTTTACTTTATTTGGATGATTTTTCTTTCAACAGGGGGGTCCGCACTCATGATTTGAAAGAAAGACTTTGAAAAGTGACTAAAGAACAATAAAATCTTCTCCGGCATGAGCGACTCACCGTGAATCATGAGCAGAAACACCAGAGGAAGAGGAGGAGCCATCATCAGTGACATCACTACAAGAACACAGGATCACACACACACACACACACACACACACACACACACACACACACACACACACACACACACACACACACACACACACACACACACACACACACACAGTGAGCATTATAAAAACAATCTTTAGCTTTAAAAACATTTCCATAAACAATTTTTCATTGAGAATATTTCCTTTTGATTATGTGAGTGGTTTCTACAACAGTAAATAGACTATAGACTGACTATATTCACTCAGTAACCAGCGTAACTCTTACCGTGTTCTGGCGAGTCTCTCAGGCGTTATACTGATCAAATTCTCATGGTTAACAGTGTTTATTTCCAAATGTTTGCACAGTTTCACTTCAATTACCCATTTTAAGATTAAAGGGATGTTGAGATATAAATGGAATAACTATGTTTTTATAGCCTTTCTACCTGGAAACATTTTCTGAAGAAATATTGAGTAAGACACTCAATATAGGCGGAACTTATATTGAGTAAGACTGGATGTCGATACTTTGACCGCGGACAGACAAGTTATATTTTGACTCAGTTCCCCCACACAGAAGCTCCAGCCCGTAATGAAGAACACATGCACAGCCCAATGTGTCTCAATGTACGTCATCGATCAAATTGAATTCTTAGCTAATATTGCTTAATACAAAACCCCTAAAAGGACATGGAGATTCAAAAGTATGAGATGGGGGGAGAAATTATATTTCAATGCTCGCAAAAGTTGCATGCATGAGTAATTCAAAGGATTTGAGAGAAAACGCAAAAGCATAGAAATATAATTTCCACCATCATGTGACTTTAGGAGCTCCGTAAAATGTTATTTTAGTCAACCGTATTAAACCAACATGATTGACCTCGTCTTAACACACGTACACAGAAGTTGCTCTACAAATAATCATCACTGGAGACTTTAATAGACTGAGGTGTTCATCAAAGCTTTAGTTTTATCCAGTGTTGCACATTTCCAGAGTTTGTTAGAAAAGCCCAAATATTAAAGCTGCTCTAAGCGATGCTGGGTGACGTCAATGGCGATTCTAGGGGGTGGCCTGGGGTGGCCGGGGCCACCCCTGAAAGCTCATTGGCCACCCCTGTGGCCACCCCAGATCTGATAGGTAGGTCAAGTTCGTCAACACAAGAAACGAGAAATGTTGTCAATCAGTGATGACAGCTGATCAACTGATTTAGGGCCAGTTTCACATTTTTAACTAACACAGTAACGGTCGTACTGAGACTGTGAGAGCTGATTTCTGCTCAGCGGACGTTTGGCCATGCAGGTCAGAAGACCCATGAGATAAGAGCACGCGCGCTGCACGGTGCACCTGCTGCTGCTGACGGTCACACAGTTGCAACAATACAACAACGATAAAAACGCTGGAATCAGTCGATTGAGAGGTATGGTCGGGACCCAACGCAACAGAGTGCGGCACGGGAATATAGATCTGATGGTCGAGTGCGGGCGCGGGCGGTAATGCACTCGTGTGTCGATTCGCGGGAGTCGGGACTCCCGCAAAATAGAATTATCTATAAATTGAACAAATAAAAACGAATAAATTGTCATTCATCTGTTGCACAAAAGTAACAAGAACAACTAAAACAAAATAGAAACGATTTACAGGCCAGAGTCTCTATTTACAACATGTTTGCAGCGTTGAACAATGTAACCAATCACAGACATATGTGTTGATTTCTTGAACGCAATGGCCAATCAGATGCATTTAAGATAGAATCCCCTCACCACTCAAAACTGACTTTTTGTTCAGTGCTGAATTCTGCATACTGGCAAATCATCTATTATATCAAACAAAGTGTAGATAATATGAAAGATTAATTATGCAGCCAGTTTCATTGATAATAACAGAGATTTGTGAGATGGCGATGAACTGAGATGTCAGCTTTTTAGGAATTATTAAGTGAGAAATCCGTCCCGCGCAGGTCTCTAATGTAGACTTTAAAAACAAACCACTAACATTATATTTACATTAACAGTAGCCTAGGCTGCAATCTAGTGTATGTGAACCTTTTTGCAGATAAACACAAATGCATTTTCGGACAAGTTAATGGCCAAGTTAATTGAGTAAATCATATCCCCCACTATGGCAATTAATAACAGACTATAGTAAACACATTTCCTAAATAGGCCTGTGACTGTATCTTACATTTTATGAAATAGTACCATTATTTAAAAATAAAGTTTGCACTTTGTTACTATTATTAAAATCCTCTATTGTTCATAAGAGTTTAAAGGTTTGCATAACATTACTTTATAGTATATATGGCCACCCCACTCTAGTTTTGTGTCCCATCTTGGCCACCCCAGTAAAAATGTCCTGGATACGCCACTGGGTGACGTCACTTCTTGTGGACGTTCAAAGTATTCAGAGTACTCCTCCTCATCCCCAAAATTCTCAAGAATGTACATTTTTAACATTAGTCGTTGACATTGTCTAGGACATCTCTCCTCTAGCTAACTTCCCTCTTCATGCTTGCTTCATTTTCAAAAAAAATTTTGGCCTAAAAAACGTGTGACATCGCTTAGAGCACCTTTAATATTAACCCAGCTATCACATTTAGTAGATTACTCTGAGTTAGGTCTTCAATGACCCAGAAATGACCACACACAAGCATGAATTTGGTAAAACTGATATGGTCTTTTTATTTGCTTACAGAAAACACATAAAGTCAAAAGTTGAAAAGATTTTAAAGTAAACATGTGTTGTTGGTTCTTGGCTCTTTCCTTTGTATTCTGCTCTTGTAATGAGAAAAAGATCACAGACACTGCGTTCCTGACGTCTACCGTAAAACTTCAAATAATTGGCGAGTCTCAGATAGACGCCTGTCTCTTTTACACGCCTGGTGTGGCCACAGGTTTGGATAAATAAAGGCCGGTCTCAAATAGAGGCTTGGTCTGTTTTTTAGTTTCGGGTTGCATTTAATCTTCTAAAACCCGTCAGATCGTCTGTTTAAGCCAGTTATATGGAGCAGATTGCACACGCTAGAGAGCCCTGCACATCAGGGCTGGAGCTGTTAGCGCAAGCAAGGCAGAGCTAGTGGAGGCAGAGCTAGCGGAGGCAGAGCTAGCGGAGGCAGAGCTAGCGGAGGCAGAGCTAGCGGAGGCAGAGTTAGCAGAGGCAGAGCTAGCGGAGGCAGAGTTAGCGGAGGCAGAGCTAGCGGAGGCAGAGTTAGCGGAGGCAGAGCTAGCGGAGGCAGAGTTAGCGGAGGCAGAGCTAGCGGAGGCAGAGCTAGCGGAGGCAGAGTTAGCGGAGGCAGAGCTAGCAGAGGCAGAGTTAGCGGAGGCAGAGTTAGCGGAGGCCGGAGAGGGAGAAGTGGAGGAGAGCGAGGAGGAGGAGGAATTCGCTAATGAACTTGTAGTTGAGGATCGCGGTGATGATAATAGTGATGAATAGGGTCATTTTGTATCACATGATTGCAGTTGTTTTACAGAGTAACCTTCATTCTTTCTTGTTGATGTGTTTCTGTCAAAATCGTTTCGTTTTTTTATGCTGCCAATAATCTAAAGGGGGTCGCACACCGTACGAGAAGCGCAGCGCCGCGTCATGTCTAGGACAACTCGAGGTATCGCACACCGGAACGCGCACTTTGTCAGTTTATGGCCAGCAATATAGTTATGTTTAAGGATATTATGGAATTAAGATCATGTCTGTACTATGTTATGATTGTACTGTACAATTAAATACAATCGTTGCTTAGTCTGCAGTCTGAATTCACTTTACCTCAGAGCGTCCGTTAACTGAATGAATTGAGACTATTACCTGAAAATCCGATAACATCAGCAATTTTCATTCAAGCAGCTGATTTCTGTTAATGAATGTAAAACTGCATGTATATTGCAGCACAGGGTGAAGTCAATGTACACTCATAGAGAATAATGTGTTCGAATTTTAAAGACGTGGCGCTGCACTTCTCGTCTGGTGTGCGACAACCTTTAGACATACAGAAATATAGTAGGCTAAATCTGACATTAACTGATCTGTTAAACACAAACACAGATATGATAACCTCCTACTGTCATGCTCGTCTCAACACTAAATTAAAGGCCTGTCTCATATAGACGCCTGTCTCAAATACAAGCCGGTGCAGTTCGGCGATTTGGGAAAATAAAAGCCGGGCTATTATTTGAAGTTTTACGGTATTTACCTGATTTAATGAACAATAAATAACTGAGTGAATTAGCATGCTAAATTGACATCCCTACTCTCAGAATATTGTTTCATTGTTTTGGCCTTTGTCTTCATGATGGTCTCGTTCACTCATTTGACACGGCTGTAGATCACAGACGCCTCTTCCACAGTCTGCACATTTGATCGCCTAAAGAACATCAAATAAAACAACAATCATGTTATGGATCAGACTGTATGATGATAAAAGTCATTAAACAATTCAGATGTTTCTGAAACATCAGTGGGACACAAAGTTATTAAAGGGATACTTCACCTCTGGAAAGATGAATGTGTATTTAAAATAGGTCATTTATGTAGAAGAAATGTGAAGAAATGTTTTAATTTGGAGTTTTCTAGACTGAGAAAAGCCAGAAAATGTATTTTTGGCTTATGTGGATGAAAGACAACAACTCCCAGAATGCACTTGTTTCGCTGCCCTAGGAGGCCACTCCCAAGCCACGCCTACAGAGCGCAGTTGAAAACAACAAGGCTAGGCTACTAGTGAGTCTCCGTGACGAGTTTGCCCGGGATTTCGAGATCGCCCAAAATGTCCGGTATTCGGCTTTTGCGTTTTACAGTCGCCATTCATTCATCATGTTTACTGTGGCGAGCAGGACGAGGCTGAGGGGCGCGGGAGAACGGCGAGCGGCGAGCAGGACGAGGCTGAGGGGCGCGGGAGAACGGCGAGCAGGACGAGGCTGAGGGGCGCGGGAGAACGGCGAGCAGGACGAGACTGAGGGGCGCGGGAGAACGGCGAGCAGGACGAGGCTGAGGGGCGCGGGAGAACGGCGAGCAGGACGAGGCTGAGGGGCGCGGGAGAACGGCGAGCAGGACGAGGCTGAGGGGCGCGGGAGAACGGCGAGCAGGACGAGACTGAGGGGCGCGGGAGAACGGCGAGCAGGACGAGGCTGAGGGGCGCGGGAGAACGGCGAGCAGGACGAGGCTGAGACGCACCGGTCTCGCATCTCTCAGGAGCGAGAATTTTCTTAGCAATGTTAAAACGCACATCAACCGATCACTTGTTTAGCATTCATGTAAACACTACATTCAGATTCACCAATCGGAATGAATTCAGTTAGATTGAAACAAAAGGTGTGCATGTAAACAATGAATGGCGACTGCAGAAACCAAAAGCCGAATCCCGGACATTTTGGACGATCTCGACGGCCGGACATGGGAAAAAAGAGGATGGTAACCCCTACTACTCAGCTTTCTCCTACTACTCAGCTTTCTCCTACTACTCAGCTTTCTCCTACTACTCAGCTTTCTCCACAGAACAAGAGCCTGTTAGCTTAGCTTCCAAAGAAAGACGGCTGATACTATGTGTACATTCAGTGAGTGAGATCCCCCTATGGGCGGGCTGAACACATGCGGGACAGCTTCTCCTACTGGCTGTAGTCTCTCGCCTCTGGCCAAAAAATCCTCCGATGACGCAAAATGATGATTTTTGCGTCATCTGAGGATTTTTTTCAGACAAAAAATACATAAATCTCTCGTCTCAGGGGGATATGAGGGTGGAAAGCACGGTAATTCGAAAATACTACAGGTTTTCTACTAATACAAAGCTTAATGCTAAATCCTGAAGTATCCCTTTAAGAAAACAAATTCCAGATTTAAAGAACTATAAATGCTCCTTTCATCAACATGAGGGTGAGTAGACGGCAAATGTTTTATTTCTGCGTGAACTGTCTCTTTAAGCTCGTTCTTCTCACCTCAGGACAGAATCAGGCTGACCAATCCTGATATTGTCGTAGTGGCTTTCGGGCTCCTCTGCTCTCTTCGTCTGTTTGTTTCTGTGATGTTGGACAGTTGCGTACTGGATCTCCTCAGTCTCTCTGCATTCAGGAGCATTTGTGTCTCTTCTGGGTTTGCTGGAAGTAACACTGGCGTACTGAGCGTCATCACAATCGGCTGATTCAGAAACATGAACGTCTCTCCCTGTAACGGTAGAGTACAAATTGTCCTGAAACAGAAGAAAATTAAAGGGGTGGTTGATTATGATTTCATTTTTCTAACTTTAGTTAGTGTGTAATGTTGCTGTTTGAGCATAAACAACATCTGCAAAGTTACGACGCTCAAAGTTCAAAGCAAAGGGAGATATTTTCTTGAACAGAAATGGCTTTTTAAGGACTACAACAAACGGCTGGTAGAGACTACACCACATTCCTCCAGGGTTAGTGACATCACCAACCCTAAAATTTACATAAACCCCGCCCCCAGAACACAATTTATAGATTATCATGACAGAATATGCTTATCAATGACTAGAAGATAATGTAGCACAGGTGTCTAAGTCAAGTCACTCAGATTTAGCCCCATCATTAAAAAAAAACCACAATACACAACAGTGTTTTAATTCATTTTATGTTGATTTCATTCATTTTATAATTCATTTATATAAAAAGAAGAAGTTGAATCCTCCATTTTGTGACGAGGTGCCAGAGGAGAGCTGCTGCTGCAGATAAATGTGCTTAAAGATCGAACTTTGAGATTAAATATTTATAAAATCAAAAGTTTTTAAATTTACAGTGTATGTCTGTGTGAGGTAAAAGGACACAAGCTCTTGAAGCTCCGCCCCCTATGCCAGGAGCAGCAGCTCATTTGCATTTAAAGGGACACACACAAAAACGGTGTGTTTTTGCTCACCCTCAAACAGTGACAATTTTAACATGCTATATATAAATATCTGTGGGGTATTTTGAGCTAAACCTTCACACACACTCTGGGGACATCAGAGACTTATTTTACATCTTGTGAAAAGGGCATTATACCACCCCTTTAAATATTATTTATTATTCACATTTAAGGGCTGTACACACAGAACACGTTTTTCCATGTCAGTGCTCTACTTTTCATTGTTTTTCTATGTTTGACCGTTATAAAACACGGCACTCAAATTAAAAGGCGATAAACTTTCTTTGTTTTTTTTTGTCTCTCGTTCCACTGACTGTCTCTCACGTTCTGTGTGAATGGCCCCGTCTAACTAGACTATTCACATGTTGTGTCCGGAAGATTTACCTGTTTTTCGGTGAGGTCTTCAGCTTTAGCAACTCTTCGTTTTCTCCTGATTTAACAGACATTAAACTTGTAAGCTGCATTTTAAAGATTAATTACTAATCACATCACATGAGGCATTTCCACCTGCACTAGTCTGAAAGAGAATTGCATTCACTCACTGTAATTGAGAATGATTTTAATCAAACTTACATTATAAACAGAATGATGATGATGATGATGATGACGATGAAGAATCCTAAACACGCCACAGTGATCCCCAACCCGACGAGCCAGCCATGACCAGGATGCACTGAAAGATGAAGAATTTGAGTTCAGATTAACTCTCAAAGCTGCATAACTGTCTTGAACTCTTTATAAAATAAAACCTTCATCTGTGACAGTTACAGCGTCTGATCTCTGAGATGTTGATTGTGAGCCTGACAGTAGAAGTGTCCACTCTGTATTAGGGCTGGGAATCTCTAGGCTCGACTCGAGTCGATCGTGATTCTGAGGACTGCGATGATTAAACGATTATCTTTTTTTTCTATACAGATTCTCTTTTTTCTCACTGTGTGACTACTTGGTACTTTTAAAACAAAGTATTTGTAATGATACATAATGAATTTACTTCCAATATATTTTAATAATTAAACAAATGGAAGTGATTTGGCAATAAATGTTGCGATAGAGTTTGTAATTGGCTTTGCCTTTTCCGAGTTGTGTGAAAGCTTCTAAGGTTGTCCTGGTTTTAACATCAGCGCTGTTTGATCTGACATGTGTGGGTTATAATATAATTTGAATGCTTCCAATTAGATCTCGCTGCGATATTATTAATTCTGCTGTGAATTTGAACACTTTCTCACTGGATCTCCCAGCGCTGTGTAATAACAGTATCACGTGATTGCGATCGGCCCACGAGTAAACCTGTTCTGAGCTCGCGCTGCGCTAAACGGTCCGCGCGCCACAGCTCAAACGAATAGCGCAGGTTCGTTTCACTTTCGTTTGCCGTTTGATGTTTCTCGTATGTGACAGAAGTTGCAGCTCTTATCAACTGCACAACGTGGTGGTCACACCAGTGCGACTTCTTGTCGCCATTTGGTCGCAGTCTGGATCTCTACTTGCATAAAGTGTGGCTCTTGTCCAGGTCCTTTTCCCCTTCAACTTCATAAAGCCAAAGTTACTATTTAAAACGCAGAGGGCGCCGGTCGGATTTCTCACTCCACCATCACGCGTCTCTGTTATGCGCACACCACAGGACTGTCCCGGCGCCTTTGCGTTTTGTCAATATTACGTTATCAATTAACATTTAGAAATTAGATTTTTGACTATTGTGATTCGATTCAGAATCCCCCCCCCCCCCCCCCCCCCACACACACACACACTGAAACTCTGTCCAGATCCAACAGCTGAGGGTTTATTCTCCCTAAACCAGCTGAAGTTCAGAGTCACTGAATCTCTCTCCACTATTACACCAGATCCACTTATGAACACTGAGGATCCTAGGAGGATCTAATAACCATTATCAGATATATATATATATTTTTTAAATCTTATTACACATTTTTAAAATGACTAATATGGACTGAATTTATCAAAAAAGAACATTTGCATCTTATGTTTTATCATGAACTCACACATGACGTTTAAAGTCACAGCATCAGAGTATTTCCCTCCATGTTCATTGCTGGACTTGCACTTGTATTCTCCACTGTCATCAGAGCTGATCTTTGAGATGCTGTAGATTCTTCCAGATCCTACAAGCGTTCCTCCTTTAATCCAGTTGATTTCTGCAGGAGGGTTTGAGTCACTGCTGCAGTTCAGAGTCACTGAATCTCCCTCCACTATTACACCAGATGGACTAATGGAGATCACAGCATTCCCTGGAGGATCTACAGGAGAAATAAATAGCATCACCCGTCACTCACCCCACCAAACACTTCTATTTTTGTTCTTACATACAGTTGATACGGGCAGAATTTAGCATAAACAACAGGAATCCATGGATCCTTGTGTCAACAGGTCATGTCACTTATTAAGAAATATCCAAAACGAAATAAACAGTACTTTTGTGTGTGTGTGGTAGTCAGTAAATCAGTGCTGGATAGATTACTTACAAACTATAGTCAGTTACTGATTCCAAATTACAAAACAAAAATTTGTAGTTAGTCACATAATTGTTAGGTGTAGCTGTAGAAAGCGCTAGTGATGTTTGGTTCATGAACGAATCGTTCTTTTGAGCCGGTAGGAAGTAACAGGTCAAGCTGGTTCATTAATCAAACTGAATCGAACTTTAGTTCCGGGTTAATGACGCAAAACACACAAGACAATTGTTATCCAATATAGGTGATGTCGGGCGCCAAAAAACCTCAGAATCTTTCGACTGAACGAGAGCTATTGAGGCTGAAAAGCTTTTCACACGGCAGTTTACGTAATGTCTCGTTCCCTCCTCTCAGGGAACTACGGTTACGTGAGTAACCAGAGATGTTCCCTTATCGAGTCGGTCCCTCGACATTACGTATGGCGAACGTATAAAACCCCCGCCGTGTGAAAAATTGTCGGCCCAGCTCGCAGCACGAGCCCCTGTAGAGCACAAGCACTAAGCCCTCAGACTAGAGTACATTAGCACTAGGCCGGGTACCGGACCTGGTTGAACACCCAGATGTACTCTGGCACAGAGCCAACTCGGCGCCCACACCATCAGTATCTCCCCGTATCCAGTTAAGCAACACTGAACTGGTGTGATATGTTACTGTACGCTGTCTATACGACCGGGTTGAAACCATGATTAGAACACGCGCCAGTCGGGGCGTGTCTCCATGCGACTTAGTCACCCAATGGCTGCTCAGCTCTCTCCTCCTGCACTGACAGAACGTGTAGTGCAAATGAGGGAATGTCCAAGTTATAAAATCTCACGAACGTGTTGTGAGATGACCAGCCCACTGCGATGTCCTGAATAGACATGCCTTTCGCCCAAGCCCATGACGACGCCAAACTCCTTGTGAAGTGAGCGCGCACCCCCAGTGGGCAATCGGTTCCTCGGGAAGCATAAGCTAGTTGCACAGCTTCCATAATCCAGTGTGATAGCCTCTGTTTTCGACAGTGCGCTGCCTTTCTTGGTGCCCGCGTAGCAGATGAAAAGCTGCTCCGAAGTTCGAAACTGGCTAGTCCTGTTCACATAAGCACGCAGCGCACGCACTGGGCATAAAGCACACTTCTGTGATACTGAATTAGCGTCTAGTTCAGCGGGGCAAAACGCTTGAATTGTAACCACCTGAGCTCTGAACGGAGTCGAGAGCACCTTCGGCGTGTAGCCGAGTCTGACCATGCAATCGTCCGGTCCGAACTGCATACTCGCGCTGTTCACTGACAGGGCATGCAAGTCTCCCACTCGTTTCCCGCAGGCTAGCGCGGAGAGCACTTTAAGGTCGCTAGATTCAGCTGGTTCGAAAGGTGGATCGGACAGTGCACTGAGCACTAACGATAGGTCCCAAACTGGCATCTGACGAAGGCGGGGAGGATTAAGCCGCCTCGCCCCCCGGAGAAATTCGATATCAGGGTGTGCTTCCCCACCGAATGGCCATCTAGCACGTCACAAAAGGCGGCGATAGCGGCCACGTATACTTTCGCTGTAGACGAAGAGCTGCCAGCGTCCAGACGTTCCTGCAGGAAGGTCAGAATAGTGGAGATATTACAACCCTTTGGGTCTTCCCGTTTGTCAATACACCAGTTAGCAAACACCTTCCATTTCAGAGCATATAAGCGTCTCGTCGAAGGGGCTCTAGCCTCTGCTATTGTCTGCAGCACTCGCTGTGACACTCCGCATTGATCTGCCACACATGCAGGTCCCACAGCTCCGGGCTGGGGTGCCACATGGTGCCCCTCGCCTGGGATAAAAGGTCCCTTCTCAGCGGGACTCGCCACGGGGGGAGCTGCGACATGTTCACCAGTTCCGGGAACCGCTGGTTGGGCCACTTGGGCGCTACCAGAATCAACGCACATCTCTCTTCCTTGATCTTTTGCAGCACTAGCAGCATTATTTTGACCGGGGGAAATGCATACTTCCGCCCCTTGGCCCAGCGGCTCGACAGTGCGTCCCCTCCCAGAGGAGCCGTTGTCAGTGAGAAGTACAGCGGGCAGTGGGCGCTCTCCTCTGAAGCAAAGAGGTCGTTCTCCGCCTCACGCAAAGAGATTCCAGATCATATAGTTTGAGGGTGTAGTCTCCACTCTCCGTGCACAATGCCATCCCTGGGTAGCATGTCCGCGTCGCAATTCAAACTGCCCGGTACATGTACTGCTCGGATCGAAAGAAGTACCTGATCCGTCCACAAGAGCAGCTGCCTCGTTAAGCCCTGCAGGGATCGCAACCCTCCCTGGCGATTGATGTACGCCACCACCGCCGTGTTGTCCGTTCTGATGAGAACATGATGGTCTTTCACGAATGGAAGGAAGCTCTGCAGAGCTAGACGAACCGCTTCAATCTCCAAGCAGTTTATATGCCAGCGTTTCTGGTCCCCCGCCCACGTACCGAACGCTGGTCTGCCATCACAGAGAGCTCCCCAGCCTGATAGTGATGCATCCGTAGTGACCACTACGCTCCTGACCACTCTGCCCATAGCAGCACCCTGTTCGTACATGGTCGTGCCGGACCAAAGTGCCAGAGTCTCGAGACATGAACGCGTTATGATGAGGCGTTCTGTCCCCGCTCTCCACACCTGCGGCTGCACGCGGTTTTGCAACCAGTGCTGCAGTGGTCTCATGTGCAGCAAGCCCAGTCTGCAAACGGAGGCTGCGGCTGCCATCAGACCCAGTAGCATCTGAAACGTTTTCAAGGGGATGGCTCTGCCTTGAATGAAGAGGGCTAGTGTATTGTGAATGGACTGGATCTGGACAGGATCATCGTGCGCGAGTCCAGAATCATACCCAGGAATGGAATCGACTGACACGGCTGAAGCGTGCTCTTCTGTATGTTCACAGACAGTCCCAGGCATGTCAAATGGGTGAGGAGCCTGCGTCTTTGTTCCTTGAGAGTGCTTCTCGTTTGAGCGATGACTAGCCAGTTGTCGAGATAGTTCAGAACGCACATTCTACTGAGCTTCAGGGGTGCGAGCGCTGCATTCATGCACATTGTAAACACGCGGGGGGCTAGAGCCAGCCCGAACGGCAACACTTTGAATTGGTATGCGACACCTTCGAATGCAAAACGCAGAAAGCGCCTGTGATGCCGGGCTATCTGAGTGTGAAAATACGGATTCTTCAGATCCACTACAATGAAGTAGTCCTCGGGCTGAATATGCTCGAGGATTTGCTTCACCGTAATCATCTTTAACGCGCGTTTCGCAAGCGCTTTGTTTAGTAATCTCAGATCCAAGATGGGACGCATACCTCCGTCCTTTTTCGGGACTAGAAAATAACGTCTGTAAAACCCGCAATTTCTCTGTTCCCCGGGCACTATCTCTACTGCCTGTTTGACCAGGAGGGAGGAGATTTCTGCCCGTAGCAGCGGAGCGCTCTGTTCTGATACCTCTGACATAAACACACCGCCGAAGCGGGGTGGTCTGCGAGCGAACTGAAGCGTATAGCTGCGTTTTACAGTGTTGATTACCCAATCTGACGCCGCTGGGAGCGTCAACCACGCGCTCAGGTGACTCGACAGAGGGGGCAATAATGCATGCTGCGGAGGGGGCTGCGCGCCAGCCGGCAGAGAAGCATTGACAGCTATATGAATGGCCAGTGACTCGTCAGTCGGGGACGCGCGCCTAGAGTATCCAGCTGAATGCTGAGCAGAGGACGATCTAGACCTCGCTCTAGGGGGGGCTTGAGACCGTTTCGGTAGAAGACCTGTTTCAAGGTCTCGGCGTACTTCTCTGAAAAAGCCTCAACCGCGACGCCAAAAAGACCCGGTGGGCTTACCGGGGCGTCCAGGAGCTGCTTCTTCTCTGCATCGCGCATCTCTGTCAGCGTCAGCCACAGATGGCAGTGCAGAACCTCGAGGCTGCCCATACTGCGGCCGATTCCCTGGGCGACCTTTTTAGAGGCGGCCAGAGCCAGATCCGCCGCCGTGCGCAGCTTCCTTCGGAGGGCGGTAACTAGCCTCAGCGTAGGTGAGAGGTTCTGACACGTGAGGGCAGCATGGGCGTTGGGCCGACGCTAACTCCTCAACAGAGTCCATTGATGGAGCTTTCTGCAGTCTCCCAGTCCGCGGCTCGACGGCGGCGGGCGGAGGAGAAGCAGGAGTCATAAGGCCATCGCAACGGGTAACGGCTAGCCTTGCGCGAAGGATCTTGATGGGAAGTTCCTCACAGGCTCGACAACCTGATCCTTCGAGCGCCGCTTCTGCGTGGGCCCGACCCAGACACAGCACACACTGCTCGTGTGCGTCCGGGAAGTCGATTGGACCACCACACATGTGGCAAAGACACATTTTCTTTTTTGGTTTCCTAGCAAAAAATCTGCTGGAATGCGAGAGTGGATAATTCCACGTTGTCCAATCTGTTTGCGTGAATTTATGGCGAAACCAGGCTCCAGGTGAGTTTTTTTGGCGCCTGATGTCACCTATATTGGAGGCTGCCAGCCAAATTGGCTATTTGTAAGCAAAAGAGTTATTCAAATCAGGCTTCAGCATTGAGGAAAATGGATTTCCCCATACGTAATGTCGAGGGGCCGACTCGATAAGGGAACTAACAATTACAGGGAACTCATATAAACAGGATCAGAACCAAAAAAAAAAACCTGAACATAACCCCGAACAGTAATCTATTACATTACACACATTACATTGTTTATCACATTCATTTGAATAAGATATGCTTGGTATAAATACATAATTAGTTACTACCCAGCTCTGATTGTATTATGCAACACAGTTTTTTTTTTTTTTTCATTTGTTGCATAATACTGATTACCACACACAATTAAAAGTATTGTATTTTAGTTTTGTTTTCTTTAATAAAGAGAAGAAAAAATGGTGAGGAACTTACAATAGAAGTGAATGGGGGCTAATTTTGGAGGATTTAAAGGCATAAATGTGAATCTTATTATTTCATAAAAGCATTTACAATCAGTATTTTGTTAAAATGTGTGAATTATTTGAGCTTTAAAGGTGTTTAAACCATTATTTGAACAGCTGTTTTAGTGTGTTGTGTTTATGGCGTGGCGTTGCCATGACAAGGGACTTCTAAAACTGAATATAACTGAATATAACATAAAATGTTACAATCAAACATATTGTTCATGTTTTGTGACTGTAGTATTGAAACAGTGAGCATTTAAGTGTTTTAAAGATTAGCCCCAATTACTATCATTTCTAAAGAAAAGGAGGGACGAGTGAACTCTACTGGCTTTGTAAAGAAAACACACTCACACATGACATTGAGCTGAACAGCAGGAGAGATGAGAGTGTGTCCGTCTACAGCACAGCTGTATCTGCCTGAATCCTCTCTTCTCACTGGGTTGAGGAGGAGTGTGTTACTGAGGTTAGTTAATATCATCTGTGAGTTTCTGTACCAGATGAATGTGTCTCTGTCAGTTGGAGCGCAGCTGCTTTTACATCTCAGATTGACTGGATCTCCCTCTGTCACTCTCTCAGGAGACTCCACCTGAAGATCTGAACACAACACACACATTATATCTAGTGCTGCTGTCATACACTGATTATTATTCAACATAATGCAGAAGAAGAGATGAAACTCACCAGAGTCACCTGTGACAGTAAGAGTCACTCCTGGATAACCAGTATATCTTCCATCAGGTTTATCAGTGATGAATCTGAAATAGTACATGTGTGAATCCTTCAGTGTCACATGACTCAGTCTGACGGTGCAGTTCTTCTGTTGATCTCCCAGATACTGAAGCCTCTGACGGTATTCAGGGTCATCAGACAGATCTAGAGGCTCTTTATTATCTATTACCGGTGTTTTGGTCCAGAACACTTTCTTGATCTGATGTCCATCAGGGTATTTATAAGTGCATCTCATTATCACTGATGAGTTCTTTAGTGCACAGATGTGTGAAGGACTGTAACTCACACCCCAATCATTATCATCACCCCACTGGCTACAAACAACTCCTGAAATACAACATTCACAAGGAAACAATGATAGGAAACAAACACCTATAGATGGACACACATGCCCATCTGAGAGTTAAAGAGGGCAATAAACGTTTATTAAAACCTTTTTTTCTTTACAAAACTGTTGTTTATAAATAAAGAATTACACTTATGATGTGATATGTGTGTAAAACCTACAGCCATCAGACAGAAGGTGATGAAATGCAGGAAGCAGAACACTGAACACTGACCATGAAAAACATTCTCTAAATGTTAGCAGCTTCAGAGTTAGCATTAGATCAGCAAAATCCTGAATAATACAATTTACTTTGGAAGCAACAAATAAATCACAGAAATGTCCCTACATTATAGTAGATATTTTACCAGTGCTATATTTTCCTGGGGCTAACAGCAGGGCTAACTGATCCATGCTAACTAGCCAAAACCTTGTTCTCTTAGTCAGTGATGAACTGGTGTGTGATTTACAGGAGAGACTGACCTGGAATCAGGAGCAGAAACACCAGAGCAAGAGTTATCAGTGACATCACCACAGGATCTAAATCATTACACAACAGAACAATATGTCATCTTTCATTTCATAAAAACTATAATAACAGCCGTTTATTGCGTTATAAACACTGCAAAAATGATCAAAATACTTCCACGGTTGAAACTCATTTAAAGACAACGTTAGGAACACATGAGCTCCGGATGTTCAGAGGCTTTTATGAGAGAAAATGTTTACTAAGTTACTAATGTAACTTCATTAGTTAGACAATATTAATGACTGAACAAGTGCATCTCTCACCGTTGTGTAGTTTCAGCCGCTGCAAACACACTCAAGGAGAGTAAACTGCAAATTCACGCTGATAACTATTATATAGTTTTTTTCCTTCCTGTTTTTAAAGTATAAGAACTGCCCCGTGCCGAGACAGGGACAACCCACATGAAACCACTTGCTACCAAAAGATAAAACAGTCTAAAAGTATCTAAAAGCACGACCACAGAGCGTACATAACACATATCAAATGCAACTTTCAGTGTGAAGGAACCTTACTGTCATGGATGGATGAAGGTTTAGACGGATGGATGATTGAATGTGTAGATGGGTGGATTGATGAATTTGTGGATGGATGGAAGAATAAACAAATGAATGATGGATGGTGTAACATTGAGGATGGCCAGACTTTACCTCCACTGGCCTGAAGAGGGAGCTGTTACTCAGATCACACATCTGACACTGTGTTTGTGATTATCCATGTGCATTAGGGACGTGTAACTCTATAAACACACACACACACACACACACTCTCTCTCTCTCTCTCTCTCTCTCTCTCTCTCTCTCTCTCTCACACACACACACACACACACACACACACACACACACACACACACACACACACACACGTGGTTTGCTTTTCTCAGTCAACTCATCGTGGGTTTGCATCTACAGAGTGTTACTCCAGGTCTGCTTTTCGTGTTTCTGTCTCAAGTCCTCAAGCACAGCAGTGGCAGTAACTCAGGTGAGATACAGCGCTAACAGAACATGTCTTTCTTCAAAACATCTTCTGTTGAAGTTCTGCAAGAGTTCAATAAATCGATAATTAAATCGCTATGTTCTTATCAGGTTCTGCTCCTCACCGAAGGACAATATCAAACCCAGTGCAGCGACGACAGCAAATCTCATTCATAATTAATAACGTTTTAACATCAGTGTTATTTTAGAATCATTGAGATACTATTTTTATACACATCAGGGCCATATTCCAGGATGACAATATCAAGATTCATCTCTTAATGGGAATAAATGTTGTGATGTTTTTGGTCAGGAGTCCAGCACTCTATAAAGTCTCCTCCAGCACAACCTAAAGACTTTTAAACTCTGGACTCAGAGGAGCCGATCCATGTGTGGAAATGATTCTTCATGCTCCTCCAAACCATTCTTTCACAATCTGCGCCTGATGAATCTTGACATTGTAATCCTGGAATATGGCCATGATGTGTCTTCCTACATGTTTAAAAAAAGGAAAAGCTACACACTCCATCAATTAGGGTTAGAAAAACTGTTGCCAAACATATAACATCCTAGAAACATAATAATCACTGCGATAATGATCCAAGCATATTAAGAGTCTATGATTGGATCATTTTTGCAGATTTAAATCCAAATAGTGATTTTTTTAATTGATTTTTTTGGGCCAGTCAGTGTTTATTATATATTAGCCGTTATCTGCTTATAATTTATAAATTATATTTATTTATTTTAGGATGACTACCAGAGAATAAGGCTTCCAGGCTCATCCAAAGCTCGACACAGACTCCTACTACATAGATGTTGTTTCAGCACAAACACAAGATCAGATCTACACAGAACTGAACACCAGTAGACGGAGTCACGTGTATCTGAGTTTTACAGCGGATTCTGTTCAAGAAGAGGCGATCTATCACACTATTGATCACTGAATCCTCATCAACACCCAAGATTCCTCTGACAGATACGATCATCCAACGTCTGTCAGCATCACAAGTTTTTGTGTTGTTTTCACAAAATAAAATAAAAAATATTAAGTTTACAGAATTAATTGATACAGCCTTTTGTTAAAGGTACAATATTTTTCGCCGCTAGGAATGGCTAACCTCTTCAAAACAATAACAAAAGCGTAGATTGATGACGCAGTGAATGAGCGTGGAATCTAGGGCTGTCAACTTTGGACTTTGGTCAACCAAGTCTGGACTTCTATTTTACCGAACTAAGTTACCCGTAAGTGCTGAATAATACTCACACAGGTCAGTTTATTAGACGAATGAAACTTGTGAGGTAACGAAGCGCTGTTTCACTTGGTCTACTCTATCACACTAAACTGCATTTGAGTGTGTTGAACGTTATAGGGCCCAATCTTACACCCGGTGCAATGCAGCGCCAAGTTGTTTAAATAGCAATTGCATTTGTGCGCCCATCAGCTGCTGGTCTGAAAACGAGGTGTGTTCTGGCTCATCGTTGCTATTTTGAGGCTATTTAAAGAGCGCGTTAGTAAAGTGCGCCTATAGACGGGTCCACAACGCACATACACTCTGCTTATTAAACACACAGGGATGCACAGTAGCACACAAACATGCCAAAAAATGTTAAAATAAAAGGATTACAATGTAATAGATTATTATTGTGTACATAAAGATATGGTGGAATCCGGCTTATCCCGTAGATGGTCTGCTTGCGCACTTTTACCTGCGCACGAGCAGATCCGGTTGCGCTCTGGATACGCGTTCGGTCTTTCCACTATCAAATTCCGTCATGTAAATGGCGAATCCGCCATGACTCGAGCACAACTGGCATTTAAAGGGAATGGGAGATGAGACTCTGATTGGTTTAACGCACATAAATCCCAAAACACACCCATTACTCATTATGAGAATAGGGACAACCCTTTTAGACCATGCGCTGGGAGCGCCGACCATTTTTCCCATCATTAAACTAGCAAAAGTGGATAGTTAAAATAGGGCCCATAATGTTATGTATTAGTTTGTTGTCTGTATGAGACTAGCAGTAAGCTAGATCAACATTAAAATAACAGTGATCATATTCTAACATTTCATCATGCTAAGCTATATAACATTGATTAGTTTTATGTACATTTGCTCACCTGTCAAATAAAGCACATGCAGGAGCAGCATCTCTATCCAGTCGAAGCTAGTCACGAAGCTCTCGCCATCTCGAAAACGCCATACTGATATTGATCCTCATTTTATTTCTCCTTTTGTCCCAAAGTCTGCTTGCCATGGTACAACAACAGTGTGAGCATGCCGCTAGACGTAATGCAGTTGTCCACGTCTGTCGCCATGGTTACTATGGCAGTATGAGTGGAAACCAGGGATAACACGGATATTACATCATTAACAGGCCACAAGTTACAAGGGACGGGCACTATTTAAAATTGTGAATTTTTCTGAATTTACAAATTCTTGGAAAAATGTAGAATATTTTAAGTACACAACTGAACTAATATATATAACACTGCGCAAGTGGTTTTTGCATATTTAAATACAAAAATCTTACATATTGTTCCTTTAATATAAAACAGAAAAAAAGAAACTTATCTTGAGATGGTATTTAAATGATTGAATTTAATACAGAAATCAATCACATTTGTCTCAGGTATAGTTTTGAGAAGCAGTAACAGCCTAATAGCTTGTTTATGATATCCAAACAAGAAGTTGGTGAAGCTGGGGATGTTCCCTGCAGTATTAGTTTTATCTGTATACTTAAGTTCTCTTTTTGGTTTAAATCTTATTTGTATGTTATACATGCCAACATCTTACACATTACTGACAAAACCCACAGCATTTTCAGTCAGGATAGGGGATGAGGAGGGGTAACAGCCATGGTAACAGCGTGCGTGTGTTGGTGGTTGGCTCTGCCTCTTCTTAAGCGTTAAAAGTCATCACAAACAAACTGCTATTGTGAACTTGCTGCCCCCCTTCAACAGCGACACTAACACGTGTCTAAATCATTCTTGTCGGTTATTGGCTGGAACACTGTTTGTTATGTTTCGTGGTCCAGGCTGGGCCAGTTTGTTTTTCTTGCCGTTTGTGGAGCCTGGGCTGTCTACAGAGACCGCGTGTCTTTACAGTGTGTTCAGGGGACAGGCAGCTAGCGGATAGTGAGGAGATGTTTGCTGGATGTGACAAAAAAAGTTTTGGCCTAAAAAATGTGTGACATCGCTTAGAGCACCTTTAATATAACTTGTTTATTGAGGATGCAGGACAACCAGCTAATAAAGCATTACAGTAATCCAGTCTCGAGGTCATGAATGCATGAACTAACTTTTCTGCATCAGAAACTGATAGCATATTACGTAGCTTAGCGATGTTTCTAAGGTGGAAAAAGGCTGTTTTTGTAACATATGAAATATGATTTTCAAAAGACAGGTTGCAATCGAGTATAACACCCAGGTCTTTTACTGTAGAGGATAAAGTAACAGGACATCCTATGATGTTAAAGTTGTATTGTGCGAGGTTTTGTGGGCGGTTTTTTGAACCGATAAGTATTACCTCTGTCTTGTCTGGATTTAATAAAAGAAAATTACGCGTCATCCAATCTTTTATATCTTTAACACTCTGTCAATTTGGAAAATTTCGCGTTTTCATCTGGCCGTGATGAAATATATATTTGAGTGTCATCAGCATAACAATGGAAACTAATTCCATGTTTCCTTATAATATTTCCAAGTGGCATCATATATATGGAAAATAACAGAGGGCCTAATACAGATCCCTGCGGCACTCCATAGTTTACTGGAGTTATGATCGATTTTTCTCCATTTAAATAGACAAAATGGTAGCGGTCAGATAGGTATGATTTGATCCAGCTTAGTGCTTGTCCTTGAACACCAGTATAATTTTGTAGTCGATCTAAGAGTAATGTATGATCTATAGTATCGAACGCAGCACTAAGATCAAGTAAAACTAGTATTGAGATACAGCCTTGGTCAGAAGCTAAAAGTAAATCATTTGTGATTTTAACGAGCGCAGTTTCAGTGCTATGATGCGGTCTGAATCCAGACTGAAACTTTTCATAGATATCATTTTGTTGCAAGAAAGAGCCCAGTTGAGCAGACACCACTTTTTCTAATATTTTAGACATAAATGGAAGATTTGAAATGGGTCTATAATTTGCTAGATTATTATGATCTAATTGTGGTTTCTTAATGAGAGGTTTTATAACTGCCAGTTTAAATGTTCTTGGAACATGACCTAAAGATAAAGACGAGTTAATAATATTGAGGAGAGGCTCTTCCACTACAGCCATGCAGCCATGCCACCCTGTAGACCAAGACCGGTTGCCCACTGAAGCTAAGCAGGGCTGAGCCTGGTTAGTACCTGGATGGGAGACCTCCTGAGAAAAACCAGGTTGCTGCTGGAAGAGGTGTTAGTGAGGCCAGCAGGGGGTGCTCACCCTGTGGTCTGTGTGGGTCCTAACGCCCCAGTATAGTGATGGGGACACTATACTGTCAAAGAGCACCGTCCTTCGGATGAGACGTAAAACCGAGGTCCTGACTCTCTGTGGTCATTAAAAATCCCAGGATGTCTTTCGAAAGAGTAGGGGTGTAACCCCGGCATCCTGGCCAAATTTGCCCAGTGGCCTCTGTCCATCATGGCCTCCTAATCATCCTCATATACTGATTGGCTTCATCACTGTCTCCTCTCCATCAGTAAGCTGGTGTGTGGTGGGCGTTCTGGCGCAATATGGCTGCCGTCGCATCATCCAAGTGGATGCTGCACATTGGTGGTGGTTGAGGAGATTCCCCCCTTCTATGTAAAGCACTTTGAGTGCCGAGAAAAGCGCTATATAAATGTAATGAATTAATTACAGGTAACACTTCTTTCAGTAGTTTAGTTGGTATAGGATCTAATAAACATGTTGTTGTTTTAGATGAAGTGATAAGTTTATTGAACTCTTTTTGTTCTATAGTTGTAAAGCACTGTAATTGTTCTTGCGGGGTGATAATTGAAGCTGAATTATAAGGCGCGATTGAAGATTGAACGTTTACAATTGTGGTTCTGATGCTTTCTATTTTCTCAGTGAAGAAGTTCATGAAATCATTACTACTGAACTGTAACGGGATATTTTGTTCGGGTGACGTCTGTTTATTTGTTAGTCTAGCCACGGTGTTAAATAAAAACCTTGGATTGTTTTGGTTGTTTTCTATTAGTTTGCGGAGGTGCTCAGCCCTGGCCGCTTTTAGGGCCTTTTTATAACGTGACATACTGTCTTTCCACGCGATTCTAAAGACCTCTAAATTAGTTTGTTTCCATTTACGCTCTAAAATACGGGTTTCTCTCTTTAAAACATGCGTAGTATTGTTATACCATGGTGCTTTATTTTTTCTCTCTGACCTTTTTAAATTTAATAGGTGCAACCACATCTCTAATGTTCTAGAAAGAATGGTGCTCATAGTGCTAGTTAGTTCTTCTAGTTCATCTGTTTGTTTGGGTTCAGGCAGCAGCTGAGACAGATTAGATAAGCAATTTGAGAAATTATCTATGGTGGATGGGAGGATTGTTCTGCCTGGTTGATAACGCGGCGCCGCATGACATATTACAGCAGTACGTAATATGCAAGTTACCATGTAGTGATCAGTGACTTCATCACTTTGTGGAATGATAACTATATCGGTTGGCTCGGTTCCATGTGATAAATCGAGTGTATGATTAAGACGATGTGTTGGTCCGGTGACGTTTTGCTTGACCCCAAATGAATTTAATAAATCTGTAAACGCAGCTCCTAACGCATCATTTGGATTATCTACGTGTATGTTAAAATCTCCAACAATTAATGCTTTATCGACATTGACTAATAGGTCTGCGAGAAAATCTGCAAACTCTTTTAGGAAATCAGCGTAAGGCCCTGGCGGTCTATATACGGTAGCCAAGGCTAGAGATAATAGGGATGTTTTTCTAACATCTAAGAGTGTAACATTTAGTACAAGTACTTCAAATGAAATAAACGTATAACCCGTTTTCTGAGTAACATTTAGAATATCTTTATAAATGGTTGCAACACCTCCGCCACGACCAATCAGACGGGGCTCATGCTTATAACAGTATCCAGGAGGAGTAGACTCATTAATACCGAAATAATCATTTGGTTTAAGCCAGGTTTCAGTAAGGCAAAGTACATCGAAGCTATTATCTGTGACTATTTCATTTACAATAACTGCCTTAGGTGTGAGTGATCTAATGTTTAGAAGACCTAGCTTTAGAAATAGTTTTTGTTTACCAATAGCAACATTTTCTGTTTTAATAACAATTAGATTTTTCCTAGATCCTGCAGTAGATTTATTATTTGATCTCACTAAACGAGGAATAGACACGGTTTCTATGCAATGTTCTACACTAGTATTTATATCAGTTAAATTGGTGCAGCAGAGACTTTGATTTGGACTTTTGGTTACTAGTCAAAGGGTATTTAACATTTTGGAGATGTTATCTGACAGAAGATCCGCTCCGAATCTGCTTGGGTGTAAGCCAATACACAGATAAAATGTATAAATGATTACAGAAACAACTCTAAACTCATTTATTAATTAAACATTGACTATTTATTCATGTCACATGAATATAATCCATTATTTCTGCAAAATGGAAACTCTTAAAATGCGTTTCATTGGTAGTTGTGAGGTGGATGTGTCCAGCGATGGGACAAAAGTTAAAGTTTAGCTTGTGCTTCATCTTACTGTTGTCACACCACTGTATGGACGAGGACACAGAGATAATGGTAACAAAGGTTTATTTAGACACTGTATGCAGCTCCGGATAGCAAGGAAGCACAAAAGGTCAAACTCAGGGAATATAACGTTGAACTTAGAGTCTTTAGTATGCATGGAACAGATATAGTCACTCAGGGCAATGAGCTGGGATTCAGGAAGCTTCGCTGGTGGAGACAAACAGAACGGGTCTTGATCTTGAGGTTATCCAGGTAATAGCTGATCACTGATACAGACAGAGAACACACAGAGAGTTATGGAAAGTCTGAACTTGAGAATACTTGCGGGATCACAGAGACACTTGGGAATAACGCTGGGGAGTCACAGACGTCTGAAGACGAGACCGGACAGTGAACTGTGGTGTGACTGGGGTTTATATCCAGAGTGAGCGTGGCATGTGAAGTGATGAGTTGCAGGTGCAGATAATCAGAATTCGGGTGAGTGTGATCGAGACCAGGTGTGTTGAGTTGACGCTGGCTGAGGTGTGCTGAGTGGATCCGTGACAGTACCCCCTCCTCCACGGCCAGCTCCTGAGGGCCGTATGCCCCGACGACGAGGGCGACCCCTAGGACGAGGGGCTGGACGATCCGGGTGTTCACGGTGGAAGTCCTGGAGGAGCGTGGGGTCTAAGATGTCATCCCGGTGTACCCAACAGCGCTCCTCCGGTCCGAACCCCTCCCAGTCCACCAGATACTGCAGTTGGCCCCCCTGTCGTCGGGAATCCAGAATGGTGTGGACCTGATACACGGCTTCGTCAGACCTGCGTGAAGTTGGCCCCCCACCCAACGCAAAACGTCATCAAACTATGCTCAATCGTTTGTGCTCCGTTTGTGCTGGTTTGTGCTGTAAAAATTTTCGTTTGTGCTGTTTCAGTTTTTTAGATATTAAAAAAATATTTTTAGGTCATTCTGAGGTCACTCAGCCCCCCCACATGCTCCAAATTCACCCAAAATAGTCTCGTTCGTTTGTGCTTTGTTTGTGCTTGTTTGTGCCGGTGAAATTTTCGTTTGTGCTGCGTCGGGTTTTAAAATATCAGAAATTGAATTATAGACGATGACGTCACCAGCCCCCCCACATGCTCCAAATTCACCCAAAATAGTCTTGTTCGTTTGTGCTTCGTTTGTGCTGGTTTGTGCTGTAAAAAGTTTTGTTTGTGCTGCTCCGGTTTTTTAGATATTAAAATAATATTATGTGGTCATTCTGAGGTCACTCAGCCCCCCACATGCTCCAAATTCACCCAAAATAGTCTCGTTCGTTTGTGCTTCGTTTGTGCTGGTTTGTGCCGGTAAAATTTTCGTTTGTGCTGCGTTGGGTTTTAAAATATTATACATTCAATTATTGTTGATGACGTCACCAGCCCCCCCACATGCTTCAAATTCACCCAAACTATGCTCAATCGTTTGTGCTTCGTTTGTGCTGGTTTGTGCTGTAAAAAGTTTCGTTTGTGCTGCTTCGGTTTTTTAAATATTAAAATTATATTTTTAGGTCATTCTGAGGTCACTCAGCCCCCCCACATGCTCCAAATTCACCCAAAATAGTCTCATTCGTTTTTGCTTCGTTTGTGCTGGTTTGTGCCGGTAAAATTTTCGTTTGTGCTGCGTTGGGTTTTAAAATATCAGAAATTTAATTATAGATGATGACGTCACCAGCCCCCCCACATGCTCCAAATTAACCCAAAATAGTCTCGTTCGTTTGTGCTTCGTTTGTGCTGGTTTGTGCCGGTACAATTTTCGTTTGTGCTGCATTGGCCTTTAAAATATTAGACACTGAATGAAAGCGAATTATAGACGGTGACTTCACCAGCCCCCCACCTGCTCCAAATTCACCCCAAACATGCTCAATCGTTTGTCTTCGTGTGTGCTGCAAAACGTGTATATATATATAATTATTTTGTATTTTTTTTACAGTAGCTAGTTGAAGTAACAAGGTAAGACCGAAACGGATTAAATTAATCAAAAGTGAAAAAATTTGCAAAAATTTAATTTTCCACAAAAAATATTAAACATAAAAAAAACACACAAATAAAACACGCAATATTTATTAAAATAATACAAAATACAATACAAAATAAGAGCCTTTCTTAACTGAGCAGTGAGCACCAATAATAATTGAGCACAAAATCAACATCTTATGATTTCTAAAGAATAATGTGACATTGAAAACTGGAGTAATGATGCAGAAAATTCAGCTTTGACATTACAGGAATAAATTACATTTGAATTATATTAAAACATTAAAATATTAATTATATGAAAATATCTATTTATAGGCTAATCATTTTTCACAATATCAGCAGCACTCCCAAACTGTAATACATTAGGCCTACAGATTACTTTATTACTTTTATTTAAAGGTAATTATTTACCTTACAATAAAGGCTGTCTCAGAATTGTAATGCATTAGCTACTCCAGTTACTTTCACCAAAATAACTACAGAAGTAGAACTTAACATTTCTAAAACGACTAGGGCTGTGTAACAATATGCAATATGAAACCGAAATCCCGACGCTCCATCCACGAACCTGTGTTGCGGTGTGAGAAGGCAGAATCGCGACACACCCCTTCCAACTCCAGAGTCCAGATCCAATGCTACTACATCTTCATATCACTATTATTTGAAGTTAACATTATAAAATACATAGACTTACACCACAAAAATAGCTGAGGATAAATTCTTTAAAATTGGTCAATTCCAGCGTTATGGACGTGACATTTGCAAGTCAAAACTTGAAGTATAAATTATCAGAAAATGCACTTAATACATTGAAACGTCTGTTATATATCCATAGGCTTCTCCCTTAATAAAGGAGTCCAGACATTAGAAAAATATCAGTCTACTCATGCGTTTTATATTTATGAGGGAAATAGCATGTGCGTACATTTTTTTTGGGTAATTCTATGAATTACACTGCGCAAACCAAAAGTAATACTAGCCAACCTACCGGATGAAGAAGCGTTGTCTCTCTGCAGAACATAAATTATTCATTTAATTAAATTTTTCGTGTTTGCATTTATGAGGAAAAAACAATGTAACGGACGGATAACTGCGTTACGGACTGACCGCTCTAAAAACGGCACTAAAAGACTGCTTTAAAACTTTCACAGAGACCTCAAACAGAAAGCACAAAGCCTTTCTTTAAGGTGAAATTCGTTTTGTATTAATTGTATCTTAATTTTAATCATTGTTTCATCTACCAAATGACAGGATTTAATAGGCAAAATAAGAAGTAAATAGGCCTATATCAGACAATAGATAATCGCATAGAGGCGCCGGCGCCTAAACTGCAGTTGGTCTCATAAATGAACCGAAACTCAGCGCCTAGGCCTACTTGCATCACAGACATGTCTACTTTTAAACAGAACAATTCAAAACGAAAGAAAACAGACTGCTCTCTGCGTATGTATGAAATGTGCATTTCTCTGTGGTGCGTTCACGAAGATGCAGGCTGGTTGAAGTCACCGTCATTTAATGGGCTGGTGAAGTCACCGTCTATAATTCGCTTTTCATTCAGTGTCTAATATTTTAAAGGCCAATGCAGCACAAACGAAAACTGTACCGGCACAAACCAGCACAAACGAACGAGACTATTTTGGGTGAATTTGGAGCATGTGGGGGGGCTGGTGACGTCATCGTCTATAATTAAATTTCTGATATTTTAAAACCCAACGCAGCACAAACGAAAATTTTACCGGCACAAACCAGCACAAACGAAACACAAACGAATGAGACTATTTTGGGTGAATTTGGAGCATGTGGGGGGGCTGAGTGACCTCAGAATGACCTAAAAATATAATTTTTATATCTAAAAAACCGAAGCAGCACAAACGAAACTTTTTACAGCACAAACCAGCACAAACGAAGCACAAACGAACAAGACTATTTTGGGTGAATTTGAAGCATGTGGGGGGGCTGGTGACGTCATCAACAATAATTGAATGTATAATATTTTAAAACGCAACGCAGCACAAACGAAAATTTTACCGGCACAAACCAGCACAAACGAAGCACAAACGAACAAGACTATTTTGGGTGAATTTGGAGCATGTGGGGGGCTGAGTGACCTCAGAATGACCACATAATATTATTTTAATATCTAAAAAACCGGAGCAGCACAAACAAAACTTTTTACAGCACAAACCAGCACAAACGAAGCACAAACGAACAAGACTATTTTGGGTGAATTTGGAGCATGTGGGGGGGCTGGTGACGTCATCGTCTATAATTCAATTTCTGATATTTTAAAACCCGACGCAGCACAAACGAAAATTTCACCGGCACAAACAAGCACAAACAAAGCACAAACGAACGAGACTATTTTGGGTGAATTTGGAGCATGTGGGGGGGCTGAGTGACCTCAGAATGACCTAAAAATATTTTTTTAATATCTAAAAAACTGAAACAGCACAAACGAAAATTTTTACAGCACAAACCAGCACAAACGGAGCACAAACGATTGAGCATAGTTTGACGACGTTTTGCGTTGGGTGGGGGGCCAACTTCACGCAGGTCTTCGTCAGTGGGGTCCACTGGAGGAGGAGGAGGCACATCACCAGCGTCAGCTTCTGTGGAAGGGGGAGAGAGAGGTGCAGTGTAAGGTTTTAGCAGTGACATGTGGAAAGTGGGTGCAATCCTGTAGTGACGGGGTAGTGCGAGTCGATACGTGACTTCATTGACCTGCCTCAGTATCGCAAATGGACCTATGAACCTGGGACTCAGCTTACGAGAGGGCAGCCGGAGGCGAATATCCCTGGTGGAGAGCCACACCAACTGGCCAGGAGTATAGTGGGGTGTGGCTCTACGACGTGCGTCGGCCTGCTGTTGGAACCTCCGGACTGCCCCCTGAAGATGGACATGGGCTGAGTCCCAGACCCTCTCACTCTCGCTGAACCAGTGTTGGACCGCTGGAACGTCCGATGGTTCTCCTGTCCAAGGGAACAGAGGTGGTTGATACCCTAGAACGCACTGGAACGGCGTCAGTCCGGTGGATGTCTGGCGCAGGGAGTTCTGGGCATACTCTGCCCATGGGAGGTACTGGTTCCAGCGGTCCTGAGCTTCATGGCAGTAGGTCCTCAGGTACCTCCCGATCTCCTGAATCTTACGTTCTGCTTGGCCGTTAGACTGTGGATGGTACCCCGACGTCAAGCTGACCGATACCCCCAGAAGTTTGAAGAAAGATTTCCAGACTCTTGATATGAACTGTGGTCCCCGGTCCGAGACAATATCCTCTGGTATTCCGAAGTGGCGGAAGATTTCGGTAAACAACATTTCTGCTGTCTTGAAGGCTGTGGGAAGGCCAGAGAGGGAAATCAATTTACAGGACTTGGAAAATCTGTCCACGACCACTAGAATGCAGGTCTTGGAGTCGGACGATGGTAGATCGTGACGAAATCCACGGCTAGATGGGACCAGGGTCTATTTGGAAGAGGCAGTGGCATGAGCTTCCCTTCGGGAAGACGTCGGGGTACTTTGGTCATAGCACAAGCGGTGCATCCCTGCACATATCGGGAGGTATCCTGAGCCATGCTGGGCCACCAGTAGCGTTGTTGAAGGAGTGAGAGGGTTTGTTGACTGCCTGGGTGTCCAGATCCCGGAGAGGTGTGTACGGAGTCCATGAGGGGAAGACGGAGATTGGTGGGTACAAAAATCTTCCCCTCAGGACCTCCCGGCGGAGCAGGTTCGGTAACGGTGGCGTCGGCTATGAGTTCGTCGATATTCCACTGGATGGGGCTGACAATCATAGTTGGAGGGAGGATGGTTTCGTTGATCTCTGTGGAGGACTCAGGTTGATATAGACGTGACAGGGCGTCTGCTTTGAGATTCTTGGAACCGGGGCGGTAAGTAACCGTGAAGTTAAAGCGTGTGAAGAAGAGAGCCCACCTAGCCTGGCGAGGATTTAATCTCTTGGCTTCCCGGAGATACTCAAGGTTGCGGTGATCTGTAATCACTTGGAACGGATGATTGGCTCCCTCCAACCAGTGTCTCCATTCCTCTAGAGCCAACTTAATGGCCAGGAGTTCTCGGTTACCGACATCGTAATTCTGCTCCGCCGGGGACAACTTCCGTGAAAAGAAGGCGCATGGATGAAGTCGTGAAGGGGTCCCCTGCCGCTGAGATAGAACTGCTCCAACTCCGTTGGTGGAGGCGTCCACTTCCACTAGGAATGGTAGTTCGGGATCTGGATGACTCAGCATAGGAGCAGAACTGAAGGCTTCTTTGAGAGTTTCAAAGGCTTGACACGCCTCTGTAGACCAGGTTGGCCGCTTGATACCCTTCTTCACCATGGATGTTACTGGAGCGCAGATCTTACTGTAGTCGCGGATGAATCGGCGATAGAAATTGGCAAAGCCGAGGAAGCGTTGCAGATCTTTCAGGGTTTGAGGCTTAGGCCAATTGATTACAGCCTCCACTTTACTTTGATCCATGGAGATGCCATCTGGACGGATCACATACCCCAGGAAGTGCATGGATTCACGATGGAATTCGCATTTTTCTAACTTCAGGTATAGCTGGTACTCACGGAGGCGTTTTAGCACTTTCTTAACCTGAAGGATGTGTTCATCGAGGTTGGAGGAGTAAATCAAGATATCATCAATGTAGATGATCACAAACCGGTGGAGCATGTCTCGGAAAATTTCATTCATGAAGCCCTGGAAGATCGCTGGACTGTTGGACAGGCCGAAGGGCATAACCCGATATTCGTAGTGCCCCGCAGGAGTGATGAAGGCCGTCTTCCACTCGTCTCCTTCACGGATACGAACCAGGTTGTATGCACTTCTCAAGTCGAGTTTGGTGAAGATTTTCGCCGAACGGAGTTGCTCAAGAGCAGAGGGCACCAATGGTAACGGATATCTGTACTTGACTGTGGCTGCGTTAAGGATGCGATAATCAATACATGGACGGAGTCCTCCATCTTTTTTCCCAACGAAGAAGAAGCTTGAAGCGGCAGGGGACGTGGATGGTCGAATGTATCCTTGACGTAGAGCTTCCTCCACGTACTCCTCCATGGCCTTCTGCTCCGGGATGGACAATGGGTAAACTTTCCCATGCGGTAGTGTGGCCCCAGGCAGCAGGTCGATTGCGCAGTCCCATGGCCGATGAGGTGGAAGGGTGGTGGCGAGTTGCTTGCCAAACACGTCCTGGAACGCCCGGTATTCTGGTGGAATCTCGGGAGCTACATCTGTGGCCGGACTCTCGATGGAGGTTGAACCCAGGATAGCAGGAGAAGTGGACAAGGACGGGGCCGTTGAGTTCTTCTTGATGGGACGTAAACAATGCGATTTGCAATAATTACTCCATTGGCGTACCTCTCCAGATGTCCAGCAGATGTCAGGCGAGTGCTGGTTAAGCCAAGGGCGTCCCAGGACGATATCAGATGTGGAGCCCTCCAGTACCAGTAATGAACATCTTTCCTGATGCAAGCACCCGATGGAAAGTTGTAACTCGGGACTGCAGTGAAGAATACTTCTGTTACTGAGAGGTTTTCCCAGAATGGAGTGAATACTCAGTGGATGACTCAAGCGACGACGGCGGGCTTGTAACCGGTTGAGCAGAGAGGCTGAGATGAAATTCCCCGCTGCACCAGAGTCAATCAGAGCTTTCGCTGGAACAGAATGTTTTCGGTAGGTAAGTAATACTGGAGTTTGCTTCAGGTTTGATACAGGAAATGGCAGTTCAACTGTACTCACCGCTGAACGACTGGGACGAACGGGACATTCAGCACGGTAGTGTTCAGAAGCTCCACAGTAGAAACACAGATTATTGGTACGAAGTCGATTACGTTCGGTTGTGGTTAGTCGTCCTGAGTCGAATTCCATTGGCTCTGGTACTGGAGGGTTTACGGGCTCGGAGAGGCGAGGGGGTCGTGCAGAGGGATTTTGGAAGCAAGCAGTGCGGTGTTGGGCTATGAGAATTGAGCGTTGGATAAGTTTTTCAATCCCGATGGTGTCGTCATAAATGGCCAGTTGTAAACAGATGTCAGAGTTGAGTCCTTGACGATAGGCTGTCATCAAAGCAATTTCATTCCATCCGCTGCTTGCAGCGATCGTCCGAAACCTCAGAGCATAATCTGAAACAGAGGAATTGCCTTGTCGTAGGCGAAACAACTGATCGTGAATCGATATGGCATTGGATGATTGAGAAAATACAGTACTGAAATGATTTAGGAACCCGTCGAAAGACTGTAATGCAGGTGCATCGGAATCCCAGAGAGCTTGAGCCCAGTTCAACGCTCGACCTGTGAGCAGGGAAATTATGAAAGCAATTTTGGCTTTTTCAGAAATGAACTGAGCAGCGTTTACCTCCATATAAAGCTTGCACTGTAGCAGAAATCCTTTGCACTCTCCGTCGCCCGAGTAAATTGCAGGTTTGGCCATGGGACTTACTGAGGCAGGTCGGTAGTTCAGAAGAGTATGACGGAATTCCCTTAGTGTTTCTTGAAGTGTAGGTTGTGGGGTGACGGCTGCGTGCACAGGGGTACTCTGAGAGGTTTCGATGGATGAAGCGGAGATTCCGGAAGCCGTGGGAGCCTGCATTGTGTGTGGTCCGGTCTTCTGTCACACCACTGTATGGACGAGGACACAGAGATAATGGTAACAAAGGTTTATTTAGACACTGTATGCAGCTCCGGATAGCAAGGAAGCACAAAAGGTCAAACTCAGGGAATATAACGTTGAACTTAAGAGTCTTTAGTATGCATGAAACAGATATAGTCACTCAGGGCAATGAGCTGGGATTCAGGAAGCTTCGCTGGTGGAGACAAACAGAACGGGTCTTGATCTTGAGGTTATCCAGGTAATAGCTGATCACTGATACAGACAGAGAACACACAGAGAGTTATGGAAAGTCTGAACTTGAGAATACTTGCGGGATCACAGCGACACTTGGGAATAACGCTGGGGAGTCACAGACGTCTGAAGACGAGACCGGACAGTGAACTGTGGTGTGACTGGGGTTTATATCCAGAGTGAGCGTGGCATGTGAAGTGATGAGTTGCAGGTGCAGATAATCAGAATTCGGGTGAGTGTGATCGAGACCAGGTGTGTTGAGTTGACGCTGGCTGAGGTGTGCTGAGTGGATCCGTGACAACTGTGGCGTCTTGCTGTGGCTACAACAGAAATAAGACATTTACATAAATCAACACTACAAATGGTACAAATAATCTCAGAAAAAAATATATATATTTCTGTCAGTGAAACGACTCACATAATCCATCTTGCAACAGAAAGAAAAGACTGTTTAGTATCTATTGACTAGTTGATTGACTACTGAGGACATTTTTTTATTTTCTGATGAAACTGAGAAGACTTGAGAAACTTACTGACAGATTCTCATATTCAGAAGAGCCCGACTGGGGAATAGCAGGTCTGGGATGGACAGTCTATGGCAAAAACGTACTCGGTTACCTAACGTAACCTCAGTTCTCTCTAGAAGAGGGAACGAGTATTGCGTAAGTTGCTTACGTTACGGGTAAAGTCATCTTTTCTCGAGATCTGAAGCCAAAAATGATCCTTAATTTTGTATTTATTGTCAACGCAGTGCGGCAGCCAGCAGACCATAGCAGGCTGTATAAGCGTGCTCATTGGCTGACCTGCGGCAACTGCAGCAGCCTATTGGTGAGCCCTGCGTGACGTCACGCCCAATGAGGGCGCTTCGCGCCCTTCACGCGTCACAGCCCGCCAGAATGGGTGTGGCTAGCGTGCATAAAGGAAGGGCTCACAGGCTGGAAATCTGGTTTTCATAGACTGTAGCGAATAAGCTCGTGGCGCGACACGGCAGGTTACGCAATACGTTAAGTTAGGTAACCGAGTACGTCTCTTACGAGAGGTTCTCTCGTATTGCGTAAGTTGCTTACGCTACGGGAACCCCTTGTCAACGCCGTGCGCACCGAGCATCCATTGCATGAATCCCAGGGGAGCCCGGGGAACACAACATGCGGGAACAGGCGGCCAGCAACGCGGGCCAGCACATGTAATAAGCACTTCATAGGAATACAGAGCGGCTCTGCCGGTCTATGTATAACGTGTGGGGAAAGGCGGCCAGCAGCGCGGGCCAGCACAGTACATAAGCACATCATAGGGAGAATAAAGAGCGGCTCCGCCGGTCTATGTATAGAGAGTATCAACCCTTAGCGCAGCTGTGTGGAGAATAGGTGGCCAGCAACGCGGACCAGCACAAGTGCACAGGCGCATAGCGGGGAAAATACAGAGCGGCTCTCACCCCTTAGTGCAGCTCACCAGAAGAGCTAGAAGTACATGAGAGTAGTCTGCACATGAACACATGGGCAGAACGTACGTATCACTCATACTGATAACAGTTTAGCCTGCAAGGCGGGAACTTCCAGGTTATAAAATCTCACAAATGTAGAGGGGGAGGCCCAGCCTGCCGCCATACAAATGTCGTGAATAGAAACCCGCTGGACCAAGCCCACGATGAGGCCATGCCTCTAGTGGAGTGGGCTCTAATGCCCATAGGGCACTGCAGGTGTTTGGACGCATAAGCTGCTGCAATAGCGTCCACTATCCATCTGGACAGGCTATGTTTCCAGGCAGCGAGACCTTTAGTGCGCCCACCAAACGGCGGAGCGTGTGATGTAAGCTCTCAGCGCCCTGACGGGGCATAGGAGGTTATCACTGTCCTCGCTATCGGATGCTGGCAGAGCCGATAGGGAGATGACCTGAGCCCTAAAGGGAGTGCCAATCGCCTTGGGGACGTAACCGTGTCTTGGTTTGGGGATGACTTTAGAGTAATTTGGTCCAAACTCGAGACATGTGGAGCTAACGGATAGCGCGTGTAGATCCCCCACACGTTTTACTGATGACAGAGCTCAGAGGTATTGAGCGAGAGGTATTTCAGATCCACGGATTCTAACGGCTCAAAAGGGAAAAGCTTTCAGGGCCTAAGAAAGAAAACCAAAGAAAGATCCCACATAGGAACCGAAGGTGGCCACGGGGGGTTCACCCTCCTGGCTCCTCTAAGGAAGCGGATGATGAGCTCGTTCCTTCCTATCGCACAGCTGCGCGTTGTCTCCGCGAACGCTGCAATAGCCGCGACATACACTTTGAGCGTGGAAGGGGACCTGCCCTCGTCCAACAGCTCTTGCAGGAAGGAGAGCACCCACGAAACCCCACACGTGCGTGGATCCAGGCTCTTAGTAGCGCACCATTTGGAGAACACTGACCATTTAGATGCGTAGAGTCTTCTCGTAGAAGGAGCTCTAGACTGCGTGATCGTGTTCACGACCCCTTCTGTCAGATCAGCGGGTATCCGTTGATTATCCACGCATGCAGAGACCAGCGCTCTGGATGGGGATGCCAAATTGATCCACCGGCTTGAGAGAGAAGATCTCTCCTCACCGGGATCGGCCATGGGGCTACGTGCGACAGCCTCACCAGTTCTGGGGACCAGGTTTGGTTCTCCCATCGCGGGGCTATGAGGAGCACTGAGTGGCGCGTTTCCCTGCTCTTCTTGATTACCTGTGGTAGCAGTGAGATCGGAGGGAAAGCATACAGCGGGCGGCTGGGCCAGGTTTGGGCCAGCGCGTCCTCGCTCTTCGAGAGGAATCTTGGGCAATGAGCGTTGTCTTTTGACGCAAAAAGGTCGACTTCCGCTCTGCCGAAAAGGCGCCACAGTGACTGGACTGTCTGAGGGTGCAGAGACCATTCTCCCAGGGGAATGTTGTCTCTGGACAGTCTGTCTGGGCCGACATTCATGTGGCCCGGTACATGCGCGGCTCTCAGCGAGCACAACGAGTGGTGAGCCCACACGAGAAGGCGTTCTGTCAGTTGCAGAGATTCCTGGATCTGACACCGCCCTGGTGGTTCACGTAGGACACCACGGACATGTTGTCCGAACGGACTAGAACATGGTGGCCCCGCCCCGTATGTGTGGGAGGAAACATTTGAGCGTGTTCTCGACCGCTATCATCTCCAAACCGTTTATATGGAGGCATTTCTCCTGGTCTGACCACAGGCCAAAGACCGGTCTGCCCTCGAAAAGAGCGCCCCAACCTAAGTTGGAGGCGTCCGTCGAGATGACTTTTCGGTGCGAGATGGCTCCCATTGTCACTCCCCGCTGGTACCAGTCGGCCGCTAACCAGGGTCTCAGTGCTGAAACGCAGCTCTGAGTCACTCTGATTCGTATGCCGCCGGACGCCCGGGCTCGGTGAGGCACTCGAGCGTTCAACCAGCGTTGCAGCGGGCGCATACGCAATAGACCCAGCTGAAGTACTGCTGCAGCTGATGCCATACAGCCCAGTATCCTCTGAAATGTTTTAGAGGTACGGCGCTGCCCATTCTGGAAAGACGCGGCCAGGCGTTGACCACGGCGCGCGCGCTGTGTCGACAGCCGGGCCGTCATTGCCACAGAGTCCAGTTCTAAACCCAGAAAAGAGGCTGACTGACTGGGCAGTAATGAGCTCTTGGTCCAGTAGACCGTGAGACCCAGGCTTTCCAGACTGCTGAGAAGCACTGTCCTGTGAGATATAAGTTCCATCTTTGACTGCGCTAAAATCAGCCAGTCGTCCAAATAGTTCAAAATCCGCATACCCTGACTTCTCAGGGGAGCGAGAGCCGCGTCCATGCACTTCGTGAATGTACGGGGTGCTAAAGACAGGCCGAACGGGAGGACGGTGTACTGATATACCTGACCGTCGAAGGCGAATCTCAAGAATGGCCTGTGACAGGGTATAATCTGGATCTCAAAGTATGTGTCTTTCAGATCGAGAGAAATAAACCAGTCCCTCGGGTCGTGAGCATTTTGAACGGTCGCCTCATGAGAGCTTTGTTCAAATATCTCAGATCTAAGATAGGTCTGAGAGCTCCATCCTTCTTGGGCACGAGGAAGTAACGGCTGTACAAGCCTGACTCGCTCAGAGAAGGATGTACCGGTTCTAATGCCCCCTTGCACAGCAGCTTTGCTATTTCTGCATGAAGTAGGTGTGCTACTTCCAAATTCACTCTCGTCCTGGTCCGTGCTCGAAAGCACGGGGGACGGCGAGCGAACTGTAGTAATAGCCCTGCTTACAGTATTAAGCACCCATTCTGACACGCCCGGAATCGCTTCCCATGCTTTTGCATGTATAGCTAGGGGTAGAATGGCCTCTGGGTTCCGGTCACTGCACTGCGTGGGATCGAGAACCTGTATCAGAGGTATCGGTGCGGCGCGCGCGCTCTCGATGCCTGAATACGGCGGCTCGCTGACAGCGATAGCTGGCCGGTTTACACTCAATGACTAGATCACTTTGGACGGAGAACATTCTGTGGCGAGAAAAGCGGGACGCGTGAGCGGCGTCGGCGATACAGTGTTTAACAGTAAGTGTGAGCGCTCGTGTGCGGGCACAGGGCTTACGTTCACAACACGGCCGGTATGTGGCATTAGGGTTCCGTCCCCTGAGATAAAAGTGTAGCAGAGCGGGCAGTGAGTAGGTGTGGGCACTGTTCTGTGGGCACATTTCCTACATGTAACACTCGAGCAGCATATGCCAGCTCTAGAGTGGGCTCTGCATGAGTAAATGACATAGGGGGAACCGTGCTTGTGTGTAGGGGTGAACACTGGGAAGCGGGCACATTTTCTACACTCAAGACACCATCGGCGCGAGCCGGATAACCAGAATTGTACTCTTATGAGATTTCTCTGGGGTGCCGTAAAGACGGTGTTTGGGTGCAGGCGAGCGGGTTGTACAACGCGCTCGTTGGCTGCAAAATACACATCTGCAGTCGCCTTTTTAAGGGGACTGATAGAGCGAAATGCTTTGATGGCTCATATATTTAGACGCTCATAAATACTCAAGCGCCATCCTGAGCGGGAGGGTGCAAGAGGCGGGTTCACTTTCTGTATGTAAGAAAGCTGGCCGCGAGCTCGGAGAAGTGAACAGCATAATTTTTATCTGCCGCCAGAGCCGGATTCGAACACGGGTCTCTAGCGCGAAAGCCTGAAGTTCCGCCACTGAGCCACAGGGGGAGAACACATAAGCTTTTGGTTAGCGCGAGCATATAAGAGAGCGTCATGTTTTGTGTCGCCGTTCATTTGCAGGCGTGCGTGTATTATAACAGGCTCGTTTACTGCAATATTAATATTTCCAGCCGCCTGAACTTAGAGGGGACAGAGAAATGTGTGAGAATTTGAGGATGGTCCGGCCTCGGCGGGACTAAAACACTCTCACTTCCTCCTTTCACCGGTGAGTGAGGCACGCTGGGTGCTGAACATTGCTCGTGACCGTCCGCTCTGATATCCCTTGAGAACGGCGCAGTTTGCGCGGCTCGGACAAAGGGAGAGATGTGACCGTCCACTGTGACCGTCCACTTCTGACATCCCTCGTGAGCGGCGCCGTTTGCGCGGGAAGAGGGGCGAGCGTGCGTCATCATGTTTTGCGTCAGCGTTAGTTTGCAGGCGTGCATGTATTATAAAAGGCTCGTTTACTGCAATATTGGTATTTACAGTCGCCTGAGCTTAAGAGGGGACTGAGAAATATGTGAGAACTGGAGGTTGGTCCGGCTGGACTAAAAACCTCTTTTCTCCTTTCGCCAGTGAGTGAAGCACGCGAACGGGACCGAGGGCGGGGTAGCTTTCTTGTAAAGTAAAGGAAGCCAGCCCGTGACCGTCCGCTTTCTGACATCCCTTGTGAGCGGCACCGTTTGCGCGGCTCGAACAGAGGGGGAGCGCGAGGAAGCTAGCTCAGACCGTCCGCTTCTGTCATCCCTTGTGAACGGCGCAGTTTGCGCGGCTCGAACAGAGGGAGAGAACGCGAGGAAGCTAGCCCCGTGACCGTCCGCTTCTAACATCCCTTGTGAGCGGCGCAGTTTGCGCGGCTCGAACAGAGGGAGAGAGTGAGCGGGGAGAGAGGTGCGAGGCATTTGAAACAACGCCTCGTAGGAAATTTCTCTTTTAGACAGAATGTGTGTCGCAGCGGAACACACACAGCATAAAAAGGATAAGACGCTGGATAGTGTAGTAGGCACGGCAGGCTAAAGGGCGGGGAAGACGACCGGCTTCTCCAGGCGCTGTCCTAAGCTTGCTGGTCGCTGAATTCAACGGCGGCGGCTTCTCTCAGAGTCCAGCGATGCGTAGAGCTTCGCTGAAGTGATGAAAATCTGATTTCCAGCCTGTGAGCCCTTCCTCTATACACGCTAGCCACACCCATTCTGGCGGGCTGTGACGCGTGAAGGGCGCAAAGCGCCCTCATTGGCGGGTGGATGCCTCATCCTCCAAGTGGATGCTGCACACTGGTGGTGGTTGAGGAGAGATCCCCTGATTTGATTGTAAAAGCGCTTTGGGTGTACAGTAGTACATATGAAAGCGCTATATAAATACCTCATTCTATTCTATTCTATTCATTCTATTCTATTCTATTGGGCGTGACGTCACGCAGGGCTCACGATAGGCTGCTGCAGTTGCCGTAGGTCAGCCAATGAGCACGCTTATACAGCCTGCTATGGTCTGCTGGCTGCCGCACTGCGTTGACAATAAATACAAAATTAAGGATAATTTTTGGCTTCAGATCTCGAGAAAAGATGACTTTACCCGTAGCGTAAGCAACATATGCAATACGAGAGAACCTCTCGTAAGAGAACACATTGATTATTTATTATCTGACTTTTGAATGCACAAACTCTTTTGCACATGTAGTTCCCTTTCGAGGGAACTCGGATTGCGTCGAATGACACTTTTGGGGAACGCCCCTCAGGGTAGCGCCTCTGAAGTATGAATGAAAGTAAGCCAATCTTAATTGGTGTTGCGTCATGACGTAACGTGTGACGGCATAAGCGGAAGCTACAAAAGGACGCCGACACAACAGAGTTTCCTTTCTGTTCTTCAGCAAGTGCTCTTTGTTTTGTATGTCTTATTTGGTGTTGTCTGTCAGTTACACAACCACAATAAGTAAGAATGGTGAGTGCAAGTTACAGGCGGTGTGTGCATCCCTGCCCTCGTTATATCACGGGTGGGGACACACACCAAATGTGCGTGCATTGTTTGTGAGTGCAGCACGCGCGGGCAGCTCTCGATGATTGTCAGTCTCTATCGATCCGTGTGCTGCGCTCCCGCCTGGCCATTTTCAATGAGGATGTGGCGCGGGACCCCGTGGTTCGGAACCCGCGTTCGCCGAGGCGGCGCGTAGAAACGCTCTTCATGGGGCTCGCAGATGGATCTGACAGAGGATCTCGAGACTGCTGAGGCACATTCTTGGGATTCCTCTGCCAGTTCTGATGTTCTCGCTGCTTCTTCCGCACGACTGGAGAACCCAATGCTCGAGCTGTCTGCTTCTGAGGAAGTAGACGTGCTCAGTATCGAAGGCGGAGATTTTGGGGATGACTCGCCTCCCCATGTCCCCACATATGGGGAGCTGGTATAGGTTGTCTCTCATGCAGTGGCCCGTCTTAATATCATGATGTAACGCCACGCCAGCAGAGGGAGCCTTCTCCTGAGTATTGACTGTGTACCGCTCCCTCTGCTTCTACTTTCATTTCCTGTTTGAACAGTATTTAAGAAGTGTTTGTGTGTTTGCTCTTTGCGAAGTATTGCCAGTTCATCTGCCTTACCGAGCGTTTCCATTGTTTTCTGCCTGCTTATCTCGTGTATGATTCTGCCTGATTTTCTGATTTACGCCTGTTGGATTACCCCTCCTGTTCTGGAAGCCTGTTTTTGGACTGATGACTGTGTTTGGACCTTTTGCCTGTTTACTCATCTCTGCCTTTTGGATTACCCTTGTGTATGTCGCTAGATTGGACTGCTATTGTGATTTTGACCTATTGCCTGGCTTAACGTTTCTGTCCCTAAAACCTGCTGCTAATAAACACCCGCAAATGGATTCTAATGCTGCCTCAGCCTCGTCGTTACATATGAGAGGCAGGAAGCGCTTGTGAAAAGCAAGTTGGACGAGCGCTTCCTGCAGCACAGAGAGCAACCTCACCACCGGGGTTTGCGTTTTTTTCAGGAGCTCGTTGTGTAAATCATTGAATAAACCGCATTCTTCTCGCGTATCCAACCCCCCTGTCTTGAATCATAGTAACATTATGGGGGCGTGAGAAAATGGTTATAGGATGATGCGGTTATAGGACAGCCACTTGCCACTTATTTCTCCCTGAAAACCTCAGTGCTGCCCACTAAACCGTGCAGGGATACATCATCCTTAGTGGGCAGAGCTTATATGGCTGCGGGTCGGGCTGGTGCTTGTCTGCACACAATGGCAGTACTCCAAGCATACCAGGCCGACCTTCTTAAAGATATGGATGAGGGCGAGGGTCCAACTCCCGAAGATATTGCGGAGTTGAGGAAGGCTACAGACTTACATTTACATTTATGCATTTGGCAGACGCTTTTATCCAAAGCGACTTACATTGCATTCAAGGTACACATTTTTACATTTTGTCAGTTCTTGCTTTCCCTGGGAATCGAACCCATGACCTTGGCGTTGCTAGCGCCAACGCTCTACTGTTTGAGCTACAGGAAAGCCTTCTTGTCTCTCTGAGTCACCAAGGAGACGGCCCGTGCTATCGGCCGTTCCATGGCGGTGATGGTGGTCTCGGAGAGACATCTATGGCTTAATTTATTGGGCATCAGTGAGAAAGACAGGGCTTTCCTCCTTGATGCCCCGATTTCGCCTTCTGGCCTGTTTGGCGATGCCATAAACACCGTCGTCGGCAGGTTTCAGGAGGCGAAGAAGCAGTCTGCAGCCTTCAAACAATACCTCCCTCGCCGTACCAACTCAAAGAAGCCTGCCCTCAGTAGGCAGCCACAGCCATTCACCAGCTCCCCCGCCTACAGACAGGCGTAAAAAGAGAGCGTCGCGTCTAGAGCCCCCCCTCAAGCAGCTTGGGGGCATAGACGGCGCTCTCAGGTGAAGCCTCAGCAGAAGAAGGGCGACTTGAGGGCCGTCCTGCAGGCTAAAAAAGGCTTCGTCAAAGAGATTCTAGCCAGCCTAGGTTCTCTGCGGGTGGCCCCACCCATGGCGGAGCGATCAAGGTCGCCTCCTCCACAGAGCCCGCAGGAAATCGATGTCGACTTCCTGCCGACGCATCGGGTTCCAGTGAACGCACGCTGCACTGTCCGCCCCACAGGCCTGCGGCCAGGCAGCAATCGCGCCCTCCCATCGAGAATCGTTTTCGGTCGAACCCTGCCGGAGATCCGCTTCAGGGGGTCGAGAACGAATCCCAATTGATACCCGAAGCCAGCCTCAAGAGCCTTGGTAAAATATTTCGATGCGTGGAAAAATCTCACGAATATTTCTCCTTGGGCCATGCGCACCATTCAAAACGGGTACAGACTGCAGTTCGGTTTCCGCCCACCGAAGTTCAACGGGATGGTCTGGACTGTAGTCGACCCAGAGCAGGGTCGGGTATTGGAACAAGAAGTAAACTTATTTTGGGGATATTTAATTTAATTTTATCAATCAATAAATTCTACTAGAAACAAACCTTGTTGTATTATTTTAATTTAATACTGTGAAGCTGCTTTGATACAATCTGTATTGTGAAAAGCGCTATACAAATTTATTTATTTATTTTTTATTTATTTATTCATTTATTTGACATGGACATTGCAATTAAACATAGTACAAAACAAGTTTGTAACTAATGCTATGCAAAAAGAGTTTATAGCTATTGCTAATTTTCAACTCCAGTCCATGGTTGGGCCTTTACACTACAACATTTTCTATTTCATCTTAAAAACATATCTACAGACACACCATATAAATCACTTACATACACAAACCAGCTATCTACAAATGGGTACATTCCTGTTTCGTTTTCATCCAAGACTTAACTCGAGAAGTGAACATTTTAAACTCAGTCATGGTTTTAAATTCAGAGGGTAATGAATTCCACAACTTTGCACTTTTATATGAAAAAGCAGACTGACCAAATGAAGTCTTACGGTACGGAACTATACAGTTGTTATTGATAGAACCTCTGGTGACTCTGTTGATGTTTTGTCTCTGCACAAATGAACTGAGTGGCTCAGGTGCTATATTATTGAGACATTTGAAAGTTAGTTTGAGAAAACATAAATCACTAAAGCTTTCAAAGCTTAACAATCTATACTTCTGGAGAATATTGCAATGATGGTAGCGAATTGGCTTCTTGTCCATAATCTTTATAGTTTGATTATATAATGACCTGATATGTTTAGTTGCTGCGAGCGTGGCCTGTGCCCAAGCTGTCATGCAGTATGATATATGAGAGAATATCATAGCGTGCATGTACAGGAGGGCGGCTTGCTTTGGAATATATTGTCTAATTAGTTTGAAACAGTTTAGGTTACTTTGTATAGTTTTTGAGATTTTCTTAAGATGTTTGTCAAATTTTAATTGGGGGTCAAGGATCAATCCAAGGTATTTAAAATCTGTTACCAATTTTATAGTTGTATCTTGCAAATTAATCAGAAAATTTTGTTCCACATCTTGTCTTTTAATAGAAAAACACATTGCTACAGTTTTAGTTGAATTTAGCACCAACTGATTTTGAATGAGCCATTTACTGACCTCAGCCATACAAGTGGTCAAAACCTCTGCTGACTGTTCCGGTGACTTAGCGGGTGCATAAAAAACAGCATCGTCCGCATAAAGTTGGCAATTTACATCTGGACAGATTTGTGGCAAATCATTTATAAAAAGACTAAACATCAAAGGTCCCAGCATAGAGCCCTGTGGTATACCCCTTTGAATGCGTAAGAGTGGTGACTTATCCTGACCAACTTTAACACACTGATGCCTGTCTTGAAGATAAGATGTGAACCAGCTAACTGTCTCGGCAGAAAAGTTAAAGGATGTCATCTTGGATAGTAGTAGGCTATGACTGACCGTTTCGAAAGCATTTTTTAGATCTAAAAACACCGCTCCTACCACCTGACTCCTGTCCAAGGACTGTTTTAGATTTTCAATCAAACAGCAGTTTGCAATTTCGGTTGAATAACCTGGTCTAAAACCAAACTGCTGTGGGTGGAGGAGCTGATTGGTTTCCAAGTGGTCAATCAATTGTGCAGCTACTACTTTCTCAAGTACTTTTGATAAAATAGGCAAAATGGATATAGGCCGATAATTGCACATACTGTCCAAACTTCCTGATTTGAATATTGGTATGATAACAGACTTTTTCCAATCTGAGGGAAATTTACACGTTCTTATTGACAGATTAACTAGATGTGTCAATGGTCTTATCAGGACACTGCTGTATTTTTTCAGAAAGCAACAATCAATATTAAAAATGTCATTTGATTTAGAATCAACTAATTTTGCAATAATTGATGTCACTTTTGTTTCATCAACTGTTTGGATGTAGAAACAATCTGCAGAAGCAGAAGGAGCTGGACGATTTAAGTTTTCAGTTGTTGAAAAATCTTTACACAAGTCTTCTACTGATTGCACAAAATATGAGTTAAATTCGTTTGCCATTATGGCAGCGTCATTTATATTTTTTCCATCCAGAGTAAGTCCCCGAATTCCTTTGTGTTTAGTTGTTTTATTAGTCAAGTTATTTAAGTATTTCCAGAGAGAATTATTGTTTCCCTTTGCATTTCCTATAAGTTTAGTATAATAAGATGCTTTCGCTTTTCGTAATTCATGGACCACTTTATTTCTTAAGCTTTTATAAGTTAAGATATCAATATTAAGCTTTGAGCTTAAAGATTTCTTTAGGGCCATATCTCTCATCTTCATTAACTTTTTCATGTTATTATTTAGCCACGGAAGGGTATTATTATTTAGTTTGTATTTCTTTTGCTTTCTAAATTTTTCTATTAACCCTGAGATAGCTGCTGTCATAGAATTGCAACATTCATCCACATCCTCCATGGCCATAATTTGTTCCCAATTACAGTTCTTTAGTTCCCTTTCAAACTGCACAGTTTTGGATTTAGGGATAACTAATCTTATATTATTATTATTATTATTATCAAGTTTACCAAAATATTGCAGTCTCTTTTTAGTGAGTTTTCTAACTGTCAGGGTCATATTATGGTCTGAGAGTCCAGTTATCAGATTATAGGTCCTAGTAATACGCTCTGGTCTATTAGTAAAAGCCATGTCAATGAGCGTTTTTGTTTGCCGAGTAATCCTCGTAGGCCCTTTAATCATTTGTTCATAGTTAAATTTAGTCATTATAGTTTTTAATTTTAATCTACAAAGCTTATCAGACCAATTGATATTGAAATCACCATACCATATTGTCTCTCTATGAACCTCAAGCTGTTTCGCTGCCTTATTCAGCTCATCATAAAAAGACATATTATGAGAAGGTGGGTTATAGAGGACTACAATATTAAAGTTCATTGATGATGATAGAGTTACATTAAGAGCAAGGCATTCGAGGGGGGTGTTAAGTTCTACTACGTGACATTTAAATATATCTCTGATGTAGATTAACACACCTCCCCCCTTCCCAGAGTTTCTGTCCTTTCTGTAGCATTGATATCAAGTCAAGTCAAGTCAAATATACTTGACTTGACTTGACTTAAACTCCCTGTTGGTAAAGGTATAAATAAAACGTATTCCTCCACCAGACAGGGAGTCCGGGTTTTACAGCCGCTACTTCATAGTTCCCGAGAAGGATGGGGGGTTGCGTCCAATAATAGATCTCAGGCACTTGAACCGGTCTCTGAGGAGGTTCAGGTTCAAGATGCTCACCATTCCTGTCATCGTGAACCAAATTCAATCCGAGGATTGGTTTGTCACGATAGATCTAAAGGACGCATACTTCCACATTTCCATCCTTCCATCTCACAGGAAGTTCCTGAGGTTCGCTTTCGGGGGCAAAGCGTACCAATATCGGGCTCTTCCGTTCGGCCTAGCTCTCTCCCCTCGCACATTTACCAAATGCATGGATGCAGCTCTAGCACCGCTGAGGCTCCAGGGCATCAGGGTGCTTAACTATATCGACAACTGGCTGATTTTGGCCCAGTCACAAGAGCTGGCAGTTCGGCATCAAGATGCCATCCTCGCCCACATCCAGAGCTTGGGGTTGAGACTCAACACGAAGAAAAGCGTGTTGGCACCAGCCCAGAGAACCACGTTCCTGGGAGTGGTGTGGGACTCGGTCACGATGCGGGCACAATTATCTCCTGCACGGATCGAATCCATCCTGGCCACGGAGTCCAGGATAAAGCTAGGCCAAGCCATCACTGTCAAACACTTCCAGAGAGTGTTAGGTCTCATGGCAGCAGCGTCCAATGTCATTCCATTCGGCCTGCTGCACATGAGGGCCCTGCAGTGGTGGTTGAAAACCAAGGGGTTCTCCTCGAAGGGAAACCCATTTCGCATGATCAGGGTTACGCACAGATGTCTTCGTTCCCTATCTATGTGGAAGAAAGCTTGGTTTATGTCCCAAGGCCCCGTGCTGGGAGCGTCATGTCGCCAGAAAGCCGTTTCAACAGACGCCTCCCTCATGGGCTGGGGCGCGGTCATGGACGGCCGCTTTATGAGAGGCCTATGGCAGGACCATCATTCCTCCTGGCAACACCAATGGCGCTACGCTGAGGGGCGTTCCCCCAAAGTGTAATTCGACGCAATTCTCGTTCCCTTTCTCAGGGAACAAGGGTTACAGTCGTAACCCGAGACGTTTTTGATATTTCTCTTACTGTGAGTGTGTCGTAGAGGTCAGATGATCTGGACTTGAGGTCAATAGCTGCATATGTGCCTTCACTGAGATCAGGTCTGGGATCGTTCTACAGGAGAACAGAGAGAAGGACTATCACCATTTAAAATTTAGAAGAAAGAAAAAATTATTGTAAAAGATTTTAAATTGTTACCATGATAATCAAAAGTGTAATCACTCCACAGTCTCTACTCATAAAACTATGTTCAATCCTGAGTATATATACAGTATATATATGTATGTAACGATCACCAGTGAGAGACTATCATCTCCATATCTCCATTCCCCATAATCCTCAGTTCAGACTATCATCCATTATCACTTTCACCTGTGTCTCATTATATTGTTTACTCACCCTATAATAGCCTGGTTTTCACATTCATTCTCTGCAAAGTCTTGTTTAGTGTTCGTACTGCAATTCTGAGCGTTTGTCTGTTATTCCCGTGTTCTTGGTTTTGATCTCTGCCTGTCCTTGGATTTTCCTTTTTGCCTGTGTCCCCTGTGACCCTGTGACCCCTGTGACCCTGCAACCCCTGCGACTCCTATGACCCTGTGACTCCTGTGACCCTGTTATTGTTTGGACTGATTACCCGGTCTTTTTTGACCTCTTGCCTGTTTTCTGGATTATGTCTTTGGATTACCCTCTGTTCAAATAAACTGCATTTGGATCCTCAAGCTTCGTGTCTCAGAGCAGTACGTGACAATATATGTGTTCTACATGTACAAAGAAGCTGTAATTGATTTATTAGTATCATTCTGTGGTTCTTTGGCCATCTCACCTCATACTCCTGTATTGCAGATCTACAGTTTATCCTTTTCTTCCGACTGTTAAAAAGAAACGGAAACAAGTCATTTCATTGTTTTGTGCAATATTCAAATGTACTTTTGCATTAGTCTAAAAGCAAATTATATTACTCTTTGTTGATCAATTTTTATTTACATTGCATATAGTATGATGGTGATCATGATTGTGAATATTGCACATGCCACTGCGATCACTACCCAGACGAGCAAACCAGGGCCACTATGATCTGAAAGAGGGAGAAGATCATAATTAAATCTACAAACTAAGAATGACACTAAGACATTCTGTGGTGGGTCTAAAGCAGAAATTACAGTCAATGTTTAGAGGATTTAATGTCACAGTTAGTGAACCATCATGAACTCACACATGACGTTTGTGACATTTAAAGTCACAGCATCAGAGTATTTCTGGACTTGCACTTGTATTCTTCACTGTCATCAGAGCTTTAGCTCGTCTTGACACGCTGCGCATTTAAAAATTTTGTTCACATTTTTAAAAGCACAAACATGTAAATGTATAGCTTTATGGTTTAATGGAAAAAACATAAAATGCAATAAATGCAGGCTGTTGAAGTTATTGATGCATTTAAAAATGTTCTTAGCACCCCCTCTGAACTGTATAATTTGATTATACACTAAATAAAATGGACACTCACACATGACATTGAGCTGAACAGCAGGAGAGATGAGAGTGTGTCCGTCTACAGCACAGCTGTATCTGCCTGAATCCTCTCTTCTCACTGGGTTGAGGAGGAGTTCATTGTTTCTGTCTCTTCTCTCAGTTAATATCATCTGTGAGTTTTTGTACCAGATGAATGTGGTTCTGTCAGTCGGAGCGCAGCTGCTTTTACATCTCAGATTGACTGGATCTCCCTCTGTCACTCTCTCAGGAGACTCCACCTGAAGATCTTAACACAACACACACACTATATTTAGTGCTAGAGGTCGACCGATTCATCGTTTTTGCCGATATATCGGTACGGATAGTTGGAACTATCGTTATCGGCAAAAATCCATAGCGATAGTTTTTCCAGGTTGCTGGAGCGGCTGAGAAGAGACTGCTGGCATTATACAGAGCGAGAGCGACCTCTACAGGACAAATAATAAACTATCACTGGCACGCGTGTTGTTTACTTTAACACGTGATGCTGCGTGCAGCACAGAGATCACACATTATACGGAGAGCGCTGACACTTCAGATGCGCGTTTAAAACACAGACAGTGAAACAGTATGAATACAGAACACTATTGCCATATCATTATAAAGTAATTAATTTGTTGACTAGATGCTGCATTAGCAGAGAAACAACAGAAGTGTGTTTGCCGAGTCTGAGACGAATACAATTAGTAGTGGCTACCTCAAGCGGTTAAAGCAATGTGACAAAAACACACGCAAACCTGACCCAAATGTTTAATGTCGCAATTGTTACCATCTATTTCCTTTATTTTATATCCAGCTGGTCACTTTTCTTCATTCATTAGCCGGCGAAGTTGTGTATTTAAAGCTAGTGACGTGATTGTTTTCTCAACATTGATATGTTCATGCAGCCAACAGAAACAAGCAAATCAGAAACGCATTTGATTCTATTCTTTTTTATCACTACAATACATATTGTTATTTTGATTAGATAATCATCAAGTGTTCTCGTACCGATCATCATAATACGAGAACGGTTCTCTCGTACTGCGTTGCAAACGCTATGGGAACCCATTTTAAAACGCGGTGCTATTCGCCAGTGACTACTCTGAAGGTTTCCGGGGAGACCCGAGACTAATAACAGAGTAGTCTAAATCATAATAGACCAGAATGTCGGGCCGTTAGAATGATATTCACCATATAAAAGGGTATGAAGGCCACCGCGGGAGGGGACCTGGTTCATACATAGGTCTGGGTTGAACTAGCCAGAGTCCTAAATAGATAGAACTCGTGCCTGCAAGGCGGGAACCTCTAGATTATAGAATCTTGCAAATGTGGACGGAGCGGACCAGCCGGCCGCCGCACAAATGTCTTCGATCGGTACTCCACTGGACCAAGCACAAGAGGAAGCCATGCCTCTTGTGGAGTGAGCTCTAACACCTATGGGGCACGAAAGACCCAGAGAGGTGTAGGCCAGAGAGATGGCATCCACTATCCATCTTGACAGTGTTAGTTTCGTGACTGGTAGCCCTTTGGTGTAGCCCCCGAAACAGATAAAGAGCTGTTCAGACTGTCTGAAAGAGGCAGAACGCTTCAGATATATTCTCAGGGCTCTGACAGGGCAGATCAGCCGACGCTCGTGGAGAGTGCTTGCAAGTCCCCAACTCTTTTAACTGACGCTAGTGCTAACAGCAGAGCGGTTTTAAGAGAGAGGGATCGTAGATCAGCCGACTGAAGTGGCTCGAAGAGAGGTCCCTTAAGAGCTCGCAGAACCAGGGAAAGGTCCCAGGCCGGCACCGAAGGTGGTTGAGGCGGGTTAAGTCTCCTGGCTCCTTTAAGGAAGCAAGCCTTGCCGAAGACTTCCCATAACAAAAGATCCGTCCGGGGGTGGAGAGACCATTCCTCTGGGGGAACGTTGCCCCGGGATAGCATGTCTGCCCCCACGTTCATCGTGCCCGGCACGTGAGCTGCCCTGAGTGAGCGCAAGTTGGCGTGAGCCCATAACAGTAGCTGTTTGGCTATTGTGAACAGGTTGCGAGACCTGAGACCGCCCTGGCGATTTATGTAGGATACCACCGCCATGTTGTCCGTACGGACCAAGATGTGGTGTCCCGCCAGATATGGGAGGAAAGATTTCAGGGCTAGAAAAACTGCTCTCATTTCGAGGCAGTTGATGTGTAGGCGTTTCTCCGAGCTCGGCCGGAGGCAGGCCTGCCCTCGTACAGGGCTCCCCAACCGAGGTTGGAAGCGTCTGTTGAGATAACCCTCCTCTCTGAAACCAGACCCATGTTCACACCCTGCTGATACCAGCTGGTGTCCTTCCAGGGGGCCAGAGCTCTGGTACAGCGCTGGTTTACCCTGATATTTACGAGGCCCGAACGCCACGCATGGGCTGGAATTTGAGGCATTAGCCACAGCTGAAGGTAGGGTTGTGCCGATAGACGATAGTATCGTGTATCGACGATAGTCAGAGATATCGCTGCTGGCAGATGCCTTTGACGATATCAATACGATAATTGGCTCGGTTTCCCATTAATGTATTAAATCATTATTATTATTATGAAGCTAGTATTGTTATTAAATTAATTAGGAACTACAATTAATTTGCCTTGCCTAAATTCATAACGACATCACCACAATAACCACACTTGCGACATCACCGAAACGCGCGTATGAGGAAATGTTTTTCAAAGAAAATGTTTTTAAAACAGACTAAAAAACTACATCCCACAACAAAATTTAATTGCAAGGTGATCCATTCACAAATTGTCAAGAGTGCTTGTTTTAACAGACGCATCATTCTTATACAGAGCCAAGATGAAGACGGCATTGTTGTTCGTCAGTATTTTGTTTCCATAGAACATTAACAAAACATTTAATGACACTAATAACACTAAAAACAATACAATTACAAAATGTTTATGATAATAATAATAATATCAATAAAATTATATAGGCCTAGGCCTAATAAAAGTCTTTAGTTCACGAACGTAGCACAACTCTGCCATCTGTGAAAATCAAAAGCAACTTCAAACACTTGTTTAACAATAAATATTCTTCTAATTTTTTCACTGTCAATAATGTAAGTCCACAAGAGAAATATTAAGCCAGTAAATTAAGATAGTTGCTATACCGTTATATCCACCGTCGTCTCTGAGAGAACGCGCCGTTAATGCAGCGAAAGCTCAGTCCGTTTCTGCTTTCATTTTCAGGGAATGAGCGCGTTTACATGCACGTTTATTAACTCGATTATGCTGAATAAACAGACAATGCATGTGGTCATGTAAACGCATTAACCCGCTTTCCTTTATCAGAGTCAAGTCATAAGTTTAAGCCACGTTATTTGGGCTTATTGAAGTGCGGTGCGCATATGTGAAGTGCATCCAGACAGAGAGAGCACTGGTAGGAGGACATATATCGCAGACTCCGACTCTTTCTTGACCCAAGAAATTATTAAAACGTGTTCTCATCTCGTGCAGAAGTACAGTCAAAATGCTGCATCTGTAACGGCATGAGAGGATAATGTGTGTCCGTAAACTTCCCGCTGACATGTTGAAATACTCCGAGTCAGATACAAGAATGATTAGGATCTTTTTTTACCTCACTATACCGGGAAATAACCTGATTTACCCTATTAATAAACACTCCACCTTTGCTAACAAATTAGAAAAAGATTCTCATATATAAAACAAAGTAATAAAACAAGCAAATTGATGAGTACATAAGCAAGTTACTAATCAAATAAGTAAGCCCCGCCCCCTCACGATAATATTGTGTATCGCTGATTTCACAGGCTGACGATAGGACGATATGAAAATGGAGCATATCGCCCAACACTAGCTGAAGGGGGCGCATATGCAGTAGGCCTAGCTGGAGTACTGACGATGCTGAAGCCATAAGGCCCAAAACCCTTTGAAATGTTCTGAGGGGTACACGGAAGCCCATTTAGAACGATGCGGCGAGCCACTGAATTGACAGAGCCCGGACCGGCGTGGGCCATGCTCTCATGTGAATGGAGTCGAGAACGGGAACGTGATCCATTGGCTGGAGGACAGCACACTCTTGGCAAAGTTTACCCTGAGCCCAAGGCTTTCGAGATGGCCAAGGAGCCAGGCTCTGTGAGTATGGGACTCCGCCTCTGCCTAAGTCAGTATGAGCCAGTCGTCGAGGTAGTTCAGAATACGCATTCCCCGCTGTCTCAGGGGGGAGAGAGCCGCATCCATGCACTTCGTGAATGTACGAGGCGCTAGAGCCAGTCCAAATGGTAGGACTGTGTATTGATATGTTTGCCCCTCGAAGGCGAATCTCAAGAATGGCCTGTGATGGGGGTTCACTTGGATGTGAAAGTAAGCATCCTGAATGGCCGTACCATGAGGGCCCTGTTCAGGTGTCTGAGATCTAGAATGGGTCTCAGGCCGCCGTCTTTCTTTGGAACGAGAAAGTAACGGCTGTAGAAGCCCGACTCGCTTTGTGATGCGGGAACTATCTCGATAGCCCCTTTTGCCAGCAGATTCAATACTTCGGAGTGGAGGACATGAGCCAAAGTGCTCCCTACCGAAGTGTAAGTTATAGCGCAAAAGCGCGGAGGTCTGTGGGCGAACTGAAGCGAGTAACCGTTCATTATGATATTCATCACCCAATCTGATACTTCGGGAATTGCCTGCCAAGCCAGAGCCCGATAAGCCAGTGGCTGGATCATATCTGAAGGCGAAGCGCCCAGACTCGGGGGCTCGACCTGACAGAGGTTTATGTGAGGAAATTTGCTCGATTTGTGCTTTGTGTGGGTCGCTGTTAAAATAGCGTTTGGGTGCAGGGGTGCGCGACAAATGACGGGCCCATGTTCTGCATTTAACACTACTCCAACCACCTGAACTGAAGACGGGGCTGTGAGAGACACTTGAGCGATCTCCGGGTCCGGCCGCAGCGGGACATGAACCCCTCTTTCCCCCGGCTAGGACGGCTTCTTAGGCTCGTGGTCCAGCGTGAGCTTTGGACGAGGACCTTGGCGCTTGGGGAGCGGGTAGCGCTTTGCTGGCTTGTAGCGTTGGCCGGTCTCAGCCACTGGGCGGGGCTGGTAAACCTGCGGCGCTGGTTTCTCTGGCTGCGGCGTACTCTTGGGGCGCCTTGAAGCCGAACTGGAGCGCTTCGGTAGGAAGTGCTTCATTGCACTGGAAGCTTTCTGAGCCTCTGTGAAGCACTCTGCAAAGCCACTGACGGAAGGGCCAAAGAGACCTGTCGTGGAGACAGGTGAGTCGAGGAAGGCGGTCCTGTCCGCGTCCCTGATCTCAGTTAAATTCAGCCATAAGTGATGCTCCAGAACAACAAGGCTGGCCATGTTGTGTGTATGAACCAAGATCATACTCAGTAGTTTTTCTTCTGTTTTTTTCTCTAGTCGCATTATTCACCAGTGTAACTAAATTACGTCCGCCTGGGATTCTCCTTCCCACGTGCCTCAGCAACGGAACTTTGTCAGCATTAGGGATCTCCTGTTCAATAGATAGCCAAATTCCTAATAAGGGAATCTGCTCTTTCTGGGCATTAATGAGGGTTTTAGTCCATTCTTTAATTTTATCTTTTATGCCTGTCAAATTCCTCATCTTTCCCAATGCCTCAGAGGAGATGGGGTGACCAGTACAGGTCTGCACCAGCCTCGTAGCGGCATCTCGACTCAGCTGCGCATTCTCAGCCGCTTTCATTATCCGTTCTGCATATGCACTCTGGTCCTCGTGTGATTTCTTATTTCCTACCTGCTTCCTAACCGCTTCTGTTAATTGTAATTCCAGCAGTTTCGCATGTACACTATTCTGGTTTTCTTCAGTTTCTTGTGGAGTTGCAACCTCTAATTGTCTGTGAGAAGTTGTAAATCCAGGAGTTGCTGGCCGAATCCTGACTGTTTTTCTTTGCTTTGTGACCTGTCTATCACAGTCCTCCTCAGCTCTGTCCTTCAGTCCTATTGCTTCCGTACATTTTAATGTTTCTATTTCTTTTTTCAGACTTTTAATTTCTGATTTTAATGAATAAACTACTTTTTCCAGCTCTTTAACTATTTGTCTATTATACTCGTATCCTTCTTGAAATAATGATTGTTTTTCCGTCCGAGCGACTCTCTGGGCAGATGGGGAGCGGCTTGCTGATCTCAGTTGTCTGTAAGTCAAACTTCTATCATTAACAATCTTCTTGTCCCAATGTCTTGTTAATGTTCTACCTCGTTTCTCACTGGTAGGATTTTTGAATGAAATTCCTTTTACCTGAACTTCCGGCCAATCATTGTCTATTTGATTTGTCATTCTTTTTAATTCCATCTGGCCTCCTCTTTTATTCCGCAGTCTAGATTCTTTGTAAATATTTTCTGTTTCGCTGCTTTCACTATCTTCAAACAATAGTGAAGAATCTGATCTGTCCGAGTCATATGCAAACTCTGACACCTCAGATTCGTCCTCAGACTCTGTCTCACTCTGTTTTATTTTTCTGTCCCCTGCAGGAACATTCCACAGAGGAGCAGACGGCTGAGAGGGTCCCGGCTGGTCTCTTTCCTCCCTTTTCTCAAGAATTTTTTCAAGTTCATCCTGATTTATGTTAGTCATTGATAGATTTATGGTCAATTGACCTTCCTGGGACTTATCTGTAATTCCCGATAGTATGCCTTCTAATACCGAATTTACTGGGTGTTTAAATTGACCTGTTCCCATTAAAGTCACATGTATTTGATTTTCTTGTCTGCTTATTATTTCTTTTATTACTGCTGTTGTTATTGTCCTGGCCTCTAACCAGGAGCGTTCTGCACTACAGAGTTCGTCTCTGCAATCAGTCATTACGGTATGCGCTACATAATTCCACTGTGGAAGGCCAGAGGTTATTCTCACTGTCGCTGCGTGTTGCGGTTCGAGCTGGGCTCTCATATTTTCTATCTCCTGTAATGCCTGTTTACCTAATTTATTGAAAATTGCCCCTGCTGTTCCAGAGCCAGTTATCATTTGTTTATTTCCATTTAGTATTGCAACGCCTCTTTCTGTTCTTTCGATTAAACTGTCTCTAATAAGCAGTCTTATTCTGCCTATTTGCAGCTCGTATGATTTTGGTGTAGGGGTGTGTTGATGGGCAATTGTAATAACACTGGCCCGGTCCTCATCTTCAATTATTGGTATAGTCAAGCGGATTTCTTCCGCTTGTTCAAAGTCATTAATACCCATCTGATATTTTTGAACTCTTTCCATGTCATGTAAGTGTCCTTTTTCTCTTTTTAACGCTTTACCACACATGTCATAAATCTCTATTTCGCCTTCATCTTTTTTGCTAATAGTTTTGATTATATTTTCCGCCTCTGGAGTTTTGCACTGCAATTGTAATGTACAGTTTTCATTTTTTGCTAGTTCTTGCATCCATCGCAATACTGCCAGACCTACTTCACTTTCCTTGAAGTTTCCTAACTGCAGTCCCTCCTTGGAGGGAAGCCAAAGGAGACTGATGTCTCTGCCTGTAAGGCTATTTTTTTTGCCATCCTAATACACGAGAATCGCCCCATGTATATGCTTGAATAAAAATATTGCTGGATTTTTCTTTAGCTTTTGCTGCCATAGCTTAGCCTCTTTAAAGGGTTAGTTCACCCAAAAATGAAAATTCTGTCAGTAATTACTCACCCTCATGTTGTTCCAATCATGTAAGACTTTCGTTCATCTTCGGATCACAAATTAAGATATTTTTTATTAAATCTGAGAGCTATCTCACTCCTCCATAGGCTTCCAGAGGGACCGAAACTCTCCGGCCCAGAAAGTCAGTGAAGAAAATGTTGAAATAGTCCAAGTGACTACAGTGGCTCTACATTATGTTTATCATGCGACGACAATACTTTTTGTGCGAAAAAACAACAAAAATAACGACTTTATTCAACTATTAGTGTTCTTCAATGTGGGCCTCTGACGAGAGTTCACGGGAGCGCCACGACGCATGCGCGAGAACTGAGATTACAGCGTTCTTCTTCTACTACTACTTGTTACTGGCTGCTCACTCCTTAGGAGTATTATCGCCATCTACTGTACAAGATGACGTCCCGACATTGCCGGGAGCGCAAAACGGTCTGTTTACAAGCAGCTGAAGACGCGCGCTGTATGTAAAACTGTATTCGTAAATATGTCTGCAGATTTCGATGTAGATGAAGATTTGATTTTTTTTTAACCAACCATACTTATTCGAACCAGAATACACAGACATTGAACTACAAGAGATGGAAGATGCTGCAACACAACCGCAGTCTGCTTCTGAAAGACAGAGAGCATTGGACAGCTGATGGTGTAAATGTAATCAGTGCCAAGCGATGCCTACTGAGGCCATCCTTAAAAATATTTTGGTTTGCCGTAACAGCCAAAAAAAAAAAAAAAAAGAAAAAAAAAAGGGGTCGGTCTATATATAGCCTATATTCTTTCTTCTTTTTTTTAAAGATTCAATGTAGAGTTTTGGTTCATTTAAGAGACGAGCGCGCGGGCGCCTCCATGTCCTGATTATATTGCCTGCATGCTACAATTAATACAAAACGAAATTCACTTTAAAGAAAGGCTTTCTACAAAAAGCCTACAGTAGCCTACAGAGAAATTTAATGTCGGAGCATCTTGCAGGTGAGCATGTGGGGGGAGAGATACGATTTTCGATCAATCATCAAATATTATATTATTTTGCTTTTGTAAAACTGTATTCGTAATGTATGTAACTGTATGTCCCAATCGATGCAGCACACGCTCTCCTGTTCAGGCCATCCTTAAAAATAGTCTTGTTTGCCATAACCCGACCGACCCTGTCAATTTAGGACCGACCCAATTAATAATTTTTTTACCCTTTTGGACTAAAAAAGTCCCCTTTGGTTTTTAAGTTGATAAAAAAACGACTTGCCGGTTGTAAACTTGCGTTAACTTGCGAAAGAATATAGGCTATATAAAGACCGACCAACCGACCGCTTTTTTTTTTTTTTTTTTTTTTTTTTGGCTGTTACGGCAAACCAAAATATTTTTAAGGATGGCCTCAGTAGGCATCGCTTGGCAATGATTACATTTACACCATCAGCTGTCCAATGCTCTCTGTCTTTCAGAAGCAGACTGCGGTTGTGTTGCAGCATCTTCCATCTCTTGTAGTTCAATGTCTGTGTATTCTGGTTCGAATAAGTATGGTTGGTTAAAAAAAAATCAAATCTTCATCTACATCGAAATCTGCAGACATATTTACGAATACAGTTTTACATACAGCGCGCGTCTTCAGCTGCTTGTAAACAGACCGTTTTGCGCTCCCGGCAATGTCGGGACGTCATCTTGTACAGTAGATGGCGATAATACTCCTAAGGAGTGAGCAGCCAGTAACAAGTAGTAGTAGAAGAAGAACGCCGTAATCTCAGTTCTCGCGCATGCGTCGTGGCGCTCCCGTGAACTCTCGTCAGAGGCCCACATTGAAGAACACTAATAGTTGAATAAAGTCGTTATTTTTGTTGTTTTTTCGCACAAAAAGTATTGTCGTCGCATGATAAACATAATGTAGAGCCACTGTAGTCACTTGGACTATTTCAACATTTTCTTCACTGACTTTCTGGGCCGGCGAGTTTCGGTCCCTCTGGAAGCCTATGGAGGAGTGAGATAGATCTCAGATTTAATCAAAAATATCTTAATTTGTGATCCGAAGATGAACGAAAGTCTTACATGATTGGAACAACATGAGGGTGAGTAATTACTGACAGAATTTTCATTTTTGGGTGAACTAACCCTTTAATATAGCTCTATTTAGTGGTTTCTTTCGCCTTTTTATAGGCCTATTACTGTTATCTTCGCTCTTTAATTCTATTTCTTATGTGCACATTTAACCCTTTCTGGGCTGTTTTTATAACAGTAATCTTTACCCTTTCTGGGTTGTATTATAACAGTAATCTTTTCCATTTCTGGGTTGTATTATAACAGTAATCTTTACCCTTTCTGGGTCTTTCTTTAATAGTCTATTTCCGCCCTTTCTGGGCTTTTTCTCCGCTTAGTCGTCTTTTATGTAGTAATTTATATATTACCTCAGCTATTTAACCTTAAGCATATGCACGCTTACTCTATTTGGCAAGCGCTCAATTGTCTAATTCTGGCCAGTAATTAGACAATTAAAGCACGTTGAGCGCCATATTTTATGGTGTGTCTTTTAATCTTTACACATTTTACCTATTTATTTATTATTCTCAGGTAGGTAAGGAAAGTCGAATCTGGACAAAACTATAAGCATTCAAAAAGTACTTACAATTTGCTCAGCAGACTTCCCTGTGGTCAGTTCTTGCTTAAGGCTCTTAAATTACTACTCTGGTAGACAATAACTTGCCAATAATATAATATGTTTTATTAAAGTTAACAAAAGTTATATAAAAGTACAATAGTAAAGTTACAATAATAAGTTTCAATCAAGGTACAATCAGCTGGTTTCAGGCGTCGAGGGACACTGCGTTATTCAGTATCCGTCAGGCCAGTCTCTCTCTCAGTCTTTTATACGTAGACGGTCAAACGCTGGTGCTAAACTCTCTTCTGATGTCATCACATGGAGTGCTGCCAAATCCTCCGCCAATGCCTTCAGTTCTTTACGGTGCATTCCTTTCCAGTATCTTCGAGCCCGTTTTCTCTTTTTTCTTCTCTTAATCATCTGTAACATACACCTTAACTAATACATTTTCCATTTATCATAAAAACTATTTCTAATACATAAGTGTTTTCTACTCTAAATCAGTCAATACATACTGTATATTTCATGCAAGTAAGTAGTTCCCTTTCAAGGGAACTCCCGTTGCGTCGAGAAATGACGCTATGGGAACGCTTTGCGTGATGACGTCTTGAAGCACATGTAAAATCAGTCCAATGGTGTGGCGGAACGTCAGAGGCGGGTGACGTCACGTACCAGGAAACTATAAAAGCCGTCCCAAAACAGAAAACGAAAGCTTTCTGAGTCTTCAGTTGCGCTCTGTGTTGAAATCTGTCCTTGTTATTTGGTGTTGTCTGTCTTTATATATATATATATTGATTCAGTTATGGCGAGCAAGCAGCAGTATCGAGTGTGTGTCCATCCCTGCCCGCGTTATTTAACGGGAGGTGACACACACACTCTTTGTGTTGTTTGTTTGGGAGAGGAGCATGCCCAGTCAGCACTCGAGGGTGGTGACTGTGAGCATTGCTGTGCGCTTCCATTGCGTACGCTCCGATCCCGTTTGGCTCGGTTCAATCCCGACCACGTTCCCCAGGGCTCGGGGGCGATCTCAGACCTGGGGTTCGCAAATGGATCTGTCAGTGGATGTTGAGACGGGCTCTGCCTTATCTCAGCATCAATCTGACAGATCCAGTGCCTCTCATCAGGGTGCGGAAGCACGCGCTGCGGTTTCTTCCCCCCTGATAGAGGCACCAATACTGCAATTGTCCAGCTCTGAGGAGTTGGATGTTGTGAGTGTTGAAGCTGAGTCTGAGGATTCGCCAACTCAGTCTCATGCGTTTGAGGAACTGCTCAATGTTATTACTAGAGCAGTTGACAGACTATCTATTGAGTGGCCAGAGGATAGGCAGGACGTTCGTTCGAAAAGTAAGCTCGACGAACGCTTCCTGCCATCTCGTGCTCAGCCTCAGCGAAGAAGCCTTCCGTTTTTCCCCGATCTCCACACCGAGGTGTCGAGATCGTGGGGAAAACCGGTTTCATACAGAGTGTATGCACCACAAACATCTTATGGTTATGGGGAGATGCCGAAGGTGGAGGAGACGCTTGCGAGCTATCTCTCTCCAGCAACGGCATCTTCCCTGAAAGCTCCTTCACTTCCCTCTAAGCCAGTAAAATATACTTCATCTCTGGTTCATAAATCTTATGCAGCCGCTGGTCAAGCAGCAGCGTGTCTGCATACGATGTCCATTATGCAAGCCTATCAGGCAGAATTATTGGGGGATTTAGAGGAGGGCGGGGGAATTGGTCCCGATACAGTGGCTGAACTACGCAGAGCCACAGATTTGTCTCTCAGGGCCACCAAGGAGACCGCTAAATCAATCGGGCGGTCTATGGCAGCCCTGGTGGCCACTGAGAGGCATCTGTGGCTCAATCTGAGTGATATAAAAGAGAAAGAAAAGCATGTTCTCTTAGATGCTCCGGTTTCCACTGTGGGTTTATTTGGCGATGCAGTAAACAGTGCGGTAGCTAAATCTCAGGAAGCTGCTAAACAGGCAGCTGCATTGCAAAAACTCCTCCCCCGCCGTTCTTTCTATGAGGCTGCTGGGCGGGAGCAGCCTCACTCCTCTAAAAAGAGCGCTGAGCACCGTGCCACTCAGAAGCAGAGCGTTTCCTCCCGTGCTCCCCCACAAAAACCTCGGGGACACGGAGGGCGCGCTCAAACCCAGCAGTCTTCGAGGGGTAAAACGGATCTGAGGACCGTTATTACTGCCAAGAAGGCTGCTGGGAAGAAGTCCTGACGTCCGAGGACCCAGGACAAATGAGGGTAGTTCCCCCCGAAGCAGAGCGGTTAACACCTCTTTTTACGGTGCCCGTCTCTCTTCGGTACCCTCAGGGGACCGTTCTGCCAACCCTGCCACCTCTGGTGTTACAGGGCGCAGCGGTCTCCGGCGAGCACATATCTCAAGGTCCACCCGGAAACGTAGTGGCCTCGGGATGCCCGCCCCCTCCGAGGAGGGTGCTAGAGCAGTCTGTTCGGTCGTTCCCTGCCGGTTCGCCGTTACAGGGCGTCGAACCGACTACTCAACAGCAACAAAATCCAGAAACCAGTCTCGAGAGGCTGGTACCTCTAGTAGAATCTTTGACAGCGTGGAAGCTACTGTCAAATGTTTCTCGTTGGGTCCTGCAGACCGTGGAAAAAGGGTATCAGATACAATTCAAGAAACGCCCACCTCGGTTTATGGGGGTCCTGCCCACAGTGGTGGGCCCCGAGCAGGTTCTGGTTATGGAACAGGAAGTGAACACTCTGTTAGAGAAAGGGGCCATAGAATATGTACCTCCCTCCAGCAGGGAAACCGGGTTTTACAGCCGGTACTTCATAGTTCCAAAAAAGGACGGGGGATTGCGTCCCATTTTAGATCTTCGAGTTCTGAACGAGTCAGTCATGCAGCTCAAGTTCAAAATGTTAACATTGAGGCAGATCGTGCCACAGATCAGGTCCGAGGACTGGTTTGTCACGATAGACCTCAAGGACGCATATTTCCATATATCCATCCGTCCGTGTCATTGGAAGTTCCTGAGGTTTGCTTTCGGGGGCAAAGCATACCAATATCGAGTTCTTCCATTCGGCCTAGCTTTATCACCCCGCACTTTCACCAAATGCATGGATGCAGCTCTGGCGCCACTGCGCCTCCAGGGTATTCGCATTATGAACTACATCGACGATTGGTTGATTTTAGCTCATTCGCATCAGATGGCGGTTCAACATCGAGATGTTGTTCTCGCCCACATGAAAGAGTTGGGGTTTACGGCTGAACGCCAAGAAGAGTGTGCTTTCTCCACTACAGAGGACCACTTTTCTAGGCGTGGTTTGGGATTCTGTGTCGATGCAGGCGCGCCTGTCACCGCCACGGATAGATTCCATCCTTGCAGCTGTGAAAAGTGTAAAGCTAGGCCAGCTACTCACTGTCAAACAGTTCCAGAGACTGTTGGGTCTCATGGCAGCAGCTTCCAACGTGATACCTTTTGGACTGCTACACATGAGGCCCCTGCAGTGGTGGCTCAGGACCAGGGGGTTTTCCCCGAGGGGCAACCCATTTCGCACAATCAAGGTCACGCGGCGATGCCTACGTGCCTTGGTTATGTGGAAGAAGCCTTGGTTCCTGTCCCAGGGCCCAGTGTTGGGAGCTCCTTGTCGTCGCAAACTGCTAACGACGGATGCTTCCCTCACGGGCTGGGGAGCGATCCTGGAGGGTCGCTCGTCTCAAGGTCTGTGGGAAGACCATCATCGTTCCTGGCATATCAATCGCCTAGAGATGTTAGCTGTCTTCCGGGCTCTGAGGAGCTTTATCACAGATCTCAGGGGGCACCATGTGCTAGTACATACGGACAACACATCGGTAGTCGCCTATATCAACCACCAAGGGGGTTTGCGCTCGCGCCCGTTATCCAACTTGGCACGCCATATCCTCTTGTGGTCCCAGGGGAAGTTACTGTCACTCAGGGCAGCTTACATCCCCGGGGTCCAGAATATCCCAGCCAACATTTGTATGTGGGACCCATATGGGTATGAAATGGGCTGAAAAATGGGCCCCATGTAGGATTGTCCGCGGGTTCCATAATGGCCCCATGTTAACTGCCCAGATGGATTTCATGTAGGATTGCACTTGGTACTAGGCGGGACCCAAGTGGGCAAAATGCACAAGACCCATCTCTGTCCCAGCTTTAACCCAGTCGACATTTATATGTGGGGCCCATGTGGGTTTGAAATGGGCTGAAAAATGGGCTCTGTATGGGATTGTCCGCGGGTTCCATAATGGCCCCATGTTAATTGCCCAGATGGATTTCATGTAGGATTGCACTTGGTACTAGGTGGGACCTAAGTGGGCAACATGCACAAGACCCATCTCGGTCCCAGCTTAACCCCGCCAACATTTGTATATGGGGCCCATGTGGGTTTGAAATGGGCTGAAAAAAATGGGCTCTGTATGGGATTGTCCGCGGGTTCCATAATGGCCCCATGTTAATTGCCCAGATGGATTTCATGTAGGATTGCACTTGGTACTAGGTGGGACCTAAGTGGGCAACATGCACAAGACCCATCTCGGTCCCAGCTTAACCCCGCCAACATTTGTATATGGGGCCCATGTGGGTTTGAAATGGGCTGAAAAAAATGGGCTCTGTATGGGATTGTCTGCGGGTTCCATAATGGCACCATGTTAATTGCCCAGATGGATTTCATGTAGGATTGCACTTGGTACTAGGTGGGACCTAAGTGGGCAACATGCACAAGACCCATCTCGGTCCCAGCTTAACCTCGCAACATTTGTATATGGGGCCCATGTGGGTTTGAAATGGGCTGAAAAATGGGCTCTGTATGGGATTGTCCACGGGTTCCATAATGGCACCATGTTAATTGCCCAGATGGATTTCATGTAGGATTGCACTTGGTACTAGGTGGGACCTAAGTGGGCAACATGCACAAGACCCATCTCGGTCCCAGCTTAACCCCGCCAACATTTGTATATGGGGCCCATGTGGGTTTGAAATGGGCTGAAAAAAATGGGCTCTGTATGGGATTGTCTGCGGGTTCCATAATGGCCCCATGTTAATTTCCCAGATGGATTTCATGTAGGATTGCACTTGGTACTAGGTGGGACCTAAGTGGGCAACATGCACAAGACCCATCTCGGTCCCAGCTTAAACCCACCAACATTTGTATATGGGGCCCATGTGGGTTTGAAATGGGCTTAAAAATGGGCTCTGTATGGGATTGTCCGCGGGTTCCATAATGGCCCCATACCAACTGCCCACATGGATTTCATATAGGATGGTACTTATAAACAGGTGGGCCCCAACTGGGCTACATGCACAAGACCCATCTTGGTCCCAGATTTAGTTTTTTAGTGGGTACTACAAGGTTACTATATGGGCCAAAATACGGGCTGTAAGTGGGTTTGTCCATGGGTTCCATGTTGGCCCCAGCAACTTACTCATTTAGGTTTTATGCAGGATTTCACAGGGCTTTAGGTGGGGCCCAACTAGGAATCAAATGCATGTGGCCCAACTAGGGATCATCTGGGTTCCATCTAAATGAGTAGCAACACCACACAAACAAGTTTTAAAGCATTAGAGCACACAGTGAGATTGAAATCTTTTCAAATTGAAATTTTATTGAAATTACCCATCATATTATGCTATATTTTGAAATTCCAGAGACAATATTTAAAGAAGCAGATTTATGTCAGATTAAAGAGTATCTCTTTAAAGTTATATACCTAATTGTTAAAATACATACTTTTAACCTGTATTTGACCCAGTCTTTACTGAAAGCTTTGAACAGGAAATAAATTGGGGACAGTTAGAAGAAGCAGCAATTATACATTTATCAGTACAGCTTACACTGCAGAGAGTCATGTGTGCATTCTGGACACTGTCCTCCTCCATCTCTTGTCCCAGACTATTTTGAGAGTTCCCTCTCAGTTTCTTGCCAGTTGATCTGTGCAGTCTTCTTAAGAGCCTCTGCAAAACAAATTAGTTTTTTTTTAGAGATTATGATTTTAGAGAAGTCATGTTACTTAGACATGTCACAATACCTTATGAAAGAATAACAACTTTTACTCAGGATAAAAAACAAAAACAGCATTAAACTTCAATTGGAATGGTCATGGAATTGGAATGTCACTGGAAGGGCATTTGGGAAAATCAGAGAATTACTGTTTATTTATTCAGAATATTCTGATTTAATTTTGTATTAATAAAACCAGTTTATAAAGTATGAATATGCGATGTGTTTGAAAGCATCAATTCATTCATTGATACAAGTTAACCATAAAAAAAATATAAACAAAAATAATAAGAATACATTATTTGTCTCAAGTCATTTTAATATTAGGTAGTTTCTCACAATCAGATTTTCAGTCCATGATAGAATGGGCCGACAAAATGATGCATAATTAAAGTATTTAAAAAAAATGTTTTATTGCTAATGATTTATGATTGCTTTTAAAGTAAAAATGTAAAAATATTATTCTTTGTGTCTTTGAAAAATAATTGAGGTGATCACAGGTGTGGATGATTATTACATTTCCAGGATGGCTCCACTTAAGAGTCCACTTTAGTGTTTCAGACAGAGATCACGATTCTGAACAGATAAAATAACAACATAACATGTAATTTACTAGAGGTTCTGACAAATGTTAATTTCTGCAGTCGATTTAAAATGTTTAATCTGAAAAAAAAAAAAGTTTGAATGAATGATTTAATGACTAAAATACGCGTTTCATTACTGGATGAATCAGCGTTTTTGAAAGTTTCAAGTGTCAAGTTTCTTGCAAAAGTTTTTTTTTAAAACAACGGAGGATGGTTAGTTTGTGACAACAGCAGGAAACAGCATATTACGTTCACATCAAAAGATTAAATCAGATTTGAAGATTGTGACCTATAAATGCACATTAACCCGATGACTTAGCATTCATGTAAAAACTATGTTCAGATTCATCAATCAGAATGATTTCATTCTGATCGAAACAAAACATTTCCATGTAAATGTGGGTACTGACAGCACCAACGCAGATATAAATGTTCACTAAAATTACACAGAGAATACACGGTATAAAAATAAATAAAACTTGCGTGCAAATTAATTAATGTAATGCGGAACTACTGTTAGATACGCGGGTTCTTTAGGGACACCTAATCTGTAGCCCCGCCTTAGCTCTGAAGCTCTGAAGCAGGCTGCGATGTAAAGATTGCAATGCTGGAATATGTTGTGTGTGTGTGTGTGTGTGTGTGTGTGTGTGTGTGTGTGTGTGTGTGTGTGAGAGAGAGAGAGAGAGAGAGAGAGAGAGAGAGAGAGGGGCGCGGGCACGATCAAAAAGTCACAAAGTGCTTACTTAAATTTGTGTGTGTGTGAGAGGTGCGATCGAACAGTGTAAACATAAAAACATACTCCATCATTTTGTTTATATAGGACATTATTCAAACTGCAAAGTGTTTAAGTTATTGATAATTAAAATTTTAAGGAAAACAAAAATATTAAAGGTCCCGTTTTTCCTGTGTTTTTGAAGCTTTGATTGTGTTTACAGTGTGCAGTATAAGGCCCCGTTCACACCGCAAGTCTTAATGCTCAATTCAGATTTTTTGCTCAGATCCGATTTTTTGATTGACTGTTCACATTACCTTTTAAAATGTGACCTATATCTGATTGCAGTGTGAACTGTTTGAGGTTTCAAACTAACCCGCATGCGCAAAAGAACAATAACAATGACATCAGACGCAGCACGCGGTTGCACTAAAGTTCGGGAGGTTATGGAGGAAGTAAGCATATTCACATTTACAGTGCTATGCATAAGTTTAGACACCCATGCTAAAGTTGACTAAAAAGAGGAATAAAAAAATCATCTTTTGGAAATTGAACTTAATGCCTTAATTAAAAAAATTAGGAAAAATCCAACCTTTAAGGACACCAATTTTCTTTGTGAATGAATAATGTATCGTAAATAAATAAATGTTCTTCCTTAAAATATAGGGTGCATAAGTTTGGACACCCCTATGTTAAATTCCCATAGAGGCAGGCAGATTTTTATTTTTAAAGGCCAGTTACTTCATGGATCCAGGATACTATGCATGATAAAGTTCCCTTGGCCTTTAAAATAGCCCCACATCATCACATAGCCTTCACCATACCTAGAGATGGCAGTGGATCGAAACTCATGGCCTTGCTCCAGAAGGGCTTTATTAACCCAACCCCATAGTTAATATAACTCCAATTGTATTCATCTGAAAGAAGAAAGTCATATACACTAACGATGGCTTGAGGGTGAGTAAATCATGTGGTAAATCATAGGGTAATTTTAATTTTAGTGAAATTTACTACTACTCTAAGTCAATTATGTAAAATCTAATTTTGTAAATTTTATTAAATTAAGTCACATCAAAACACCTCACACATAACAAAAGGTTAATGGATCCATACCAGAAGTGACAGTGCAATCCTCCACCAAATTGCCAGTACTCATCTGGATCCTTGGTCAATCTGGGGTGGGCTGATAAGTCCTTAAAAAGAAAGATTTAATTTGTACCATTCCTTTAAACAATATTAAATTAAATAAAACACACACACACACACACACACACACACACACACCCGGAGCAGTGGACAGACGTTTTTGCACATACATGTCACGTCACATCACACAATTGTAGCTTTGAAAAAAGCAAATTGGTACACCAAAATCAAACAGACCATCTAATAATTTTACCTGTAGCCACATTTATCCTGTTATGACACGTCTGAGGGTCTTTCCCTTGTTGTTTTTTAGTGAACTAAATAAAGGACTGATGATGGTGACATGTTCTCCTTTCTTTGTCACTTTAGAGGAAAAAAAGACAAAAGGATAAAAAAAAGTTACTCAGATTTGTCACTGGTAGATGAAATTACTTTTGATGATGAGAATAGCCTAACACTTTTAACTACATAATATATTAATCCCAATGTAAGGTTTAGAAGCAATGGTTGAAATTGACTTGCATCTTACTGAAAATGATAAATGTGGTGGATTTGTCTCTCTGTTTGGTGCCTGTTCTCCCCAAAAAATCTTCTCCCAGTGCTTGAGATATACATCTAACATTAACGTTATATGTAAATGACTGTTTTATCAGTCACTTATTCATTCGAATGCTCCTTCCCTAGAAATAAAAATAAAATAAATTAAATGCAATAGTTCCACTTTAGCAGAATCAAATACACTTAACCTCAGCACTACTTCCAGATAACTAAAGTGCATTAAATACAACATTTGTTGTTCTTATTGACTTTAAGTATATGTTTTAGGATACCAAAGTACAATTGCAGGGTATTTATATTAAGTACATACATATGTAAATGCATTTGTAGTAAACTTAGCATAAAATAAATGTTTCAAATATATTCTAGTATTTTTTTTCCAATAGGGTTTTCATGTGTTTGAGTTTTAGACTAGCTGACAACACTGACATCATGGGCTTCAACGTTAAATAAGTGCTAATACGCTAATCGCGATTAGCATCTTACTGTAATCAAATCAATGGTACACACGTAGGTACACACACACACACGCACACGCACACTCACACACACACACACACACACACACACACCTGCAGGTTGTAGTACGTCCGTTTTCCGTGAAAGTTAACTTACACAGAACAAACTGGGAAGTTAATGAACTCCATTAACACACGATTTGTTTAAGTTAACGTTACCTGCATTATATATTATACCATGAACTATATTAACATTCTTATCTACTTATTTTAATGTACCTAAACGTTTAAATATATATTAATTGATATCTGTTTTTCTAAAATGATAGTGGATATAACTTATGGACATGAACACGAAACATGAAAAATTTTCTCTTACCTGATATCGCCAAAATGTTTGCAGGACTCACACATCCAGACCGACCTTCCTCACATATCAGCTTCTGTTCTTCTCCGTTTCCATGCCACAACGCAAATTAGTTTAAAATAATAATTTAACAGGCATAAGGAAAGACCGTAATCTTGCCAAGCAGTAGCACACACACACACACACGTCGTCATCAACACAAACTGACATATTTTCAAACTTGACCAGTAAAAAGGCGCGCACGGTTGTCATTGGCCAGTCATATTAACCAATCATGATCAAAGAAGGTGGAACAACCAATAGCAATTGTTTCAGCGTGGTAATGGAAAAGATTACTTTTCTTTCTTTCTTTTTCTTTTTTTTTTTAAAGAAATGTGTGTTTAGTTTTATTTGTAGACTATATTATTTAATTAGTTAAAATGGTGTTTTGATGACAGTGTGAATAAAAATGCAATCCTGCATGGTAAGCTTTAGGCAAACACAAAATTGTAAGTCCAAACAAAATCACACAAAGCAAACAAGTTTCTGCTGCACTTCTCTCTTGAGATTGAAATCCATTATTATTATTATTGTTAATAACATGATTATATTTTACATAAATTTAGATTTGTGAAATGGTGTTTGGATCAAAATATCATACTAAAATAAAATAATAATTAGAAATAATAATAATTCAAAGATTATGTATTCCTTGAAGACATGACATTGATTCAACATACAGATTTTGTAAAAAAAAAACAAAAACAAAAAAAAAAACAATTTCAACTGTTTAGTATTAAACGTTTCATTGTGACAACATTAAAACAACAACTGACATTGTTTCAACCATATTTCAACTTTGAGGGTCAGTCATGTGCCAACTATGGCTGAAAAGAAAAGTCTGTACTGTTGGCCTCAAAAGAAAACTGAACACAAAACACAATATGCTAAATGAATGAAACTGCACTTTATTCTGTACTCCTGTATATGATGCAAATATGATTTCTGAATTTACATTGGATTTTCCCTTCAAACCATGAATTTCCATTCTATCTTTCTTTACTTGGGCTATTTCATCATCTGAACTGATGTGCCCCTTTCAATAATCAAAACCCTAACCCTAACCCCAATATTCAAAATCTCTAGAATTACATTGTCACTAACCGACTGACCAGAAAACTCTGGAGAATCTCAATTGAATAAGGGCATATGGCTGTTGCTAGGGGTTTGATTTCTTCTACCCATCTCTAAGCCATTATAATTCCATTATTTTGATAGATTTTGATAGACAGAATTCGATAACTTCTGTAACACGTTCTTCATATTGTAGTGACCATTTTCTGGATATTTTGAACCATTTGTATAGATTTTAAAATAACTATATGGAGATAAGCATTTTGCAGTAACTCACAAAATCAGACCACTAAAAGTTGACACTTTGAATATTTAATGTCATGGGTTGAAACTAATGTCTGCTGAACACCAACAGGACTGGATTTGAAGAGCCATGGCCTATACTGTAACCACATACACTATATTGCCAAAAGTATTGGGACACCCCTCCAAATAATTGAATTTGGGTATTTCAATCACTTCCATGGCCGCAGTTGTATAAAATCAAGCACTAGGCATGCAGACGCTTCTACAAACATTTGTGAAAGAATAGGTCGCTTTCAGGAGCTCAGTGAATTCAGTGAATTCAAGTGTGGTACCAGGTTTCCAATTGTGTAATAAGTCCATTTGTGAAATTTCCTCACTACTAAATATTCCGCAGTCAGCTGTTAGTGGTATTATATCAAAGATTATAAATGACAAATATACTGTATACAATTGTTTTAATGATTGTACAGATATGTTGTTTACAAGTGTATAGTTTATGATGTAACTTACAGATGCACAATTTATATTTACTACATAATTAATTAGATTCACAATTATACTTGTATGTATTTCCCCATTCAGGGCCCATATAGAGATTACCTATGTGGGTACCACCTTGGGCCCATGTAGGCAGCCTATATAGGACTGATTGTGTTTGCCCATGTCTGACACATATGGATTATCACAGTGGGTCCCATATGTTTTTCCCATTCATAATCCATATAGAGATTACCTATGTGGGAACTACCGTGGGCCCATGTAGGCAGCCTATATAGGACTGCTTGTGTTTTCCCATGTCTGACACATATGGTTTATCACAGTGGGTCCCATATGTTTTTCCCATTCATAACCCATATAGAGATTACCTATGTGGGAACTACCTTGGGCCCATGTTGGCAGCCTATATAGGACTAATTGTGTTTGCCCATGTCTGACACATATGGTTTGGCCAAGCGGGCCCCATATGTATTTCCCCATTCAGGGCCCATTTAGAGATTACCTATGTGGGTACCACCTTGGGCCCATGTTGGCAGCCTATATAGGACTGATTGTGTTTGCCCATGTCTGACACATATGGTTTAGCCAAGCGGGCCCCATATGTATTTCCCCATTCAGGGCCCATATAGAGATTACCTATGTGGGTACCACCTTGGGCCCATGTAGGCAGCCTATATAGGACTGATTGTGTTTGCCCATGTTTGACACATATGGTTTAGACAAGCGAGCCCCATATGTATTTCCCCATTCATAAACCATATAGAGATTACCTATGTGGTTACTACCTTGGGCCCATGTAGGCAGCCTATATGGGACAGATTATGTTTGCCCATGTCTGACACATATAGTTTGGCCAAGCGGGCCCCATATGTATTTCCCCATTTAGGGCCCATATAGAGATTACCTATGTGGGTTCTACCTTGGGCCCATGTAGGCAGCCTATATAGGACTGATTGTGTTTGCCCATGTCTGACACATATAGTTTTGCCAAGCGAGCCCCATATGTATTTCCCAATTCAGGGCCCATATAGAGATTACCTATGTGGGAACTACCTTGGGCCCATGTAGGCAGCCTATATAGGACTGATTGTGTTTGCCCATGTTTGACCCATATGGTTTATCAAAGTGGGTCCCATATATTTTTCCCATTCATAAACCATATAGAGATTACCTATGTGGGTACCACCTTGGGCCCATGTTGGCAGGCTATATAGGACTGATTGTGTTTGCCCATGTCTGACACATATGGTTTAGCCAAGCGGGCCCCATATGTTTTTCCCCATTCAGGGCCCATATAGAGATTACCTATGTGGGTACCACCTTGGGCCCATGTAGGCAGCCTATATGGGACTGATTGTGTTTGCCCATGTCTGACACATATAGTTTGGCCAAGCGGGCCCCATATGTATTTCCCCATTCATGGCCCATATAGAGATTACCTATGTGGGTACCACCTTGGGCCCATGTAGCCAGCCTATATGGGACTGATTGTGTTTGCCCATGTCTGACACATATAGTTTGGCCAAGCGCGCCCCATATGTATTTCCCCATTCATGGCCCATATAGAGATTACCTATGTGGGTACCACCTTGGGCCCATGTAGGCAGCCTATATGGCACTGATTGTGTTTGCCCATGTCTGACACATATGGTTTATCACAGTGGGTCCCATATGTTTTTCCCATTCATAAACCATATAGAGATTACCTATGTGGTTACTACCTTGGGCCCATGTAGGCAGCCTATATCGGACTGATTGTGTTTGCCCATGTCTGACACATATGGTTTATCACAGTGGGTCCCATATGTTTTTCCCATTCATAATCCATATAGAGATTACCTATGTGGGAACTACCGTGGGCCCATGTAGGCAGCCTATATAGGACTGATTGTGTTTGCCCATGTCTGACACATATGGTTTATCACAGTGGGTCCCATATGTTTTTCCCATTCATAACCCATATAGAGATTACCTATGTGGGAACTACCTTGGGCCCATGTTGGCAGCCTATATAGGACTAATTGTGTTTGCCCATGTCTGACACATATAGTTTGGCCAAGCGAGCCCCATATGTATTTCCCAAATCAGGGCCCATATAGAGATTACCTATGTGGGAACTACATTGGGCCCATGTAGGCAGCCTATATAGGACTGATTGTGTTTGCCCATGTTTGACACATATGGATTAGCCAAGCGGGCCCCATATGTATTTCCCCATTCATGGCCCATATAGAGACTACCTATGTAGGTACCACCTTGGGCCCATGTTGGCAGCCTATATAGGACTGATTGTGTTTGCCCATGTTTGACACATATGGTTTATCAAAGTGGGCCCCATATGTATTTCCCCATTCAGGGCCCATATAGAGATTACCTATGTGGGAACTACATTGGGCCCATGTAGGCAGCCTATATAGGACTGATTGTGTTTGCCCATGTTTGACACATATGGATTAGCCAAGCGGGCCCCATATGTATTTCCCCATTCATGGCCCATATAGAGACTACCTATGTAGGTACCACCTTGGGCCCATGTTGGCAGCCTATATAGGACTGATTGTGTTTGCCCATGTTTGACACATATGGTTTATCAAAGTGGGTCCCATATGTTTTTCCCATTCATAACCCATATAGATATTACCTATGTGGGAACTACCTTGGGCCCATGTAGGCAGCCTATATAGGACTGATTGTGTTTGACCATGTTTGACACATATGGTTTATCAAAGTGGGTCCCATATGTGTTTCCCATTCATAACCCATTTAGAGATTACCTATGTGGGTACCACCTTGGGCCCATGTAGGCAGCCTATATAGGACTGATTGTGTTTGCCCATGTCTGACCCATATGGTTTATCAAAGTGGGTCCCATATGTTTTTCCCATTCATAACCCATATAGAGATTACCTATGTGGGTACCACCTTGGGCCCATGTAGGCAGCCTATATAGGACTGATTGTGTTTGCCCATGTCTGACACATATGGTTTATCAAAGTGGGCCCCATATCTTTTCCCCATTCATAACCCATATAGAGATTACCTATGTGGGTACCACCTTGGGCCCATGTAGGCAGCCTATATAGGACTGATTGTGTTTGCCCATGTCTGACCCATTTGGTTTATCAAAGTGGGCCCCATATCTTTTCCCCATCCATAACCCATATAGAGATTACCTATGTGGGTACCACCATGGGCCCATGTAGGCAGCCTATATAGGACTGATTGTGTTTGCCCATGTCTGACCCATATGGTTTATCAAAGAGGGTCCAATATCTTTTCCCCATTCATAACCCATATAGAGATTACCTATGTGGGTACCACCTTGGGCCCATGTAGGCAGCCTATATAGGACTGATTGTGTTTGCCCATGTCTGACCCATATGGTTTATCAAAGTGGGCCCCATATCTTTTCCCCATTCATAACCCATATAGAGATTACCTATGTGGGTACCACCTTGGGCCAATGTAGGCAGTCTATATAGGACTGATTGTGTTTGCCCATGTCTGACCCATATGGTTTATCAAAGTGGGCCCCATATCTTTTCCCCATCCATAACCCATATAGAGATTACCTATGTGGGTACCACCATGGGCCCATGTAGGCAGCCTATATAGGACTGATTGTGTTTGCCCATGTCTGACCCATATGGTTTATCAAAGTGGGCCCCATATCTTTTCCCCATTCATAACCCATATAGAGATTACCTATGTGGGTACTACCTTGGGCCCATGTAGGCAGCCTATATGGGACTGATTGTGTTTGCCAATGTCTAACCCATTTGATAAACCCAAATGGGCCCCATTTGTGTTGCCCATTTTGAGCCCATGCACTCGTTTCCCATTAGTGACCCAACTAGGACCCAGATGGGGAGCCCACCTGTTTTTGCCCATGTGGGACCTACTTAGCTGACCCAAGTGGGCCCCAGATAAGATGCCCATTTTGGGACCATACCCACTTGGTACCCAAGTAGCCCAAGCTTAAACCATGTGGGGCCCACATATACATGTTGGCTGGGATAGGAGCAGACACTCTGTCGAGGCAGGGGCCGAGGCCCGGGGAATGGAGGCTCCACCCCGAGGTGGTGGAGCTGATATGGAGGGAGTTTGGCCAAGCACAAGTGGATCTGTTTGCGTCTCGAGAGACGTCTCACTGTCCACTTTGGTTCTCCCTCACGCATCCAGCTCCTCTGGGACTGGATGCTATGGTACAGACGTGGCCGAGGCTACGTCTGTACGCCTTTCCCCCAGTTGCTCTGCTCCCGGGAGTTCTGGAAAGAGTTCGCAGGGACCGGGTCCATCTACTTCTTATAGCCCCGCGCTGGCCGGGCAGAGTATGGTTTCCCGATCTTGTGTCCCTCCTCGACGGGCATCCTCTGGAGTTACCCGTCAGGAGGGACCTTCTGTCCCAGGCAGAGGGCTCGATATTTCACCCTCGGCCAGAACTGTGGAACCTGTGGGCTTGGCCTCTGAGGGGGCCCAGCTCATAGAGTCAGGTCTCTCAACCGAGGTTGTTGAGACCATTCTACAGTCCAGAGCTCCCTCCACGAGGAAACTTGCCCTGAAGTGGAGAGTATTCACTTCTTGGTGTAGTGACCGTCGGTTGGACCCAGTCCACTGCCCAATTGGTACAGTGCTGGAGTTCCTGCAGGAACGGTTCACTGCAGGTCTGACCCCGTCCACTTTAAAGGTCTATGTGGCGGCCATAGGTGCTTACCACATTCCTTTGGGTGGAATGTCTGTGGGGAAAGACCCCTTGGTATCTCGTTTCCTTCGTGGCACTTGGAGGCTGAGGCCTGCAGTTCGCTCTAGGGTGCCACCTTGGGATTTGTCCTTTGTGCTACAAGGCTTATCCCAGGCCCCCTTTGAGCCCATTGAGGAGGTTCCTGAGAAGTTTCTTACTCTGAAAGCTCTTTTCCTTCTGGCTATTTCTTCTCTCAAGAGAATAGGGGATCTTCAAGCATTGTCGGTTGCTCCGTCATGCTTAGAGTTTGCTCCGGGTATGGTTAAAGCGTTCCTTCATCCGAGACCGGGTTATATCCCCAAGGTCCCCACTAATGTGGTCAGACCTGTTGTTCTGCAGGCCTTCTGTCCTCCTCCCTTTCAAAATGCTGACCAGGAGGCTAATAATTTGCTTTGCCCTGTGCGGGCGTTAGACGCTTACGTCCACAGAGCTGCCCTGTGGCGTAAAAGTGATCAATTATTTGTGTGCTTTGGGTCCCCTAACAAAGGGGGCCCGGTGTCTAAGCAAAGGATGAGCAAGTGGGTGGTCGAGGCTATCTCACTTGCTTATGAGGCGGCTGGGCAGCCTTCTCCTTTGGCTGTCCGGTCGCACTCGACGAGGAGTATGGCGGCCTCTAAGGCCCTTATTTCAGGAGTTTCATTACAGGACGTCTGTGATGCGGCAGGCTGGTCCTCACCGCACACTTTCGTCAGGTTTTACTCTCTGGATCTAGACTCTGCTCCAGGGTCTCATGTTTTGTCTTCCTAGTGCTGCTCTACGGATTTCACACAGGACAGACATTTGTAGCTATGGAGGCGTTGGTATAGACGTTCCCATAGCGTCATTTCTCGACGCAACGGGAGTTCCCTTGAAAGGGAACGCCTCGGTTACGACTGTAACCTCGGTTCCCTGAAGAGGGAACGAGCGTTGCGTCGCCCTGCCATATCTCCTTCATGCCTGTCAGCTCGACTTCAGACTTTTACGAAGCTTTCGTTTTCTGTTTTGGGCCGGCTTTTATAGTTTCCTGGTACGTGACGTCACCCGCCTCTGACGTTCCGCCACACCATTGGACTGATTTTACATGTGCTTCAAGACGTCATCACGCAAAGCGTTCCCATAGCGTCATTTCTCGACGCAACGCTCGTTCCCTCTTCAGGGAACCGAGGTTACAGTCGTAACCGAGGCGTTTTCTGAATAATAGTGAAATCACACAATACATTTTCTGTGCAGCATTAGTAATTGGGTAACATACATCTACTTAAGCAAAAGCATTATTACTACTTAGGTTACATTAAAGCAACTCAAGCATTAATCAAGGCAGTATAATTGCAAAATCATCATCTCCATTAACAACAGAAACAACTCTAAACTCATTTATTAAATACACATTGACTGTTTATTCATGTCACATGAATATAATCCATTACTTTCTGCAAAATGGAAACTCTTAAAATGCGTTTCATTTTTCATTGGTAGTTGTGAGGTGGATGTGTCCAGCGTTGGGACAAAAGTTAAAGTTTAGCTTGTGCTTCATCTTACTGTGGCGTCTTGCTGTGGCTACAACAGAAATAAGACATTGACATAAATCAACACTACAAATGGTACAAATAATCTCAGAAAAAAAAATATATTTCTGTCAGTGAAACGACTCATATAATCCATCTTGTAACAGAAAGAAAAGACTGTTTAGTATCTATTGACTAGTTGATTGACTACTGAGGACATTTTTTTTATTTTCTGATGAAATTGAGAAGACTTGAGAAACTTACTGACAAATTCTTATATTCAGAAGAGCCCGACTGGGGAATAGCAGGTCTGGGATGGACAGTCTATGGCAAAAACACATTGATTATTTATTATCTGATTGATACTTTGGGGGAATGCCCCTCAACGTAGCGCCTCTGAAGTATGAATGAAACTAAGCCAATCTTGATTGGTGTTGCGTCATGATGTAACGTGTGACTGTTGTGGTTAAATTATTTTCAGGGAATGACTTCGGAGATCTCCGATACCAGAAATATTAGACTTTATTAACAAACAAAGCCGAGTGCCCCTCTGCACCTGCAGAAAGACCCTGCAGAGAGACCCCGCTGTAAGATTGTCCAGCAAACGTATATACCTACATCCTTCTCCCAAATATGGTAATACATTCTATAGGTATTTTGAGAAATAGTTTTGTACCATGTGACATTACTGAAATAGAATTCTCTGCTGTATACCTGCGTGAAGTTGGCCCCCCACCCAACGCAAAACGTCGTCAAACTATGCTCAATCGTTTGTGCTCCGTTTGTGCTGGTTTGTGCTGTAAAAAATTTCGTTTGTGCTGTTTCAGTTTTGTAGATATTAAAAAAATATTTTTAGGTCATTCTGAGGTCACTCAGCCCCCCCACATGCTCCAAATTCACCCAAAATAGTCTCGTTCGTTTGTGCTTCGTTTGTGCTGGTTTGTGCCGGTGAAATTTTCGTTTGTGCTGCGTCGGGTTTTAAAATATTATACATTCAATTATTGTTGATGACGTCACCAGCCCCCCCACATGCTTCAAATTCACCCAAAATAGTATTGTTCGTTTGTGCTTCGTTTGTGCTGGTTTGTGCCGGTGAAATTTTCGTTTGTGCTGCGTCGGGTTTTAAAATATCAGAAATTGAATTATAGACGATGACGTCACCAGCCCCCCCACATGCTCCAAATTCACCCAAAATAGTATTGTTCGTTTGTGCTTCGTTTGTGCTGGTTTGTGCTGTAAAAAGTTTTGCTTGTGCTAATCCGGTTTTTTAGATATTAAAATAATATTATGTGGTCATTCTGAGGTCACTCAGCCCCCCACATGCTCCAAATTCACCCAAAATAGTCTCGTTCGTTTGTGCTTCGTTTGTGCTGGTTTGTGCCGGTAAAATTTTCGTTTGTGCTGCGTTGGGTTTTAAAATATTATACATTCAATTATTGTTGATGACGTCACCAGCCCCCCCACATGCTTCAAATTCACCCAAACTATGCTCAATCGTTTGTGCTTCGTTTGTGCTGGTTTGTGCTGTAAAAAGTTTCGTTTGTGCTGCTTCGGTTTTTTAGATATAAAAATTATATTTTTAGGTCATTCTGAGGTCACTCAGCCCCCCCACATGCTCCAAATTCACCCAAAATAGTCTCATTCGTTTGTGCTTCGTTTGTGCTGGTTTGTGCCGGTAAAATTTTCGTTTGTGCTGCGTTGGGTTTTAAAATATCAGAAATTGAATTATAGATGATGACGTCACCAGCCCCCCCACATGCTCCAAATTAACCCAAAATAGTCTCGTTCGTTTGTGCTTCGTTTGTGCCGGTACAATTTTCGTTTATGCTGCATTGGCCTTTAAAATATTAGACACTGAATGAAAGCGAATTATAGACGGTGACTTCACCAGCCCCCCCACCTGCTCCAAATTCACCCCAAACATGCTCAATCGTTTGTCTTCGTGTGTGCTGCAAAACGTGTATATATATATATATAATTTTTATTTATTTTTTATTTTGATTTTTTACAGTAGCTAGTTGAAGTAACAAGGTAAGACCGAAACGGATTAAATTAATCAAAAGTGAAAAAATTATCAAAAATTTAATTTTCCACAAAAAATATTAAACATAAAAAAACACACAAATAAAACACGCAATATTTATTAAAATAATACAAAATACAATACAAAATAAGAGCCTTTCTTAACTGAGCAGTGAGCACCAATAATAATTGAGCACAAAATCAACATCTTATGATTTCTAAAGAATAATGTGACATTGAAAACTGGAGTAATGATGCAGAAAATTCAGCTTTGACATTACAGGAATAAATTACATTTGAATTATATTAAAACATTAAAATATTAATTATATGAAAATATCTATTTATAGGCTAATCATTTTTCACAATATCAGCAGCACTCCCAAACTGTAATACATAGGCCTACAGATTACTTTATTACTTTTATTTAAAGGTAATTATTTACCTTACAATAAAGGCTGTCTCAGAATTGTAATGCATTAGCTACTCCAGTTACTTTCACCAAAATAACTACAGAAGTAGAACTTAACATTTCTAAAACGACTAGGGCTGTGTAACAATATGCAATATGAAACCGAAATCCCGACGCTCCATCCACGAACCTGTGTTGCGGTGTGAGAAGGCAGAATCGCGACACACCCCTTCCAACTCCAGAGTCCAGATCCAATGCTACTACATCTTCATATCACTATTATTTGAAGTTAACATTATAAAATACATAGACTTACACCACAAAAATAGCTGAGGATAAATTCTTTAAAATTGGTCAATTCCAGCGTTATGGACGTGACATTTGCAAGTCAAAACTTGAAGTATAAATTATCAGAAAATGCACTTAATACCAATATATTGAAACGTCTGTTATATCCATAGGCTTCTCCCTTAATAAAGGAGTCCAGACATTAGAAAAATATCAGTCTACTCATGCGTTTTATATTTATGAGGGAAATAGCATGTGCGTACATTTTTTTTTGTAATTCTATGAATTACACTGCGCAAACCAAAAGTAATACTAGCCTACCTACCGGATGAAGAAGCGTTGTCTCTCTGCAGAACATAAATTATTCATTTTATTTAATTTTTCGTGTTTGCATTTATGAGGAAAAAACAATGTAACGGACGGAGAACTGCGTTACGGACTGACCGCTCTAAAAACGGCACTAAAAGACTGCTTTAAAACTTTCACAGAGACCTCAAACAGAAAGCACAAAGCCTTTCTTTAAGGTGAAATTCGTTTTGTATTAATTGTATCTTAATTTTAATCATTGTTTCATCTACCAAATGACAGGATTTAATAGGCAAAATAAGAAGTAAATAGGCCTATATCAGACAATAGATAATCAGGACATAGAGGCGCCGGCGCCTAAACTGCAGTTGGTCTCATAAATGAACCGAAACTCAGCGCCTAGGCCTACTTGCATCACAGACATGTCTACTTTTAAACAGAACAATTCAAAACGAAAGAAAACAGACTGCTCTCTGCGTATGTATGAAATGTGCATTTCTCTGTGGTGCGTTCACGAAGATGCAGGCTGGTTGAAGTCACCGTCATTTAATGGGCTGGTGAAGTCACCGTCTATAATTCGCTTTTCATTCAGTGTCTAATATTTTAAAGGCCGATGCAGCACAAACGAAAATTGTACCGGCACAAACCAGCACAAACGAAGCACAAACGAACGAGACTATTTTGGGTGAATTTGGAGCATGTGGGGGGGCTGGTGACGTCATCGTCTATAATTAAATTTCTGATATTTTAAAACCCAACGCAGCACAAACGAAAATTTTACCGGCACAAACCAGCACAAACGAAACACAAACGAATGAGACTATTTTGGGTGAATTTGGAGCATGTGGGGGGGCTGAGTGACCTCAGAATGACCTAAAAATATAATTTTTATATCTAAAAAACCGAAGCAGCACAAACGAAACTTTTTACAGCACAAACCAGCACAAACGAAGCACAAACGATTGAGCATAGTTTGGGTGAATTTGAAGCATGTGGGGGGGCTGGTGACGTCATCAACAATAATTGAATGTATAATATTTTAAAACCCAACGCAGCACAAACGAAAATTTTACCGGCACAAACCAGCACAAACGAAGCACAAACGAACGAGACTATTTTGGGTGAATTTGGAGCATGTGGGGGGCTGAGTGACCTCAGAATGACCACATAATATTATTTTAATATCTAAAAAACCGGAGCAGCACAAACAAAACTTTTTACAGCACAAACGAAGCACAAACGAACGAGACTATTTTGGGTGAATTTGGAGCATGTGGGGGGGGCTGGTGACGTCATCGTCTATAATTCAATTTCTGATATTTTAAAACCCGACGCAGCACAAACGAAAATTTCACCGGCACAAACCAGCACAAACGAAGCACAAACGAACGAGACTATTTTGGGTGAATTTGGAGCATGTGGGGGGGCTGAGTGACCTCAGAATGACCTAAAAATATTTTTTTAATATCTACAAAACTGAAACAGCACAAACGAAATTTTTTACAGCACAAACCAGCACAAACGGAGCACAAACGATTGAGCATAGTTTGACGACGTTTTGCGTTGGGTGGGGGGCCAACTTCACGCAGGTCAGTTACGACCAGGAAATTAACCAAATCCATCCATGGTTATTATTTTATTGGGCAGAATATGCCCTGTGGGCCCACATATCAAATTTAGATACAGCTGTAGGCAAAATAATTGTTTTGCCTTGGTGTACACCATCTCTCACTCATTCATACTCAGTCACTCATTGGCCATCACACATTCTTCTTCCTCAGGTTGTGCTCTATATGCAGAACTTGGAAATTTAGCTGTGGAATTCCAAAGGTCTGACGGACAACGTCACAACACAGCTACGCAAACACTCTTCAGAAGTGTCAGTGATCTTAATGTTTAGTTTACCACCGTTGTTATAAACCCTTTTTTCTTTTTCTTTTTTCAAACTCTAATAGATTAAATATTTCAGAATAATAGGCCTTAGTATGGTGCAGTTGAGAGTAAGACAGCCAATTGTAATTTCTCAAATGCATTTTTTCTTTCATTTGTTTGGTCTACTTTTTCATATTCTTTTTATTTTTGCTCATGAGCTGCTTTAAGAAGAAAATTGGAGATCTCTACCTAATCTTGGAAAATTGGCCAATAACATTTCCATCTCATTATCCCAGTTTCGACAGCATTTTTGATTTCATAATTTTTTTTGGACTTTTGGAGTTATTTTTCCTTCTCCAATCTATCTCTAGAAACTTATTAAAACAAGATGGAGTGACCAGTATCATGGTTTTGCAAACAAAAATAATAATCATTCTTTGACATTTTGTGTCTATCTTTTTCTTTGCCAGAGAATAATTCTATCAGGCTTTTTAGCCCTATATGGTTCTTTAATAGCCCTCGCTATTTCAAATCCAGCCTCAGTTTTAACTATTTGGTGAGTTGAGCACCCACTTCTCTGTATTTTCTTTTCTTATAGAGCTGGACTTGTACCTACTGAAAGAGCAGAGAGGGTTAGTTTAGCAGAGAATATAAAGAATTGCTATGAGACCAGTGAATAATCAGAATGAATAATGTTAATATAATAATTAACCAAATTTGAAGCAGTCTCTAGAGTGTTCATAAGGTTTGTCACACCTGTGGTGCCCCGCAAGGGTCTGTTCTTCTGTTTTTAGCTTGGCTGTCGCTCTGCATGTTTTGCCAGCCGTCACTCAAAGGCCATTGCAGAGTGGAGAATAGGCTCTGTTGTTTCTCTGCCTCTTCTTAGTTTGGGCTTTTTATCGATCCTGCCAGTTTTGCATCTCAGTATTTCTCTTTGTCCTCAGGAAAAATCTCAAGTGAAAGTTTCACCTTTTCCCATATTAATTCAGTCTTTCTGAGTCTTTTTGATTGGTCAACTTCAGGAGGGGAGCTGAGAACCCCTCACCCACTCTCTGTTCTTCTCTCTGCATTTGCGTCTTTGCCCTTTGCCCTCTTGTTGCTTCCACCGGACACTGAAGCCATCTGCAATTTGAACACTCAGAGATCTGCATGAATCAAATTGAACTTTCACATATAAGCTATTAGCTCTTTATCTACATTCCACTTTTTAACCTTCATCTTTTCACTATTTATTTTATATAAAATCTCACTGGTTGACAATAGCAGTTCCCCCATTCTATTAGTAAAGCAGTTCTTCATTGCAGGAAAAAACAAGCTAGTTCTGTTTTTCTATATCAACAATAATCTAACTCTGATGATCTGAGAATAATACAATTGAATAATTTCCCCTTTCATAAAATTAGACTTCAATCTTTCTACTATATTTGCATGCTGTGTTCACAATAATCTAGTTTCTCAACAAACATCAATGAGTTCCTCTTATTTATTTATTCTCATCAACTTCTGAAGTATTCATGACTTTTGAAACTTGGTCACTCAATCTTGTTAACCTTCAGCACTGCACCAGTTATTTTTCTCTTAACACAAACTTATTAATCTTCAATGGAATACTTTTTCCACTCTGTCTTCAGGGATAATGAGATACAAATTTTAGACGTCTTCAGATATAATATACTAAGCACGTGCAATCTTATTTATATTCATCTATTAATATATCATTACATTTATTGATTAAACATATATCTTATTATTTTAACTTATTTTATACTACAACATTCTGCTAAGTTAATATCTTGAAACAATTGTTTTCCCTTACTTTTCTTTCTTTTTTTTTTCTAATACACACCATTTCAGTCCCCTTCATTCACTGGTCATTCACACGTTCTCTGTCCCTTCAACCAGGGTCAGAGGTCACTTATTTTCAACCACAGTCACACAGGATCCTACAGGCACACCTCTTTTTTCTATATTCTGTCAGATCTGAACAATACATTACAAATGTCTGCAGATCAACCATCTATATAAGCTAAACTACACCTGTATCAATCAATGCCCACTTACAGGTATAAAACATCAATAACTGATATCCTTATATCAGTACGCTTGTCATCCATCAAGGCCCACTTGACAAGTATAAAACTGAACTTATCCCATAAACCTCTGTGATTCACTTCCTCAACACAACAGAGTGAAATAAGACCTAACTTCTTCTGTGTTCATGCTATTCTTGTATCCATCAAGGCCCACTTACAAGAAAACACAGTCAATAATTGATATCCTTATCAATAAATTCAAACCCTCTGTGTGCATGCTTTTTGCTCATCATCCTTCAAGGCCCTCTTGATTGAACAAACACAGAACTTTACGTACGTACGTCAAAACTCTCAGCGCTAAATCAGCATCCCCAGTAGTTATAGAATCCACTCAGGATTAAACAAGTACTGGCAAACACTATCGGGAGCTCCACCACGCTATTACCAACTACTTGACATTTACAAAGACAATGCATGCAATTATTTCTGGTATCAAACATCTCAGTTTTTAAGTTCTTTAAATTTGGAGAAGCTTTTTCTTACCACATCCGGGCCACTGGTGACTAACACATACCTTATTCAAAAGCAAAACTGCTCACCTCAAAGTACAGCGGCCACTGTTGTCTGTGTAAGTCACCAGCGATCCCTTCGTGGCTTCTTCAGCTCCTGAGCCACGTCCCTTCGTGGTCGCCATTTGTTGTGGTTAAATTATTTTCAGGGAATGACTTCGGAGATCTCCGATACCAGAAATATTAGACTTTATTAACAAACAAAGCCGAGTGCCCCACTGCACCTGCAGAAAGACCCTGCAGAGAGACCCCGCTGTAAGATTGTCCAGCAAACGTATATACCTACATCCTTCTCCCAAATATGGTAATACATTCTATAGGTATTTTGAGAAATAGTTTTGTACCATGTGACATTACTGAAATAGAATTCTCTGCTGTATCAACACATCTCTCAGGTTCCAAAGTCACCCAAAGACATACACAGACAGAAAGGAAATAATAGTGTACAAAAAATAGTTAAATTACTTATTTTCTAAATAAGAAAATCTTCAACATTACGGCATAAGCGGAAGCTACAAAAGGACGCCGGCACACAACAGAGTTAGCTTTCTGTTCTTCAGCAAGCGCTCTCTGTTTTGTATGTCTTATTTGGTGTTGTCTGTCAGTTACACAACCACAATAAGTAAGAATGGTGAGTGCAAATTACAGGCAGTGTGTGCATCCCTGCCCTCGTTATATATCACGGGTGGGGACACACACCAAATGTGCGTGCATTATTTGGGAGTGCAACACGCGCGGGCAGCTCTCGAGGGGGATGCTTGCTAGGATTGTCAGTCTCTATCGATCCATGTGCTGCGCTCCCGCCTGGCCATTTTCAATGAGGATGTGGCGCGGGACCCGCGTTCGCTGAGGTGGTGCGGAAACGCTCTTCATGGGGCTCGCAGATGGATCTGACAGAGGATCTCGAGACTGCTGAGGCACATTCTCTGGATTCCTCTGCCAGTTCTGATGTTCTCCCTCCTCGCGTGGAAGCCTGCTCCGCGGCTTCTACCGCACGACTGGTGAACCCGATGCTCGAGCTGTCTGCTTCTGAGGAAATAGACGTGCTCAGTATCGAAGGCGGGGATTTTGGGGATGACTCGCCTCCCCATGTCCCCGCATACGAGGAGCTGGTAGAGGTTGTCTCTCGTGCAGTGGCCCGTCTTAATATCAGTTGGCCACATGAGAGGCAGGAAGCGCTTGTGAAAAGCAAGTCGGACGAGCGCTTCCTCCAGCACAGACAGCAACCTCACCACCGGGGTTTGCCCTTTTTTTTACTCGTTGTGTAAATCATGGAATAAACCGCATTCTTCTTGCGTATCCAACCCCCCTGTCTTGAATTATAGAAACATTATGGGGGCGCGAGAAAACGGTTATGGGATGATGCCTCGGGTGGAACAGCCGCTTGCCACTTATTTATCCCCCGAATATGCATCATCCCTGAAAATCCCGGTGCTGCCCACTAAACCGTGCAGTGATACATCATCTTTAATGGGCATAGCTTATATGGCTGCGGGTCGGGCTGGCGCTTGTCTGCACACAATGGCAGTACTCCAAGCATACCAAGCCGACCTTCTTAAAGATATTGATGAGGGTGAGGGTCCAACTCCCGAAGATATTGCGGAGTTGAGGAAGGCTGCAGACCTGTCTGAGAGACATCTATGGCTTAATATATCGGGCATCAGGGAGAAAGACAGGGCTTTCCTCCTTGATGCCCTGATTTCGCCTTCTGGCCTGTTCGGCAACGCCGTAAACACCGTTGTCAGCAGGTTTCAGGAGGCGAAGAAGCAGTCTGCAGCCTTTTAACAATACCTCCCTCGCCATACCAACTCAAAGAAGCCTGCCATCAGTAGGCAGCCACAGCCATTCACCAGCTCCCCCGCCTACAGACAGGCTCAAAAAGAGAGCGTCACGTCTAGAGCCCCCCCTCAAGCAGCTTGGGGGCATAGGCAGCACTCTCAGGCGAAGCCTCAGCAGAAGAAGGGTGACCTGAGGGCCGTCCTGCAGGCCTAGAAAGGCTTCATCAAAGAGATCCTAGCCAGCCTAGGTTCTCTGCGGGCGCTCCCACCTGTGGCGGAGCGATCAAGGTCGCCTCCTCCACAGAGCCCGCAGGAAATCGATGTCGACTTCCCGCCGTCAAGTACGCTTCAGGACGCATCGGGTTCCAGTGAACGCACGCTGCACTGTCCGCCCCACAGGCCTGCGGCCAGGCAGCAATCGCGTCCGCTCATCGAGAATCATTTTCGGTCAAACCCTGCCGGAGATCCGCTTCAGGGGGTCGAGAACAAATCCCGATTGATACCCGAAGCCAGCCTCAAGAGGTTGGTTCCCTTGGTAAAATATTTCAATGCATGGAAAAATCTCACGAATATTTCTCCTTGGGCCCTACGCACCATTCAAAACGGGTACAGACTGCAGTTCGGTTTCCGCCCACCGAAGTTCAACGGGGTGATCTGGACTGTAGTCGACCCAGAGCAGGGTTGGGTATTGGAACAAGACAGGGAGTCCGGGTTTTACAGTCGCTACTTCATAGTTCCCAAGAAGGATGGGGGGTTGCGTCCAATAATAGATTTCAGGCACTTGAACCGGTCTCTGAGGAGGTTCAGGTTCAAGATGCTCACCATTGCTATCATCGTGAACCAAATTCAATCCGAGGATTGGTTTGTCACGATAGATCTAAAGGACACATACTTCCACATTTCCATCCTTCCATCTCACAGGAAGTTCCTAAAGTTCGCTTTCGGGGGCGAAGCATACCAATATCGGGCTCTTCTGTTCGGCCTAGCTCTCTCCCCTCGCATATTTACTAAATGCATGGATGCAGCTCTAGAACCGCTGAGGCTCCAGGGCATCAGGGTGCCCAACAATATCGACAACTGGCTGATTTTGGCCCAGTCACAAGAGCTGGCAGTTCGGCATCGAGATGTTGTCCTCGCCCACATCGTCCTCGCCCACATCCAGAGCTTGGGGTAGAGACTCAACATGAAGAAAAGCGTGTTGGCACCAGCCCAGAGTAGGGGTGTAAATCGGACAGTTAATCATGATGATATGATACGATATCGATTCTCTCAGCCAGCGATACGATATGTGACCCGTCACGGAAACCAGGGACACAAGTCGGCAGCACAACTTTCGAGCAAAATGAGAAAGAAGCGTTTTTTTTCAAAATTGGTGATTTTCGTTTTTTTGCAGAATCTGTTAGTTGAGATCACGAAGAAGCCTCTCCATGTTTGAGATAGCAGTATTGGTATATTTAAAAGCGTACATTTTGATGTTGAAATCAGCTTGTTTTTCGGAGATTCTAGCACGCAGTAGGGGCGTGTCATTGTCGGTGTGTATTTCCATACTGAAGCCGGCGTGGCTACTTATGCAGCGCTCTGGCCGGCTCTATCTGATTTCAAAATTCAATGAAGATGGACGCCAATAACATTACGATGTCCAGCAATCGATTTAAATAATAGGTTACATGGGGTTTAATTTGAGATGTAGCCTAATACATGTTGTCAGTGTCAATACATAGATCCGCCTATGTGATTAACGTGCATATGAATGGTACAGTTGGTAGAGCGTTCGCCAGCCGTGTCAGAGGTTGAGAGTTCGAATGCGCCCTTGTATAGGTTTTTTTTTTTCTCGTAGTTTTTTTCTCTCATCAAAACGATTATGTTCATCAGTGGTTGTATATCAAGCAGGGACACGCAAACGTTTGAATTATTTTGTTATTTCAACAGAACGAATAGAGAGTATCCGCAAGCAACGCAACGGATTGAAGCGCGCGTCGAGTGAAGACAGTGCGCGCGAGCCACACAGCCCCGTTCACTGTATCTGCGATCGCCGCAGCAACGAGCACTTTGATCACTTGATTTAAAAAAACAAATTTCAGCGCTAGTATCTTATTTAAAAAATGAACGAAATGAAAGCTCTGCCAGTTAACTGGAGATGTTTTATTTAGAGAATTTGTAGAATTGGTACATTCAGGGGGGAGGGGGAGACGGGGGAGCTTTACAGGGGGTATGACTTATCTTAATGAGATGTAAATGAGCCCTATTGTCACTCCCAGCAGGAGAGAGAGGTGAGAACTTGCCAATCTTTAGAAGCAGATTTCTACCATTTCAGTTTTTTTGAGTGCCTACCTTCAAATGGCCACAACTTCTCCAAATATTATCAGATTTCCATGTGTTACACATCGTTGGAAAGCTTGAATACTACACTTTCAGAATATGTGAATAACTCAAAATGCCCCAGAACCGACTTGTGTCCCTACTTTCCGTGACTGGTCACATATTTGCCGATACCTCAAAAAATTCTACGATACGATTACGATTCGATTCGATTCAGGGCTGTATCGATCGATTAATCGGTATTTAGATATTATGTGCCAAGTGTACACAACCAGTTACGTTTATTAACTCACACTAATACATGCAAAAATATTTAACATGAAAGTTTAATTAAACTCTTTGAAAATTGTACACCCTCTCCCAATTGGGACATTTACAAGATGTTTGTTACAAGTTTAAAAAAAAACATGATATATGAAAATGACAGAATGACTTCTATAACAGAAGAGTTAATTTGCAAAAACAGATAACTCCGTTCTTGTTCATTTTCATATAACATGTTTTTTTTATATATTGTGCATTTGAATACCAATCAAACTGCAGCTGGGTTGTTTTGATTAAGTAATAATAACAAAAAAAATACCGGTAACTTATAAAATTAAAGTTCATTGAAAGTATTTTTTATAAAAAAAAAAAAAATTTGTGGCAAAAGCAGATAACTCCACATTTCATGTTTCAGAGTTAAACAAAGCCAAGTAATTGCTACGATACATAATAAAACACTTGGTTAATCTTTGTGTTTTAATTAATCTTCTCAGTTGACATAGATGCCTGTCAAACTTTGTTGTTGTGATTAACGTACACGCAATACAGAGAGCTTTTCACTCATCACTAACGTGCTGTTTTAGCAAGATTCCGTGAAAAAGTTTCAGCTTTTATTTTCCTTTTTACGCCCCGAAGAAGATATCACGGGTTCATCAAGTTCGCTGAAATCCATCCTCGATCACTTTTAGTCAGCTTTGACGAAACTCCTCTCACTAGCGTGTCTTTTCATAGTGACAAGCAAGCAGCCTTGTCACCTGACCTGAGTACTGCGCACTGATTCGCTAAAACAGACTTTTCGGGGCTTGTCGTTTCTGCTGTAAAACATGAACTCGTGATGCCTTGACAGTGGAAAATACCGGTTTATGTGACAAAGGGTTCAGTTAATCTTGTCAGGCGTCTATTTCAGCGGAGAAAAGTTACGTGAGGATATGGTTTGTGTCAAAATAAAGGTACCGTATATCAATATTTTATGTGTGGTATCGATGCATCGTATCGTTAGACGTTTGATCGATGCATTGATCCATATCTATGTATTGTTACACCTCTAGCCCAGAGAACCACGTTCCTGGGAGTGGTGTGGGACTCGGTCACGATGCGGGCACAATTATCTCCTGCACGGATCGAATCCATCCTGGCCACGGAGTCCAGGATAAAGCTAGGCGAAGCCATCACTGTCAAACACTTTCAGAGATCGTTAGGTCTCATGGCAGAAGCGTCCAATGTCATTCCATTCGGCCTGCTGCACATGAGGGCCCTGCAGTAGTGGTTGAAAACCAAGGGGTTCTCCCCGAAGGGAAACCCATTCCGCATGATCAAGGTTACGCGCAGATGCCTTCGTTCCCTATCTATGTGGAAGAAAGCTTGGTTTCTGTCCCAAGGCCCCGTGCTGGGAGCGTCATGTCGCCAGAAAGCCGTTTCAACAGACGCCTCCCTCACGGGCTGGGGCGCGGTCATGGACGGCTGCTTTATGAGAGGCCTATGGCAGGACCATCATTCCTCCTGGCACATAAATTGCCTGGAAATGTTGGCAGTGTCCCGAGCCTATATAAACTATCAGGGGGGTCTGAGGTCTCGCCCTCTATGCAGACTGGCGCATCAGATCCTCCTGTGGTCCCAAGGGAAACTGTTGTCTCTCAGAGCAACATACATCCCGGGGAATCAGAATCAGGGACCCGACGTGGTGGAGTCAATATGTCAGAGGTTCGGGCCAGTGAAAGTGGCTCTATTTGCGTCTCAAGAGACGACCCACTGTCCGCTGTGGTTCTCCCTCACACATCCAGCCCCACTGGGGTTGGATGTCATGGTACAGACGTGGCCAAGGCTGCGTCTGTACACATTTACCCCGATCGCTCTGCTCCCGGGAGTTCTAGAGAGGGTCCGTCGCGACGGGATCAGTCTACTGTTGGTAGCCCCGTTGTGGCCGGCCAGAGTATAGTTCTCAGACATAATATCGCTCCTGGACGGCCCTCCATGGGATATTCCTTGGGATTTCACCCTTGGCCAGAACTATGGAAACTGTGGGTCTGGCTCCTGAGGGGGCACAGTACCGAGAGGCTGGCCTGTCAGCAGGAGTAGTGGAGACCATACTCATCTCTAGAGCTCCCTCCACGAGGAAGTTGTGCGGCCTAAATTGGAATGTTTTCACCGTATGGTCTAGAGCAGAGGTTCTCAAACTTTTTAGCCCGCGACCCCCGTGATAAATGCGCTGCTGCCTGAGAGATAAGGGAACGAGTATTGCGTTGCAAACGCTACGGGAAAACTCTTTTTCTCGAGAAAAGAACGGCCATGGTGTGTAAAGCAGAAGCAGCCTGAGCCTGGCCAGCGGCGGAGTATGCACGATCCGCGAGTGCTGAAGACGTTCTGCACGGCTTTGATGGGTGCGCAGCTTTTGCTCTCCAACTGCCAGCAGGACACAAATGGGCGGCGACCGCTTCTTCCAGTGGCGGGAGCTTTTCTCCTCAGCGCCATCAACATATAGAGCGTTAACTGTACGTACACACCGCCGCCGACTTGAGCTGCAAAGAAGCTCTGGCCGTCCTGTCAAGGACGCTTGTCAAAAAGTACGGGGAACCTTGACGCTTGGCCACTCTGAATAGTGAGTGCGCGCGCGGCCGGGGCTCGCTCTCTCGCTCTCGCTCTCTCTCTCTCACTCTCTCTCTCTCTCTCTCTCTCTCTGCAGAAGAGCGCGTGCGCGCTGAAAATTTAATAGCCTATTTTGGTATGAACCTATTTTTTACAGTCTATGGTATGAACATTCACCCGCCAGTGTGGCGGATAGCCTTTTGAGATTTACTCGCCAAACAGAAAATCTACCCGGTGTGATCGTACGTGCGAAAGGGTTAAATTAATTGCAACAAAAATATATAGGGACTATATATTTTTTCCACTTTTTTTTAATAGAAATCATCTCGCGACCCCTGCGCCGGGGTCCCGCGACCCCCACTTTGGGAACCACTGGTGTAGAGAGCGTGAGGTGGACCCAGTTAACTGCCCAGTGGCTTCAGTGCTGGAGTGACTCCAAGACCGCTTCTCGGCTGGTCTTACCCCGTCCACACCCAAGGTGTACGTGGCTGCCATTTCGGCTTTCCACGCTCCTCTGGGTGATGGGCCTCTGGGGAGACAGCAGTTGGTCATGCGTTTCCTCCGTGGGGCTTGGAGGATGAGACCTGCGGCTCGTACCAGGGTTCCCACTTGGGACCTGGTGGTGGTTCTCGAAGGGTTGGTTGAGGCCCCCTTCAAACCTCTAGGCTCAGCTGACCTTTCCCTAAGATGGCTTTTTTGTTGCCCATTACTTCTCTAGGAGAGTAGGAGATCTTCAGGTGTTCTCTATATCCAGTGGGTGCCTGGAGTTTGCTCCAGGCAACATTAAAGTCATCCTATATACCAGGCCGGGCTATTTGCCTAAGGTGCCAACGAATGTGGCACGGCCTACGGTTCTGCAGGCTTTTCATCCTCTACCTCACGTGACGGCGGATGAGGAGAGACTTCAGAGCTCTTAAATTATATATTCAGAGGTCCAGAGGTTCATGGCGGAAGTCAGACCAGTTGCTAGTGTGTTTCGGGTTGCCCAAGAAGGGGCTTCCCGCTTCCAAACAGACTATTAGCAACTGGATTGTTCAAGCTATATCTATGGCCTACCAGGTGCGCAATTTGCCTTCACCTTTGGCCGTGAGGCCTCATTCGACCAGATCCAAGAAATCTGCAATGCAGCAGGATGGGCCACCCCTCACACTTTCATTAGATTTTATAGCCTGGACATTCCATCTACACCTGGCACCCTTGTGCTCTCGTCCTAAGTGTGCCTGTGAACAGCTTCACACTGGGACAGGCAGGGCTCGTTGTGGCATATTGGGTACTCGTTCCCCCAAAGTGTCATTCAACGCAGTTCGAGTTCCCTTGAAAGGGAGCGTCTCAGGTTACGACTGTAATCCTTGTTCCCTGAGAAAGGGAACGAGAACTGCGTCCCTTCGCCACGCCTTCCCCTGCCTGGGAGCGCTTGCTTCATCACAGAAGCTAACTCTTTTGTGTGCCGGCATCCTTTTGTAGCTTCCGCTTATGCCGTCACACGTTACGTCATGACGCAACGCCAATGGCGCTACGCTGAGGGGCGTTCCCCCAAAGTGTCATTCGACGCAGTTCTCGATTCCCTTTCTCAGGGAACAAGGGTTACAGTCGTAACCCGAGACGTTTTTGATATTTCTCTTACTGTGAATGTGTCGTAGAGGTCAGATGATCTGGACTTGAGGTCAAAAGCTGCATATGTGCCTTCACTGGGATCAGGTCTGGGATCGTTCTACAGGAGAACAGAGAGAAGGACTATCACCATTTAAAATTTTGAAGAAAAAAAATTATTGTAAAAGATTTTGTATGTAATGATCACCAGTGAGAGTGCCTGGGATTACCATCAACCAACCCGGACAATCACTACACATCCACAGACTCCATTCCCCATAATCCTCAGCTCAGACTATCATCCATTATCACTTTCACCTGTGTCTCATTACCTTGTTTACTCACCCTATAATAGCCTGGTTTTCACATTCATTCTCTGCAAAGTCTTGTTTAGTGTTCGTACTGCAATTCTGAGCGTTTGTCTGTTATTCCCGTGTTCTTGGTTTTGATCTCTGCCTGTCCTTGGATTTTCCTTTTTGCCTGTGTCCCCTGTGACCCTGCAACCCCTGTGACCCTGTGACCCCTGCGACCCTGTGACCCCTGCGACCCTGTTATTGTTTGGACTGATTACCCGATCTTTTTTGACCTCTTGCCTGTTTTCTGGATTATGTCTTTGGATTACCCTCTGTTCAAATAAACTGCATTTGGATCCTCAAGATTCGTGTCTCAGAGCAGTACGTGACAATATATGTGTTCTACATGTGCAAAGAAGCTGTAATTGATTTATTAGTATCATTCTGTGGTTCTTTGGCCATCTCACCTCATACTCGTGTATTGCAGATCTACAGTTTATCCTTTTCTTCCTACTGTTAAAAAGAAAAGGAAACAAGTCATTTCATTGTTTTGTGCAATATTCAAATGTACTTTTGCATTAGTCTAAAAGCAAATTATATTACTCTTTGTTGATACATTTTTATTTACATTGCATATAGTATGATGGTGATCATGATAGTGAATATTGCACATGCCACTGCGATCACTACCCAGACGAGCAAACCAACATTACTATGATCTGAAAGAGGGAGAAGATCATAATTAAATCTACAAACTAAGAATGACACTAAGAAATTATGTGGTGGGTCTAAAGCAGAAATCACAGTCAATGTTTAGAGGATTTAATGTCACAGTTACTGAACCATCATGAACTCACACATGACGTTTGTGACGTTTGTGACATTTATAACGTTTAAATTCACAGCATCAGAGTATTTCTCTCCATGTTCATTGCTGGACTTGCACTTGTATTCTCCACTGTCATCAGAGCTGATCTTTGAGATGCTGTAGATTCTTCCAGATCCTACAAGTGTTCCTCCTTTAATCCAGCTGATTTCTGCAGGAGGGTTTGAGTCACTGCTGCAGTTCAGAGTCACTGAATCTCCCTCCACTATTACACCAGATGGACTGATGGAGATCACAGCATTTCCTGGAGACTTCAGACCACAGACTCCTTACCCATCTCAGAATAGCTCAGAAGATAAGGACAGATTGTCCTCTTGTAATCTGCAATTGGCTTAAGCCCCTGATTATTGTCAAATGCCCCTGATATTTGTGAAGATTCACTCATATTATAAATGTCAAATAATATAGATTTTAATATAAATTCTTGCACTTTATATAAATTCTTCACCCTAGTGAAGTGGTGATGAAAAATAGGTTGTTAAAAATCTATCTAAACTTTTTGTTATCTAAACTAAGCATTACACAGACATCTTGATGCCTCGTCTGTTTTTTCTGTTTCTTCATCTTGACACGCTGCACTCTTTTCCATTTTATTCACAGTTTTAAAAGCACAAACTCGTTCCTTCATTTAGCTCACTGCAGTTTTAAAGCCCTCATTATCTGTTCCATAGACACAATCAATACATAGATGCATATGTCTATGGGAGTGTCAGTCTGCAGGTTTCAATAAACCGTTATTGATTCAAAGCACTGATGAGGAAATAACAAAGATGTTCAGAGAGACTGATAACATCTGCCTAATAACTAATTTACAATGTAACATTTTAAATGTATAGCTTTATGGTTTAATGGAAAATACATAAAATGCAATAAATGCAGGATGTTGAAGTTATTGATGCATTTAAAAATGTTCTTAGCCCCCCCTCTGAACTGTATAATTATATTATTCACTAAATAAAATAGACACTCACACATGACATTGAGCTGAACAGCAGGAGAGATGAGAGTGTGTCCGTCTACACCACAGCTGTATCTGCCTGAATCCTCTCTTCTCACTGGGTTGAGGAGGAGTGTGTTACTGAGGTTAGTTAATATCATCTGTGAGTTTCTGTACCAGATGAATGTGTCTCTGTCAGTCCGAGCGCAGCTGCTTTTACATCTCAGATTGACTGTATCTCCCTCTGTCACTCTCTCAGGAGACTCCACCTGAAGATCTGAACACAACACACACATTATATCTAGTGCTGCTGTCATACACTGATTATTATTCAACATAATGTACAGAAGAAGAGATGAAACTCATCAGAGTCACCTGTGACAGTAAGAGTCACTCCTAGATAACCAGTATATTTTCCACCAGGTTTATCAGTGATGAATCTGAAATAGTACATGTGTGAATCCTTCAGTGTCACATGATGCAGTCTGACGTTGCAGTACTTGTGTTTATCTCCCAGATACTGAAGCCTCTGACTGTATTCAGGGTCATCAGACAGATCTAGAGGCTCTTCATCATCTATTACCGGTGTTTTGGTCCAGAACACTTTCTTGATCTGATGTTCTCTAGGGTATGTATAAGTGCAGCTCATTATCACTGATGAGTCCTTTAGTGCACAGATGTGTGAAGGACTGTAACTCACACCCCAATCATCATCATCATCACTGAAAACTCCTGAAACACACATTAAAGGGATAGTTCACACAAAAACGATAGTTTCATAATTACTGACCCCTCATGTTCATCACATTCTTTTTTTTCTTTTTTTTTTTTTACACATTAAACACATTAAAAACATTATCATTATTGATGCACATATTTAATATTGTACATTAATTCTAATCAGAAGAATTTTTTATTTTTTTATTTTAGCTCTGACTGCCTTTATTTTTTTACTTTATTTGTATGATTTTTCTTTCACAGAAATGTGTTTGTGAAAGGGGTTTTAACAGGGGGGTCCGCACTCATGATTTGAAAGAAAGACTTTGAAAAGTGACTAAAGAACAATAAAATCTTCTCCAGCATGAGCGACTCACCGTGAATCATGAGCAGAAACACCAGAGGAAGAGGAGGAGCCATCATCAGTGACATCACTACAAGAACAACAACACAGGATCACACACACAGTGAGCATTATAAAAACAATCTTTAGCTTTTCCAGAAAATTTTTTATTTTTTTTTAACAGACAGAACAAAACATGACCAGAGAGCAAGAACAACGTATCAAAAGTAAATTAAGACAGATGTGAATCAATATAAGTGTCCCAATTGTTCCAAAGTCTTCCAGTTGTAAATGTAATCCGAATGTGATTTTTTCCATTTTCCTTATGTCCATAATAAGGTCTACCCATTCCCTGATTGTCGGAGCAGTTTGAGTCATCCATTTTTTTGTAATGGCCTTTTTCATAAACTATTTTTCATTGAGAATATTTCCTTTTGATTATGTGAGTGGTTTCTACAACAGTAAATAGACTATAGACTGACTATATTCACTCAGTAACCAGCGTAACTCTTACCGTGTTCTGGCGAGTCTCTCAGGCGTTACACTGATCAAATTCTCATCTTATTTCCAAATGCTTGCACAGTTTCACTTCAATTACCCATTTTAAGATTAAAGGGATGTTCAGATATAAATGGAATAAAAATAAACGTGGGTTTTTATAGCCTTTCTTCCTGGAAACATTTTCTGAAGAATTATTGAGTAAGACACTCAATATAGGCAGAACTTATATTGAGTAAGACTGGATGTCGATACTTTGACCGCGGACAGACAAGTTATATTTTGACATCTTTGAGAGAATTTTTGCCTCATCCAGAATCAGTTCACACACACATAAGCTCCAGCCCGTAATGAAGAACACATGCACAGCTCAATGTGTCTCAATGCACGTCATCGATCAAAATGAATTCTTAGCTAATATTGCTTAATACAAAACCCCTAAAAGTACATGGAGATTCAAAAGTATGAGATGGGGGGGAGAAATTATATTTCAATGCTCGCAAAAGTTGCATGCATGAGTAATGCAAAGGATTTGAGAGAAAACGCAAAAGGATTGAAATATAATTTCCACCATCATGTGACTTTAGGGGCTCCGTAAAATGTTATTTTAGTCAAACGGATTAAACGAACATGACTGACCTCGTCTTAACACACGTACACAGAAGTTGCTCTACAAATAATCATCACTGGAGACTTTAATAGACTGAAGTGTTCATCAAAGCTTTAGTTTTATCCACTGTTGCACATTTCCAGAGTTTGTTAGAAAAGCCCAAATATTAAAGATGCTCTAAGCGATGCTGGGTGATGTCACTTCTTGTTGACGTTCAAAGTATTCAGAGTACTCCTCCTCATCCCCAAAATTCTCAAGAATGTACATTTTTAACATTAGTCGTTGACGTTGTCTAGGACATCTCTCCTCTAGCTAACTTCCCTCTTCATGCTTGCTTCATTTTCAAAAAAAATGTTGTGACATCGATTAGAGCACCTTTAATATTAACCCAGCTATCACATTTAGTAGGTTACTCTGAGTTTAGGTCTTCAATGACCCAGAAATGACCACACACAAGCTATCACATTTAGTAGGTTACTCTGAGTTTAGGTCTTCAATGACCCAGAAATGACCACACACAAGCATGAATTTGGTAAAACTGATATGGTCTTTTTATTTGCTTACAGAAAACACATAAAGTCAAAAGTTGAAAAGATTTTAAGAAACAAATTACCAAGCCAGTGACATCACAAAATGTTTTTAGTCTCAGTAAACACGTGTTGTTGGTTCTTGGCTCTTTCCTTTGTATTCTGCTCTTGTAATGAGAAAAAGATCACAGACACTGCGTTCCTGACGTCTACCGTAAAACTTCAAATAATTGGCGAGTCTCAGATAGACGCCTGTCTCTTTTACACGCCTGGTGTGGCCACAGGTTTGGATAAATAAAGGCCGGTCTCAAATAGAGGCCAGGGGCCTCATGTATCAATCTTGCGTACGCACAAAAACGTTGCGTACGCCAGATTTCACGCTTACGGTCGTATGTACTAACAGTGAAATTAACGCGAGAATGTGCGTTCCTCCACGCCAATTTCATGTCTGGCGTACGTACATTTCTCATTGTTTTTGTCCGTTGGCGACTCTTACAGGCAATGAAGTGAAGTTGCAAACATTACACAACGAATTGTTCTACAAGTCTATCGCACCACCACCTGTGGGAAGCATTGCTATTAACTTGCAATTTATAAAATAATTGACATATATTGTCGAGCCTTATGGGAATATTCTATCAATTTTGCAATTAAGTAAGAACATATAAAAGCATATGCAAATTGATACAACCCTTAGTCTATGGCAATGGCAGCTTTGGTGTAATGTCCACCTTTATATCAGACCATTTCTTTTTAAGGTCATTTATAGACTGTGTACAGTTGAGACATGTGTACAGTTGAGACACCTTAAATAACTTGCGTTCGCAGCAAGCACAAGTTGTGATTTTTGCTGTGCACATGCGTATTAGTGTCATCTTTGATCGTGGGAAATTTGAACAACGGACGCATCTCCGATCCGAAGATATCGGGGTAAGTTTTTTTTTCTAAGATATGACGTTCACTTCACCATGCACTCTCCACAATGAATAGCTTATTATCCTTATGTGACTGTTAAACGTAACTGGTATCACCACAAACGTTATTCTGTATTTCATGGTATTGTGTCATGCAAGGTAATTGCAAAATCTAGAGAAATGTGCGAGGTGTCCAGCGGGGGATAGTTGAGACACATATCTACTGTACCCCCGATAGAGTTCTATTAGGAAACACATTGTTTAGTTGTTCAGTGTTATGATAACAGTTTAAACACCGTAATTAGCCAGCATAGGACGCAAATGAAAATAAAATGTGATATTTAAACTGTGTATTATTAATAAATATTGTTCCCTTTCGTTGTCACTCCGAGTTACGTCGGATGACGACGAATGGGGTTTCGCTTAGAAAGCCTGTCATCTTCGAGTATATAAAACGAGCCAATGGCAATGAAATGCCATGGGTCTGCGGAATTTGCATAGCGTAAGTCCGCCCCACCCTGGGGGTATATAAGGAAGTACGCTGGCAACATGCAGATATGTTTTCGCTTCGGAGCCAAGAGTTTTCTTCACTCCTACAAGCTATTCTGTATCATCTTCACTCTACGAGACGAGCGGCTCTTCAGTGTGTTGGTGTGACGGCGTGTTCCAGCGAGATCGCATTGCCTGCTGCTGATCTGTGCAGTGATCTGCCGACAGTGTGTGTGTTTCTCCCTGGGCGCTTCAGCACTCTGCTGAGCTTTTCCTCTCTCTAAAAGAGCTGCACGCGGCACGTCTTTTTCAAGACGGCTCGCCCGTGTATTTACTGGATGTGGGCGCGTGATTCATCTGCCTAACGGTCACGAGCGCTGTTTCGCGTGTTGGGCTGATTCACGCTCGGCAGCGCTCGTGGGTGAGTCACGTTTTCTCTGCGGGAACGTGACCATCGTGATGTTTATAGATCGAGACTCAATGATCCCCATGTGGGTAGAGTCCCCTCTGCCACACCCCAATCTATCTCTTCCTCGAGAGGGGATACTTTGGCTGGTGGCCAGGGTGATCTGAGGGTTACAGTGTGGCATAATACCGACGAGCATTCCTCGGGCCACGCCCCCCTCCACATCGCAAACCGTGGGGCTTCCGTGTGTACCTGGTTCTTCTTAGGGACCCAGTGTTTTCATTCGGGGCTCCAGCAGGTGGTGTCATGTCACTCACAGCATCACAAGGCGGGCTTGATTCCTCTGGAAATGAGGATTCGACTGCGTTGCCTCCCTCTGGAGTGTCAGCGTTAGTCGAGTCAGATCCAGAGCTGATGGCCATGCTTTCCCGGGCAGCTGAAAGCATCGGCTGGAGTGGCGCCGCCCTCCCCCCGAGCGCTGTAGGCTTCCCGGATGTGCATCAGGACGCTTCCGGCCCGCGGGAGTCCACGTGACTTTTCGCGGCCCGCGGGCGTCCTCCGCCTTCGCTGCACTCGATCGCGTGGCGATCATGGGCTGTATGTTCTCTGTCACTATCGTGGCACAGGCATGCAGTGCTGTGTGTCGCCTTCGCCTTCGAGGCAGTGCTGACTCGGGAGTTCTGTCAGAACCGGCCGCAGTGGAACGCTAGTCCTTCCCTGGCCAACACTGACAGAACGCGGAAACTCGACCACGCCCCCTTGCTGGGACGCTATGCCTCCCATGCCCGGCTTGGTCGTTCCGCCGCGCACACTACTGACCTCGCTCTCGGGCGACATCGGTACCTGCGTGATCCTGGGTCAGGTGGTGTCCACTAGAGTGGTCCAGACATGGGCTCAGCCAGGTTGATGTGAGGGGGTCTGAGAATTCATTTTCTCAGCTCCCTCATGTCCCAGGCTGGGCTCCTCGGCGGTGTGGTTGAGGACTGTACCCTACAGTTTTTGACCCCCCCCAGAAGCAGACTGAGGCCTTCTGCACCGACGGTCATCCGTCCGTGCGGTCTCCTTAGTCTGCTTCCCGCCGAGGCCACCTCCATGCGGCTCCTCCCCTCGGGCCTTCACTGGCCCTGAGCAGGAGGAGGTCGCAGGAGGGCGGCGCTGCCCGTCTCCGCCCCTTAGACTGCCACGCCAGCCTAAGCAGCACTCTTGAGATGGGCAGCTTGGTCGGCGGTGTGGTTGAGGACTGCGCCCAACAGTCTTCGATCACTCCAGAAGCGGACTCAGGCTTCTGCACTGACGGTCATCCGTCCGTGTGGTCTCCTTAGTCTGCTTCCCGCCGACGCCGCTTCCATGCGGCTCCTCCCCTCGACCCTTCCCGGCCCGAGCATGAGGAGGTCGCTGGAGGCTGGCACCGCCTGTCCTTGCCCTTAGCCGGCTAACACCTGGCTAAGCAGCACTCCTGAGACAGGTAGCCTGGAGTTAGGGCTCAGTTCTTTCAGGAGCTGGTAGCAGGACCACTCCTTCCCCCGGTGGAGGGCTGGGTGAGAATCTCATTCAAAAGAACTGATGCTCTTTCTCTGAGCCCCAAGAGGCTATGGATGACAGCACGCGCCGCCCACGGGCCACGCTCCTCTCATCCCCCTCTGTCGCCAGACCCCTGCCAGAGCACGCCCCCGTGGGACGCTGGTCCTCCCCTGGCCTCCTCTGGCAGGACGCGGCTAATGACCGTGCCCCCGCACAGGGCCGCTATGCCACCCTTGCCTGGGCCGGTCATTCCGCCTCGCTGCACCTCCGACGGTACGTCTGTGGTTCGCTGGCGCAGTTTCTGGAGGCCTGGCTAGAGCCTCCTAGACTGTCCCGCCGGGTCGCGAGAACCATCAGGCTCGGCTACGCGATTCAGATCGCGCGGTCTCCTCCCTGCTTCAGGGGAGTCCGCTTCACTATGGTCGGTGGCAATGCCCCTGTCATGAGAGCGGAGGTCGCCACCCTACTGGCGAAGGGTGCGATCGAGATTGTCCCTCCAGCCGAAATGAGGTCCGGCTTCTACAGCCCTTACTTCATTGTACCGAAGAAAACCGGTGGGTTACGACCAATCCTGGACCTGCGCGTCTTGAACCGCTCCCTTAAGAAGGATGCCGTTCAAGATGCTCACGGCCAAACGCATTTTCGAATGCGTGCGGCCGCAGGATTGGTTTGCAGCGATCGACCTGAAGGACGCCTACTTCCATGTCTCCATTCTTCCTCGACACAGACCGTTCTTACGGTTTGTTTTCGAGGGGCAGGCATACCAGTACGCGGTTCTCCCTTTCGGGCTAGCCCTGTCTCCTCGCGTCTTTACGAAGGTCGTCGAGGCAGCCCTTGTTCCCCTTCGGGAACACGGGGTTCGCATCCTGAATTATCTCGACGACTGGCTGATCCTAGCTCACTCTCGAGACCAGGTTTGCGAACACAGGGACCTAGTGCTCCGGCACCTAGCTCGTCTGGGCCTTCGGGTCAACTGGGAGAAGAGCAAACTCTGCCCCGTGCAGAGGATCTCTTTTCTCGGTATGGATATCGACTCGGTCGCCATGTGCGCGCAGCTTACGAGCGAGCGCGCGCAGTCACTGCTGACTTGCCTTCGTCAGTTCGAGGGCAAGAGTGCGGTCCCACTGAAACAGTTTCAGAGGCTCCTGGGGCATATGGCATCCGCAGTAACGCTGCTCGGATTGCTTCATATGAGACCGCTTCAGCTTTGGCTTCGCGATCGAGTCCCGAGGTGGGCATGGCAACACGGCACGCTCCGAGTCCCAGTGACTCCGGCCTGCCGTCAGACCTTCACCCCGTGGTCGAACCTCAGTTTTCTACGGGCCGGAGTGCCCTTAGAACGAGCTTCCAGGCATGTTGTTGTATCAACGGATGCCTCCACCACGGGCTGGGGCGCCATGTGCAATGGACATGCTGCCGCGGGCTCCTGGACAGGTCCCCAACGCCTTTGGCATGTCAATTGCCTCGAGTTGCTGGCTGTACGCCTTGCCCTGCACCGCTTCCGGGCGTTGCTCAGGGGTCAACACGTACTAGTCCGTTCAGACAATACCGCCACAGTAGCGTACATCAACCGTCAAGGTGGTCTACGCTCCCGCCGTATGTCGCAACTCGCCCGCCACCTCCTCATATGGAGTCAGAAGCATCTGAGGTCGCTTCGAGCCATTTATATCCCGGGAGAGCTGAACCGTGCGGCCGACGAGCTGTCTCGGCTTCGGCCTCTCGCTGGAGAATGGAGACTCCATCCCCAGTCGGTCCAGCTGATTTGGGATCAGTTCTGGGACGCTCAGATAGATCTGTTTGCCTCCCACGACTCGTCCCATTGCAACCTGTTTTATTCCCTGACCGAGGGCACGCTCGGCACGGATGCACTGGCGCACAGCTGGCCGCGGGGCCTACGCAAGTATGCGTTTCCCCCAGTGAGCCTTCTTGCGCAGACTTTGCGCAAGATCAGGGAGGACGAGGAGCAGGTGATATTGGTTGCCCCGTATTGGCCCAACCGCACCTGGTTCCCAGAACTAGTACTCCTCGCAACAGCACCTCCCTGGCCTATTCCTCTGAGGAAGGACCTGCTTTCTCAGGGACGGGGCACCCTATGGCACCCTCATCCCGATCTTTGGAACCTCCACGTGAGGCTCCTGGACGGGACGAGGTAGGTTTGAGTACCCTACCACCAGCGGTGGTGGCTACCATCACTTCCGCTAGAGCATTGTCCACGAGACATGTCTATGCGTTGAAGTGGAACCTCTTCGTCAACTGGTGTTCTTCTAAACATCAAGAACCCACGAAATGCCCGATCAGTGTCGTGCTTTCCTTCCTGCAAGAAGGGTTGGAGCGAAGGCTGTCTCCCTCCACCCTGAAAGTGTATGTTGCCGCCATTGCCGCACATCACGACGCAGTCGAAGGTAAGTCCGTTGGAAAGCACGACCTGATCATCAGGTTCCTGAGAGGAGCGAGGAGACTGAATCCTCCCCGCCCTCCTCTCGTTCCCTCTTGGGACCTCTCAGTGGTTTTAACTGCCCTGCAGAGTGCTCCCTTTGAGCCTCTGCAATCAGTGGAGCTTAAGTTCCTGTCTATGAAGACAGCGCTCCTGGTTGCATTGGCCTCCATCAAGAGGGTAGGGGACCTGCAGGCATTTTCGGTTGACGAAGCGTGCCTGGAGTTCGGGCCGGCTAACTCTCACGTGATCCTGAGACCCCGGCCTGGATATGTGCCCAAGGTTCCCACCAGGTGGTGAACCTACAAGCGCTGCCTTTGGAGGAGGCAGACCCAGCCTTGGCACTGCTCTGTCCAGTACGCGCCCTCCGTGCTTACGTAGACAGAACGCAGTGTTTCAGGACCTCTGACCAGCTCTTTGTCTGTCATGGTGGGAAGCTGAAGGGAAAGGCTCTCTCCAAGCAAAGGTTGTCTCACTGGATAGTGGACGCCATTGCTTTGGCTTACCAGCAGCAAGGTCGACCATGCCCCCTTGGTGTGACGGCCCACTCCACCCGGAGTGTGGCATCCTCTTGGGCTCTAGCGCATGGCGCCTCGCTAACAGACATTTGCAGAGCTGCAGGCTGGGCGACACCTAACACATTCGCGAGATTCTACAATCTCCGAGTGGAGCCAGTTTCTTCTCATGTACTCGCATCAACTAGCCGGTATTAGATTCTGCTCAGGTGTCTTCGCTTGCTCGCCATTCCTCTCCACGGACGGGATACGTGCGATATTCCTCAGGTGAGCCTCATAAGCCCTGAGTCTCCTCCAGCACTGACGACGTCAACGCCAGAGTTGCCACCGGCAGCTTTCGCGCTTGGCTAGGTGCCTCCATGTGCATGGTTCCCCCTCTGGGCGACCCCCACATGTGTATTTCCACTGTAAGCCTCTCTGAGCATGTGTCTTTCCCTTGGCAAGCCACCTTGCCACCCCTGGGGTTGAAATATTCCACCTGCGGCTGGATACCCCAGTGTTTCTCCATATGCAGCCCTCCGGGGTCATATGTGTATTCCAAGTCCCCCCCTTCGGGTTGGGCATGATTGCATATTTCCACTGAGATATGCTTCCCAGTGTACCTTGGTTTAATCCTGTGTTAAGTAGGAGTCCTTCGTCCGTGCCAGTCTCACGACAGGGAGCTCACACTTACGCAGGGCACTGGAAGACAGTCGGGAGGTGGCGTGATTACACTGGGAACCCCATTCGTCGTCATCCGACGTAACTCGGAGTGACAACGAAAGGGAACGTCTCGGTTACGTATGTAACCCTCGTTCCCTGAGTAGGGAACGGAGACGTTACATCTCCCTGCCACTTCCGCTGTACCGCTGGGAAACGCCTGAGTTCAGTCTCGGCTCCTCAGCGAAGACATATCTGCATGTTGCCAGCGTACTTCCTTATATACCCCCAGGGTGGGGCGGACTTACGCTATGCAAATTCCGCAGACCCATGGCATTTCATTGCCATTGGCTCGTTTTATATACTCGAAGATGACAGGCTTTCTAAGCGAAACCCCATTCGTCGTCATCCGACGTAACGTCTCCGTTCCCTACTCAGGGAACGAGGGTTACATACGTAACCGAGACGTTACATATCTTGTTCCTGCTTTATACATTTTAACCAGTGCTAATTTAAATAAAATGAATGAATATAAATGGATGAATAAACAAAAATGTTGCCCAATTGTTATTTTCTTTATTTGTCTTTATTTTTTTATTTTTTTACAATGAATGGTTAATTACCTTCACATCATTAAAAATGGGGTGTCTCAACTGTATCACATGATATGGGTACAGTTGAGACAAAGCTGAGACAAAAAGCACCTTATTTTTATGAGCTAATTGTGGAAAATATAAACTACTTGTGGGTATTATTGATTGATAATATCTTAGTCTACAAGCTAATGAAATGTCGTGTGTCGTGTCATGTGGAAATTCACTTCTTTTCAGTGTCTATTTTTGTGTGAAAAATCAAAACGCAAAAAGTGTCTCAACTGTACTCAGTCTACTCTACAGTGCGACTCTCAGATCCCACCGGCATCAGCCAAACTCTCCCACTCATATTTTTTCCTTTTGTTATTAATTCCGGAGGACAAAGTTCCAAATAAATTTTTTTTTTCGTTTCTACCTCCGATAGTAGCACCTCCAATTCACTCTCTGTAAAGTTTCGTTTCTTGCCGCCATTTTCTTACTGCTTTCTTTTGCCAAAGTGGACTCATTACCATATTTAAATTAATTTAATTAAGGGAGGAGACTGGGTGGGGCGTTGTGCTCGTGCATGTGCGCTCAATTTTACGTTAACTGGGATGTACAAAGATAATATGCGTGGGATCCTTCGTACGCAGAGATTCATACATCTGGGTTTTTTTGTGCGTACGCACATTTACAGCTTTGTCCGTACGCAATGTTTTAGTATGAATTCAACGCAAGTCTTTGTACATGAGGCCCCTGGTCTGTTTTTTAGTTTCGGGTTGCATTTAATCTTCTAAAACCCGTCAGATCGTCTGTTTAAGCCAGTTATATGGAGCAGATTGCACACGCTAGAGAGCCCTGCGCATCAGGGCTGGAGCTGTTAGCGCAAGCAAGGCAGGCAGAGTTAGCGGACGCAGAGTTAGCAGAGGCAGAGTTAGCGGACGCAGAGTTAGCGGACGCAGAGTTAGCGGACGCAGAGTTAGCAGAGGCAGAGTTAGCGGAGGCAGAGTTAGCGGAGGCAGAGTTAGCAGAGGCAGAGTTAGCGGACGCAGAGTTAGCAGAGGCAGAGTTAGCGGAGGCAGAGTTAGCGGAGGCAGAGTTAGCGGAGGCCGGAGAGGGAAGTGGAGACAGAGTTAGCGGAGGCCGGAGAGGGAAGTGGAGGCCGAGTTAGCAGAGGCCGAGTTAGCGGAGGCAGAGTTAGTGGAGGCAGAGTTAGCGGAGGCAGAGTTAGCGGAGGCAGAGTTAGCGGAGGCAGAGTTAGCGGAGGCAGAGTTAGCGGAGGCCGGAGAGGGAAGTGGAGGCAGAGTTAGCGGAGGCAGAGTTAGTGGAGGCAGAGTTAGCGGAGGCCGGAGAGGGAAGTGGAGGCAGAGTTAGCGGAGGCAGAGTTAGCGGAGGCCGGAGAGGGAGAAGTGGAGGCAGAGTTAGCGGAGGCAGAGTTAGCGGAGGCAGAGTTAGCGGAGGCAGAGTTAGCGGAGGCCGGAGAGGGAGAAGTGGAGGCAGAGTTAGCGGAGGCAGAGTTAGCGGAGGCCGGAGAGGGAAGTGGAGGCAGAGTTAGCGGAGGCAGAGTTAGTGGAGGCAGAGTTAGCGGAGGCCGGAGAGGGAAGTGGAGGCAGAGTTAGCGGAGGCAGAGTTAGCGGAGGCCGGAGAGGGAGAAGTGGAGGCAGAGTTAGCGGAGGCAGAGTTAGCGGAGGCAGAGTTAGCGGAGGCCGGAGAGGGAGAAGTGGAGGCAGAGTTAGCGGAGGCAGAGTTAGCGGAGGCAGAGTTAGCGGAGGCCGGAGAGGGAAGTGGAGGCAGAGTTAGCGGAGGCAGAGTTAGTGGAGGCAGAGTTAGCGGAGGCCGGAGAGGGAAGTGGAGGCAGAGTTAGCGGAGGCAGAGTTAGCGGAGGCCGGAGAGGGAGAAGTGGAGGCAGAGTTAGCGGAGGCAGAGTTAGCGGAGGCAGAGTTAGCGGAGGCCGGAGAGGGAGAAGTGGAGGCAGAGTTAGCGGAGGCAGAGTTAGCGGAGGCAGAGTTAGCGGAGGCCGGAGAGGGAGAAGTGGAGGCAGAGTTAGCGGATCAGAGTTAGCGGAGGCAGAGTTAGCGGAGGCTGAGCTAGCGGAGGCCGGAGAGGGAGAAGTGGAGGCAGAGTTAGCGGAGGCAGAGTTAGCGGAGGCCGGAGAGGGAGAAGTGGAGGCAGAGTTAGCGGAGGCAGAGTTAGCGGAGGCAGAGTTAGCGGAGGCCGGAGAGGGAGAAGTGGAGGCAGAGTTAGCGGAGGCAGAGTTAGCGGATCAGAGTTAGCGGAGGCAGAGTTAGCGGAGGCCGGAGAGGGAGAAGTGGAGGAGAGCGACGAGGAGGAGGAATTCACTAATGAACTTGTAGTTGAGGATCGCGGTGATGATGATAGTGATGAATAGGGTCATTTTGTATCACATGATTGCAGTTGTTTTACAGAGTAACCTTCATTCTTTCTTGTTGATGTGATTCTGGCAACTAGTTCATAGGCTGGATGGATATTACCGGTAATTTGTATTGTTCAGCCCAGGGCTGTCACATCGTTTAGTTTTTTTATGCTGCCAATAATCTAAAGGGTGTCGCACACCGTACGAGAAGCGCAGCGCCGCGTCATGTCTAGGACAACTCGAGGTATCGCACACCGGAACGCGCACTTTGTCAGTTTATGGCCAGCAATATAGTTATGTTTAAGGATATTATGGAATTAAGATAATAATAATAATACAGAGTAACCTTCATTCTTTCTTGTTGATGTGATGTGTTGATGTGGAATTAAGATCATGTCTGTACTATGTTATGATTGTACTGTACAATTAAATACAATCGTTGCTTAGTCTGCAGTCTGAACACTTTACCTCAGAGTGTCCGTTAACTGAATGAATTGAGACTATCACCTGAAAATCCGATAACATCAGCAATTTTCATTCAAGCAGCTGATTTCTGTTAATGAATGTACAACTGAATGTATATTGCAGCACAGGGTGAAGTCAGTATACATTAACGACGATTTGAGGCAATGTACACTCATAGAGAATAATGTGTTCGAATTGTAAAGACGTGGCGCTGCGCTTCTCGTCTGGTGTGCGACAACCTTTAGACATACAGAAATATAGTAGGCTAATTCTGACATTAACTGATCTGTTAAACACAAACACAGATTTGGTAACCTCCTACTGTCATGCTCATCTCAACACTAAATTAAAGGCCTGTCTCATATAGACGCCTGTCTCAAATACAAGCCGGTGCAGTTCGGCGATTTGGGAAAATAAAAGCTGGGCTATTATTTGAAGTTTTACGGTATTTACCTGATTTAATGAACAATAAATAACTGAGTGAATAAGCATGCTAAATTGACAGCCCTACTCTCAGAATATTGTTTCATTGTTTTGGCCTTTGTCTTCATGATGGTCTCGTTCACTCATTTGACACGGCTGTAGATCACAGACGCCTCTTCCACAGTCTGCACATTTGATCGCCTAAAGAACATCAAATAAAACAACAGTCATGTTATGGATCAGACTGCATGATGATAAAAGTCATTAAACAATTCAGATGTTTCTGAAACATCAGTGGGACACAAAGTTATTAAAGGGATACTTCACCTCTGGAAAGATGAATGTGTATTTAAAATAGGTCATTTATGTAGAAGAAATGTGAAGAATTTTTTTAATTTGGAGTTTTCTAGACTGAGAAAAGCCAGAAAATGTATTTTTGGCTTATGTGGATGAAAGACAACAACTCCCAGAATGCACTTGCTTCGCTGCCCTAGGAGGCCACTCCCAAGCCACGGGGGTTTTAACAGGGGGGTCCGCACTCATGATTTGAAAGAAAGACTTTGAAAAGTGACTAAAGAACAATAAAATCTTCTCCAGCATGAGCGACTCACCGTGAATCATGAGCAGAAACACCAGAGGAAGAGGAGGAGCCATCATCAGTGACATCACTACAAGAACAACAACACAGGATCACACACACAGTGAGCATTATAAAAACAATCTTTAGCTTTAAAAACATTTCCATAAACAATTTTTCATTGAGAATATTTCCTTTTGATTATGTGAGTGGTTTCTACAACAGTAAATAGACTATAGACTGACTATATTCACTCAGTAACCAGCGTAACTCTTACCGTGTTCTGGCGAGTCTCTCAGGCGTTATACTGATCAAATTCTCATGGTTAACGGTGTTTATTTCCAAATGCTTGCACAGTAAATGTTTCTTCCTCTTTCTTCACTCATGCCCACACAAGCAACTTTAGACAACATGATCCAATGACCTTTATTGATATCTAAAAAGTCATTAAGCTCAACATGTTTAACAATATGAAGAAGTTTGTCCACCACTTTGATTGGTCTAGTACAAAGATTTATTAACATCTAGGACGTATTTACAGTTTCACTTGAATTTCCACATTTTAAGATTAAAGGGATGTTCAGATATAAATGGAATAAAAATAAAGGTTTTTTTTTGTTTTTTTTAACTACGCTATTTTTATAGCCTTTCTTCCTGGAAACATTTTCTGAAAAAATATTGAGCAAGACACTCAATATAGGCGGAACTTATATTGAGTAAAACTTGATGTCGATACTTTGAAGTTATATTTCATACGTCGTCTCTTTGGTCGTGTGTTGGCCATATCAAAATTCTCAAGAATATACATATTTAATGTTATTTGTTGTCTAGGACATCTCTCCTCTAGCTAACTTCCCTCTTCATGCTTCTCTCTCCTCCACCCCCCACACCCCCCTTCATGTGAAAGCACACTAACCCCCCCACCCCCACCTCCACACCATTCTTGTCGGTTATTGGCTGGAACACTGTTTGTTATGTTTCGTGGTCCAGGCTGGGCCAGTTTGTTTTTCTTGCTTTGTGGAGCCTGGGCTGTCTACAGAGACCGCGTGTCTTTACAGTGTGTTCCGGACAGGCAGCTAGCGGATAGTGAGGAGATGTTTGCTGGATGTGACAAAAAAAGTTTTGGCCTAAAAAACGCGTGACATCGCTTAGAGCACCTTTAATATAATTGAAATGTATGAGTTATACCGTACCTTCGTACCTTTTTATCATTTAATGTTTTATTTGAAAAGAAATAAAGCGAAAAATCTGTTACATGGACCCTTTAATACACAGATAAAATGTATAAATTATTACAGAAACAACTCTAAACTCATTTATTAATTAAACATTGACTATTTATTCATGTCACATGAATATAATCCATTATTTCTGCAAAATGGAAACTCTTAAAATGCGTTTCATTTTTCATTGGTAGTTGTGAGGTGGATGTGTCCAGCGATGGGACAAAAGTTTAAGTTTAGCTTGTGCTTCATCTTACTGTGGCGTCTTGCTGTGGCTACAACAGAAATAATACATTTACATAAATCAACACTACAAATGGTACAAATAATCTCAGAAAAAAAATATATTTCTGTCAGTGAAACGACTCATATAATCCATCTTGCAACAGAAAGAAAAGACTGTTTAGTATCTGTTGACTACCCTTACAAAAAAAAAGTATACTTCAAGTTCATTTTATGAAGTATACTTGAGTAATTTTCAAGTATATTTTTAAGTATACTTTATGTAGTAAGTATACTAATGTCAATATGTACTTGTAAGTGTACTATTTTAATACCGCTTGGGACTAAATTTGCCCACTTGAAGTATATAAAAGTATATGTTTAAGTGTACTGTAAGTGTAACAGTAGTAAACTTTTAAGTGCACAACTAGTTCATAATTATGTTTCTCATTTGTACTGCAAGTGAACTTATGAGTATACTAGTAGTTTACTATTTTAATACTTGTAGCAACTTTGAAGTATACTCTCAGTAAACTACTAGTTTAGTAGTTTTATACTACAAGTTTTCTTTAAGTGAACTTAACATTATACTTATAGTTTACTATTTATATACAAGTTTGCAGTTGCAGTAGGCCTATACTACTATGTTCAAATGTTATTTTCTATACTTGAAAAATAACTGTACTTTAATTTTAAAAACATTTTATTAGTTTCATGCATCCTTTTTTTATCAACACTTGAATGTCGGTAAGTTTCATAAATAAAGGCAATATTTTAAACAAAATAGTTGAGAAAATCTCATTTTTGTCAAAGACTAGATTCAGAATGATGATCAAACACAGATGGAGTAAATCGAGTCCGACACCCCCACAGCTTCAGTCTTTTCTCTTCATGGGTTAGGCCTAGGCTTCATTTCATTTGAAAACATTAAGCAGTTTTGATTTACAAGCTGTTTAATGTTTGATGATCACATTATTTTACATTTGAGTGAGCAATCTTCTGTCACTTGATTCAGCTTCTTCTTCTCCTGTGTTTTGATCAGGAGAATCTGTACTAGAAGATGTGTCATAGTGCCCCCTACCGTATAACAGTGAAAACATAGATAGCTGGAAAATTCAGTTAATGGTAGGGAAAGAGTAAAGTAGAATTAAAGTAAATTCCTATGTACACCAGTGGACTAGCCTACACAAAAATTCAGATACGCAGAATTAGAAACATATCTGTTTTATATAAATATTTTAATCAGTATTTTCAAACTATAAGTTTCATAAGACTGTGTATGAAAAACGATGTAAAAAAAGTATATTTAATAGGCTACTCGATCAAAAGAGTTAACACAACTACAAGCCAAGTATACTTTGAATAATTAAACTTTTAAGTATATCTCGATCAAAAGATTGAGTACAAGTATAGGCCAAATATACTTGGACTTTTCTCTCAGTATAAGTCAAGTACACTTAAGTGTAATTAAGTATATTTTTGAGAAGTATATAAAATGTAGACTGAAAGTATGCTTTCTTCTTTTTAGTTGAAAAGAAGTATACTAATAGAACACTTGAATAAACTTATTTTCCAAGCTTATCCTATTTACTCTATAAGCTATTCCTCCCGAAAGTTTGTTACTATATAAAGCTGAACATGTTAGTTTATAAGACGGTGTGTAATATTATGTTTTTAAAAAAGTATTTAATAAGCGAATCAATCAAAATAGTAAACACAAGTACAAGCCAAGAATACTTAGAATACTTAATTATACTTTTAAGTATATCTCGATCAACAAGTAGAGGCCAAATATACTTAGACTTTTCTGTCAGTATAGGTCAAGTATACTTAAGTGGAATTTGAAGTATATTTCTAAGAAGTACATAAAGTATATTTCTGAGAAGTATATAAAAAGTAGACTGAAAGTATACTTTCTTATTTTTTAGTTTAAAAGAAGTATACTAATAGAACACTTGAATAAACTTCTTTTTCGTAAGGGTAGTTGATTGACTACTGAGGACATTATTTTATTCGCTGATGAAATTGAGAAGACTTGAGAAACTTACTGACAGATTCTTATATTCAGAAGAGCCCGACTGGGGAATAGCAGGTCTGGGATGGACAGTCTATGGCAAAAACACATTGATTATTTATTATCTGACTTTTAAATGCACAAACTCTTTTGCACATGTAGACGAACTGCGAACTGCGTCGAATGACACTTTTGGGGAACGCCCCTCAGCGTAGCGCCTCTGAAGTATGAATGAAACTAAGCCAATCTTGATTGGTGTTGCGTCATGATGGAACGTATGACGGCATAAACGGAAGCTACAAATGGACGCCGGCACACAACAGAGTTAGCTTTCTGTTCTTCAGCAAGCGCTCTCTGTTTTGTATGTCTTATTTGGTGTTGTCTGTCAGTTACACAACCACAATAAGTAAGAATGGCGAGTGCAAATTACAGGCAGTGTGTGCATCCCTGCCCTGGTTATATCACGGGTGGGGACACACACCAAATGTGTGTGCATTGTTTGTGAGTGCAGCACGCACGGGCAGCTCTCGAGGGGGCTGCTTGCGAAGATTGTCAGTCGGTGGTGATGTGGAAACGCTCTTCATGGGGCTTGCAGATGGATCTGACAGAGGATCTCGAGACTTCTGAGGCACATTCTCGGGATTCCTCTGCCAGTTCTGATGTTCTCGCTCCGCGGCTTCTACCGCACGACTGGAGAACCCGATGCTCGAGCTGTCTGCTTCTGAGGAAGTAGACGTGCTCAGTATCGAAGGCGGGGATTTTGGGGATGACTCGCCTCCCCATGTCCCCGCATACGAGGAGCTGGTAGAGGTTGTCTCTCGTGCAGTGGCCCGTCTTAATATCATGAGAAGCAGGAAGCACTTGTGAAAAGCAAGTTGGACGAGCGCTTCCTGCAGCACAGAGAGCAACCTCACCACCGGGGTTTGCAGTTTTTTCCTGATTTACACAACGAGTTGTGTAAATCATGGAATAAACCGCATTCTTCTCGCGTATCCAACCCCCCTTTCTTGAATTATAGTAACATTATGGGGGCGTGAGAAAACGGTTATGGGAGGATGCCTCGGGTGGAACAGCCGCTTGCCACTTATTTATCCCCCGAATCTGCATCATCCCTGAAAACCCCAGTGCTGCCCACTAAACCGTGCAGGGATACATCATCCTTAATGGGCAGAGCTTATATGGCTGCGGGTCGGGCTCGCGCTTGTCTGCACACAATGGCAGTACTCCAAGCATACCAGGCCGACCTTCTTAGAGATATTGATGAGGGCGAAGGTCCAACTCCCGAAGATATTGCGGAGTTGAGGAAGGCTGCAGACCTGTCTCTCCGAGTCACCAAGGAGACGGCCCGTGCTATCGGCCGTTCTATGGCGGCGATGGTGGTCTCGGAGAGACATCTATGGCTTAATTTATCGGGCATCAGGGAGAAAGACAGGGCTTTCCTCCTTGATGCCCCGATTTCGCCTTCTGGCCTGTTCGGCGACGCTGTAAACACCGTTGTCGGCAGGTGTGTAGAATTATTCTAAGCCTTCATCCACAAATGCATTTAAATACTAATCATTTTAGGGAAATAGGGTTTTTAAAAGTGGACAAGAGGGTAATTTTTCTTAAGTTGATGATGGTGTATAAAATATTACAGAGAAATGTTCCAAAGTATTTGTGTGACTACTATGTTTAAGTGGACAAGAGGGTAATTTTTCTTAAGTTGATGATGGTGTATAAAATATTACAGAGAAATGTTCCAAAGTATTTGTGTGACTACTATGTTTTCATAAGAGATGTTCATAGTTTTTCTACAAGATCAAGGATAAACAATATATACTTGTGTCGGTATAAGAGTTTAAATGGGAAAAATTCGTTTTTATATTCTAGCGCTGTTGCTTGGAATTAATTGCCTGATTGCTTAAAACAAATTCAAGAAGAAGGTCTTTTTAGAAGAGAAGTTAACATTTTTTATTTTTAACGATGTTTGAGGTATTATGTGTATGATGGTGTGTGTTGTGTTGATCTCATTCCCATTACGAACTGTTCGTCCATTTTTGAATTCTGAGGACCACAATGGAAATAAGCCTATGGCCTATTTTTTTTTATTGTCAAATAAATCAAAACAAATCAAAAAGGTTTCAGGAGGCGAAGAAGCAGTCTGCAGACTTCAAACAATACCTCCCTCGCCATACCAAATAAAAGAAGCCTGCCCTCAGTAGGCAGCCGCAGCCATTCACCAGCTCCCCCGACTACAGACAGGCGCAAAAAGAGAGCGTCGCGTCTAGAGCCCCCCTCAAGCAGCTTGGGGGCATAGACGGCGCTCTCAGGCGAAGCCTCAGCAGAAGAAGGGTGACCTGAGGGCCGTCCTGCAGACTAAAAAAGGCTTCGTCAAAGAGATCCTAGCCAGCCTAGGTTCTCTGCGGGCGGCCCCACCCGTGGCGGAGCGATCAAGGTTATGGGCCTCTGGGGAGACAGCAGTTGGTCGTACATTTCCTCCGTAGGGCTTGGAGGATGAAACCTGCGGCTCGTACCAGGGTTCCCACTTGGGACTTGGTGGTGGTTCTCGAAGGGTTGGTTGAGGCCCCCTTCGAACCTCTGGGCCCAGCTGATGCCAAGAACCTTTCCCTAAGATGGCTTTTTTGTTGCCCATTACTTCTCTAGGAGAGTAGGAGATCTTCAGGCGCTCTCTATATCCAATGGGTACCTGCAGTTTGCTCCAGGCGACATTAAAGTCATCCTACATCCCAGGCCGGGCTATTTGCCTAAGGTGCCATCGAATGTGGCACGGCCTACGGTTCTGCAGGCTTTTCATCCTCCAACTCACTTGATGGCGGATGAGGAAAGACTTTATCTGCTCTGCCCTGTCAGAGCTCTTAAAATATATATTCATAGGTCTTCTTCATGGCAGAAGTCAGACCAGTTGCTAGTGTGTTTCGGGTTGCCCAAGAAGGGGCTTCCCGCTTCCAAACAGACCATTAGCAACTGGATTGTTCAAGCTATATCTATGGCCTACCAGGTGCGCAATTTGCCTTCACCTTTGGCCGTGAGGGCTCATTCGACCAGAGGCATGGTGTCCTCTAGAGCCCTCCTCTCCGGGGCCCTGATCCAAGAAGTCTGCAATGCAGCAGGATGGGCCACCCCTCACACTTTTATTAGATTTTATAGCCTGGACATTCCATCTACACCTGGCACCCTTGTGCTCTCGTCCTAAGTGTGCCTGTGCGCAGCTTCACACTGGGACAGGCAGGGCTCGTTGTGGCATAGTGGGTACTCGTTCCCCCAAAATGTCATTCAACGCAGTTCGAGTTCCCTCGAAAGGCAACGTCTCGGGTTACGACTGTAATCCTTGTTCCCTGAGAAAGGGAACGAGAACTGCATCCCTTCGCCACGCCTTCCCCTGCCTGGGAGCGCTTGCTTCATCACAGAAGCTAACTCTGTTGTGTGCCGGCGTCCTTTTGTAGCTTCCGCTTATGCCGTCACACGTTACGTCATGAAGCAACACCAATGGCGCTACGCTGAGGGGCGTTCCCCCAAAGTGTCATTCGACGCAGTTCTCGATTCCCTTTCTCAGGGAACAAGGGTTACAGTCGTAACCGAGACGTTTTTGATATTTCTCTTACTGTGAGTGTGTCGTAGATGTCAGACGATCTGGACTTGAGGTCAAGAACTGCATATGTGCCTTCACTGGGATCAGGTCTGGGATCGTTCTACAGGAGAACAGAGAGAAAGACTATCACCATTTAAAATTTGGAAGAAAAAAAAAATATTGTAAAAGATTTTAAATTGTTACCATGATAATCAAAAGAGTAATCACTCAACAGTCTCTACTCATAAAACCATGTACAATCCTGAGTATATATATATATAGATATGAGTGCCTGGGATTACCATCAACCAACCCGGACAATCACCACACATCCACAGACTCCATTCCCCATAATCCTCAGCTCAGACTATCATCCATTATCACTTTCACCTGTGTCTCATTACCTTGTTTACTCACCCTATAATAGCCTGGTTTTCACATTCATTCTCTGCAAAGTCTTGTTTAGTGTTTGTACTGCAATTCTGAGCGTTCTGTCTGTTATTCCCGTGTTCTTGGTTTTGATCTTTGCCTGTCCTTGGATTTTCCTTTTGCCTGTGTCCCCTGTGACCCTGTGACCTAATGACCCCTGCGACCCTGTGACCCCTGCGACCCCTGTGTCCCCTGTGACCCTGTGACCCCGTGTCCCCTGCGACCCCTGTGTCCCCTGTTATTGTTTGGACTGATTACCCAGTCTTTTTTGACCTCTTGCCTGTTTTCTGGATTATGTCTTTGGATTACCCTCTGTTCAAATAAACTGCATTTGGATCCTCAAGCTTCGTGTCTCAGAGCAGTACGTGACAATATATGTGTTCTACAATGTACAAAGAAGCTGTAATTGATTTATTAGTATCATTCTGTGGTTCTTTGGCCATCTCACCTCATACTCCTGTATTGCAGATCTACAGTTTATCCTTTTCTTCTGACTGTTAAAAAGAAACGGAAACAAGTCATTTAATTGTTTTGTGCAATATTCAAATGTACTTTTGCATTAGTCTAAAAGCAAATTATATTACTCTTTGTTGATACATTTTTATTTACATTGCGTATAGTATGATGGTGATCATGATAGTGAAAATTACACATGCCACTGCAATCACTACCCAGACGAGCAAACCAGCGCCACTATGATCTGAAAGAGGGAGAAGATCATAATTAAATCTACAAACTAAAGCAGAAATCACATGTTTAGAGGATTTAATGTCACAGTTACTGAACCATCATGAACTCACACATGATGATTGTGACGTTTGTGACATTTATAACGTTTAAATTCACAGCATCAGAGTATTTCTCTCCATGTTCATTGCTGGACTTGCACTTGTATTCTCCACTGTCATCAGAGCTGATCTTTGAGATGCTGTAGATTCTTCCAGATCCTACAAGCGTTCCTCCTTTAATCCAGCTGATTTCTGCAGGAGGGTTTGAGTCACTGCTGCAGTTCAGAGTCACTGAATCTCCCTCCACTATTACACCAGATGGACTGATGGAGATCACAGCATTCCCTGGAGGATGAATGCCAAGTTAAAGCTTTAGCTCGTCTTGACACGCTGCGCTTTTTAAAATTTTGTTCACATGGTTAGCACAAACATAGATAAATGTGTTTGAATGGTTTCAATAAACCGTTATTGATTCAAAGCACTGATGAGGAAATAACAAAGATGTTCAGAGAGATTGATAACATCTGCCTAATAACTAATTTACAATGTAACATTTTAAATGTATAGCTTTATGGTTTAATGGAAAATACATAAAATGCAATAAATGCAGGATGTTGAAGTTATTGATGCATTTTAAAATGTTCTTAGCACCCCCTCTGAACTGTATAATTATATTATTCACTAAATAAAATAGACACTCACACATGACATTGAGCTGAACAGCAGGAGAGATGAGAGTGTGTCCGTCTACAGCACAGCTGTATCTGCCTGAATCCTCTCTTCTCACTGGGTTGAGGAGGAGTGTGTTACTGAGGTTAGTTAATATCATCTGTGAGTTTCTGTACCAGATGAATGTGTCTCTGCCAGTTGGAGCGCAGCTGCTTTTACATCTCAGATTGACTGGATCTCCCTCTGTCACTCTCTCAGGAGACTCCACCTGAAGATCTGAACACAACACACACATTATATCTAGTGCTGCTGTCATACACTGATTATTATTCAACATAATGGACAGAAGAAGAGATGAAACTCATCAGAGTCACCTGTGACAGTAAGAGTCACTCCTGGATAACCACTGTATTTTCCACCAGGTTTATCAGTGATGAATCTGAAATAGTACATGTGTGAATCCTTCAGTGTCACATGATGCAGTCTGACGTTGCAGTACTTGTGTTTATCTCCCAGATACTGAAGCCTCTGACTGTATTCAGGGTCATCAGACAGATCTAGAGGCTCTTTATCATCTATTACCGGTGTTTTGGTCCAGAACACTTTCTTGATCTTATATCTAGTAGGGTATGTATAAGTGCATCTCATTGTCACTGATGAGTCCTTTAGTGCACAGATGTGTGAAGGACTGTAACTCACACCCCAATCATTATCAACACTGAAAACTCCTGAAACACACATTAAAGGGATAGTTTACACACAATTTTTTTTACACATTAAACACATTAAAAACATTAATATAATCATTATTGATGCACATATTTAATATTGTACATTAATTCTAATCAGAAGAATTTAAACATTTTTTAATTTTAGCTCAGACTGCCTTTATTTTTTTTACTTTATTTGGATGATTTTTCTTTCACAGAAATGTGTTTGTGAAAGGGGTTTTAACAGGGGGGTCCGCACTCATGATTTGAAAGAAAGACTTTGAAAAGTGACTAAAGAACAATAAAATCTTCTCCAGCATGAGCGACTCACCGTGAATCATGAGCAGAAACACCAGAGGAAGAGGAGGAGCCATCATCAGTGACATCACTACAAGAACAACAACACAGGATCACACACACAGTGAGCATTATAAAAACAATCTTTAGCTTTAAAAACATTTCCAGAAACAATTATTTTTTTTTTTTAACAGACAGAACAAAACATGACCAGAGAGCAAGAACAACGTATCAAAAGTAAATTAAGACAGATGTGAATCAATATAAGTGTCCCAATTGTTCCAAAGTCTTCCAGTTGTAAATGTAATCCGAATGTGATTTTTTCCATTTTCCTTATGTCCATAATAAGGTCTACCCATTCCCTGATTGTCGGAGCAGTTTGAGTCATCCATTTTTTTGTAATGGCCTTTTTCATAAACTATTTTTCATTGAGAATATTTCCTTTTGATTATGTGAGTGGTTTCTACAACAGTAAATAGACTATAGACTGACTATATTCACTCAGTAACCAGCGTAACTCTTACCGTGTTCTGGCGAGTCTCTCAGGCGTTAAACTGATCAAATTCTCATCTTATTTCCAAATGCTTGCACAGTTTCACTTCAATTACCCATTTTAAGATTAAAGGGATGTTCAGATATAAATGCAATAAAAATAAACGTGGGTTTTTATAGCCTTTCTTCCTGGAAACATTTTCTGAAGAATTATTGAGTAAGACACTCAATATAGGTGGAACTTATATTGAGTAAGACTGGATGTCGATACTTTGACCGCGGACAGACAAGTTATATTTTGACTCAGTTCCCCCACACATAAGCTCCAGCCCGTAATGAAGAACACATGCACAGCCCAATGTGTCTCAATGCACGTCATCGATCAAAATGAATTCTTAGCTAATATTGCTTAATACAAAACCCCTAAAAGGACATGGAGATTCAAAAGTATGAGATGGGGGGGAGAAATTATATTTCAATGCTCGCAAAAGTTGCATGCATGAGTAATGCAAAGGATTTGAGAGAAAACGCAAAAGCATTGAAATATAATTTCCACCATCATGTGACTTTAGGGGCTCCGTAAAATGTTATTTTAGTCAAACGGATTAAACCAACATGACTGACCTCGTCTTAACACACATATACAGAAGTTGCTCTACAAATAATCATCACTGGAGACTTTAATAGACTGAAGTGTTCATCAAAGCTTTAGTTTTATCCACTGTTGCACATTTCCAGAGTTTGTTAGAAAAGCCCAAATATTAAAGATGCTCTAAGCGATGCTGGGTGATGTCACTTCTTGTTGACGTTCAAAGTATTCAGAGTACTCCTCCTCATCCCCAAAATTCTCAAGATATACATTAACATTAGTCGTTGACGTTGTCTAGGACATCTCTCCTCTAGCTAACTTCCCTCTTCATGCTTGCTTCATTTTCAAAAAAAAATGTTGGCCTAAAAAACGTGTGACATCGATTAGAGCACCTTTAATATTAACCCAGCTATCACATTTAGTAGGTTACTCTGAGTTAGGTCTTCAATGACCCAGAAATGACCACACAAGCATGAATTTGGTAAAACTGATATGGTCTTTTTATTTGCTTACAGAAAACACATAAAGTCAAAAGTTGAAAAGATTTTAAGAAACAAATTACCAAGCCAGTGACATCACAAAATGTTTTTAGTCTCAGTAAACACGTGTTGTTGGTTCTTGGCTCTTTCCTTTGTATTCTGCTCTTGTAATGAGAAAAAGATCACAGACACTGCGTTCCTGACGTCTACCGTAAAACTTCAAATAATTGGCGAGTCTCAGATAGACGCCTGTCTCTTTTACACGCCTGGTGTGGCCACAGGTTTGGATAAATAAAGGCCGGTCTCAAATAGAGGCCTGGTCTGTTTTTTAGTTTTGGGTTGTATTTAATCTTCTAAAACCCGTCAGATCGTCTGTTTAAGCCAGTTATATGGAGCAGATTGCGCACGCTAGAGAGCCCTGCGCATCAGGGCTGGAGCTGTTAGCGCAAGCAAGGCAGAGTTAGCGGAGGCAGAGTTAGCGGAGGCAGAGCTAGCGGAGGCAGAGTTAGCGGAGGCAGAGCTAGCGGAGGCAGAGTTAGCGGAGGCAGAGTTAGCGGAGGCAGAGCTAGCGGAGGCAGAGTTAGCGGAGGCAGAGTTAGCGGAGGCAGAGCTAGCGGAGGCAGAGTTAGCGGAGGCAGAGCTAGCGGAGGCAGAGTTAGCGGAGGCAGAGCTAGCGGAGGCAGAGCTAGCGGAGGCAGAGTTAGCGGAGGCAGAGCTAGCGGAGGCAGAGTTAGCGGAGGCCGGAGAGGGAGAAGTGGAGGAGAGCGACGAGGAGGAGGAATTCGCTAATGAACTTGTAGTTGAGGATCGCGGTGATGATGATAGTGATGAATAGGGTCATTTTGTATCACATGATTGCAGTTGTTTTACAGAGTAACCTTCATTCTTTCTTGTTGATGTGTTTCTGGCAACTAGTTCATAGGCTGGATGGATATTACCGGTAACTTGTATTGTTCAGCCCAGGGCTGTCACATCGTTTAGTTTTTTTATGCTGCCAATAATCTAAAGGGTGTCGCACACCGTACGAGAAGCGCAGCGCCGCGTCATGTCTAGGACAACTCGAGGTATCGCACACCGGAACGCGCACTTTGTCAGTTTATGGCCAGCAATATAGTTATGTTTGAGGATATTATGGAATTAAGATCATGTCTGTACTATGTTATGATTGTACTGTACAATTAAATACAATCGTTGCTTAGTCTGCAGTCTGAACACTTTACCTCAGAGCGTCCGTTAACTGAATGAATTGAGAATATCACCTGAAAATCCGATAACATCAGCAATTTTCATTCAAGCAGCTGATTTCTGTTAATGAATGTACAACTGAATGTATATTGCAGCACAGGGTGAAGTCAGTATACATTAACGACGATTTGAGGCAATGTACACTCATAGAGAATAATGTGTTCGAATTGTAAAGAAGTGGCGCTGCGCTTCTCGTCTGGTGTGCGACAACCTTTAGACATACAGAAATATAGTAGGCTAAATCTGACATTAACTGATCTGTTAAACACAAACACAGATCTGGTAACCTCCTACTGTCATGCTCATCTCAACACTACATTAAAGGCCTGTCTCATATAGACGCCTGTCTCAAATACAAGCCGGTGCAGTTCGGTGATTTGGGAAAATAAAAGCCGGGCTAATTATTTGAAGTTTTACGGTATTTACCTGATTTAATGAACAATAAATAACTGAGTGAATTAGCATGCTAAATTGACATCCCTACTCTCAGAATATTGTTTCATTGTTTTGGCCTTTGTCTTCATGATGGTCTCGTTCACTCATTTGACACGGCTGTAGATCACAGACGCCTCTTCCACAGTCTGCACATTTGATCGCCTAAAGAACATCAAATAAAACAACAATCATGTTATGGATCAGATTGCATGATGATAAAAGTCATTAAACAATTCAGATGTTTCTGAAACATCAGTGGGACACAAAGTTATTAAGAAAAAAAATATCCAGATTTAAAGAACTATAAATGCTCCTTTCATCAACATGAGGGTGAGTAGACGGCAAATGTTTTATTTCTGCGTGAACTGTCTCTTTAAGCTCGTTCTTCTCACCTCAGGACAGAATCAGGCTGACCAATCCTGATATTGTCGTAGTGGCTTTCGTTCTCCTCTGCTCTCTTCGTCTGTTTGTTTCTGTGATGTTGGACAGTTGCGTACTGGATCTCCTCAGTCTCTCTGCATTCAGGAGCATTTGCGTCTCTTCTGGATTTGCTGGAAGTAACACTGGCGTACTGAGCGTCATCACAATCGGCTGATTCAGAAACATGAACGTCTCTCCCTGTTACGGTAGAGTACAGATTGTCCTGAAACAGAAGAAAATTAAAGGGGTGGTTGATTATTATTTGACTTTTCTAACTTTAGTTAGTGTGTAATGTTGCTGTTTGAGCAGAAACAACATCTGCAAAGTTACGACACTCAAAGTTCAAAGCAAAGGGAGAGATTTTCTTTAACAGAAATGGCTTTTTAAGGACTACAACAAACGGCTGGTAGAGACTACACAACATTCCTCTCAGGTTAGTGACATCACCAACCCTAAAATTTACATAAACCCCGCCCCCTGAACACGATTTATAGATTATCATGACAGAGTATGCTAATCACTGACTAGAAGATAATGTAGCACAGGTGGTTAAGTCACTCAGATTTAGCCCCATAATAAAAGAAACACAATACACAACAGTGTTTTAATTCATTTTATGTTGATTTCATTCATTTTATAATTAATTTATATAAAAAGAAGAAAACTTATTTCTTTCTTATAATGCCTTTAGTTCTGAATGAAAAAAATTTTTTTTTTAATGAGTTCTTAATCTATTTGAGTTTTCCATTTGGTTGCAGTATGTATGAAAGAAAGTGTGTTACTGGCCCTTTAAGCCTGCTCTTTCTAGAACGTGCTCTCCTGCAGAGGGAGAGTTGAATCCTCCATTTTGTGACGAGGTGCCAGAGGAGAGCTGCTGCTGCAGATAAATGTGCTTAAAGATCGAACGTTGAGAATAAATATTTATAAAATCAAAAGTTTTTAAATTTACAGTGCATGTCTGTGTGAGGTAAAAAGACACCAGCTCTTGAAGCTCCGCCCCCTGTGCCGGGAGCTGCAGCTCATTTGCATTTAAAGGGACACACACAAAAACGGTGCGTTTTTGTTCACCCTCAAACAGTGACAATTTTAACATGTTATATAAAAATATCTGTGGGGTATTTTGAGCTAAACCTTCACACACACACTCTGGGGACATCAGAGACTTATTTTACATCTTGTGAATAGGGCATTATACCACCCCTTTAAATATTATTTATTATTCACATTAAGGGCTGTACACACAGAACACGTTGTCAGTTCCATGTCAGTGCTCTACTTTTCATTGTTTTTCTATGTAAACACGTGCTAGACGGACGTGTTTGACCGTTATAAACACGGCACTCAAATTAAAAGGTGGTAAACTTTCTTTGGGTTTCTTTGTCTCTCGTTCCACTGACTTGTCTCTCGCGTTCTGTGTGAATGGCCCCGTCTAACTAGACTATTCACATGTTGTGTCCGGAAGATTTACCTGTTTTTCGGTGAGGTCTTCAGCTTTAGCAACTCTTCGTTTTCTCCTGATTTAACAGACATTAAACTTGTAAGCTGCATTTTAAAGATTAATTACTAATCACATCACATGAGGCATTTCCACCTGCACTAGTCTGAAAGAGAATTGCATTCACTCGCTGTAATTGAGAATGATTTTAATCAAACTTACATTATAAACAGAATGATGATGATGATGATGATGATGATGAAGAGTCCTAAACACGCCACAGTGATCCCCAACCCGACGAGCCAGCCATGACCAGGATGCACTGAAAGATGAAGAATTTGAGTTCAGATTAACTCTCAAAGCTGCATAACTGTCTTGAACTCTTTATAAAATAAAACCTTCATCTGTGACAGTTACAGCGTCTGATCTCTGAGATGTTGATTGTGAGCCTGACAGTAGAAGTGTCCACTCTGTATTAGGGCTGGGAATCTCTAGGCATCTCACGATTCAATTCGATCGTGATTCTGAGGACTGCGATGATAAAACGATTCTCTTTTTTTTCTTTACAGATTTTCTTTTTTCTCACTGTGTGACTACTTGGTACTTTTAAAACAAAGTATTTTTAATGATCCATAATTAATTTACTTCCAATATATTTTATTAATTAAACAAATGGAAGTGATTTGGCAATAAATGTTGCGATAGAGTTTGTAATTGGGTTTGCCTTTTCCGAGTTGTGTGAAAGCTTCTAAGGTTGTCCTGGTTTTAACATCAGCGCTGTTTGATCTGACATGTGTGTGAATTTGAATGCTTCCAATTAGATCTCGCTGCGATATTATTTATTCTGCTGTGAATTCGAACACTTTTCTCACTGGATCTCCCAGCGCTGTGTAATAACAGTATCACATGATTGAGATCAGCCCAAGAGTAAACCTGTTCTGAGCTCGCGCTGCGCTAAACGGTCCGCGCGCCACAGCTCAAACGAATAGCGCAGTTCCCTTTCGAGAACGGTCACTTTGTATTGTGTAGCTATACGCAGTGTGGAACTCCTTTCCTCAGATTATTGAAGCCAACTATGTAAAATGCATTGCAGTTGCACTGCTAGCACTGTGAGTGTCTGGCTCACTCATTGGCTTTGCTGCGGCAACTGCACATCCAATGGCGAGGCGCCTCTCGAGATGAAGTCTATATTAGAGGCTGAATTCGCCATTACAGCAGATTTGATCTCCTTCAGCGACAACTTCACGTCTCTGTCTCCTTTGAAGCCATCGGCGTAGGAAACAAGCCTTTTTCAGCTAGAACCCAGATCCCATCTGCACGAGGCCGATGGGCACACGAAGTGCGTCAAATGCCTGGGTACTGCCCATGCTGAGGCTGCACTTTCTGCTGGTGGCTGCTCTGTCTGCGAGAGCATGCCTGTCTCCGTGCTGCGGACGCAGCTAGCTCTCTCCAAAAATGGCGACGCCGCATCTCCTGCTCTTCCTTTTCCCGCTTTACTCATGCCGAGGAAAAAGAAGCGCCGCAGCCAACGGCAGCCCGAGAGTATGGAGATAAGCGAGCCCACGCCAGCCACGTCACCGCGTGCCTCTCTTTCTCCGTCTCAAACACCATCACCGGTCCTGTTCTCTCAGGCAGACCAGCGCCCCCCCCACCCACGTGGCGGGCCTGGTCTCGTTAGGGAGATCAGACGACGAACAATACGACAGCCTCTCTATTGCTGCGTCTGAGGAGGAATGGTCGGGCTCTGTTGACCCCACCCTTGCTTCTCAATCAGGTGCTAGCATCTCAGCTACGAGGACTAACTCTGACGCGGAGATGCTGAGAATCCTCACCGCGGCCGTTGCAGACCTCGGGCTCGAGTGGGCCTGAAGTCGGCTGGACGGCTGGTCCCTCGTCATAGACCTGCATGAAGAACTGACCAAAACGTGGCGCACTTCCTATTCTGCAGTTATCGACTCTACAACTATGAGAGTGAATCATGGTTCACATTACGGTGAATCACGGTTGTTTATGCGCCCTGATTCCCTGGCGGGCTCAGGACTGGTACCAGGAGGGTGTGGACCATGGGGGTGGCCTCCAGGAGGAAAGTGGTTTTCACAGACGCCTCCAACCTAGGTTGGGGTGCGCTGCACGAGGGCAAGCCTGTCTCCGGCCGAGCACGGAGAAGAGCTTACATATCAACTGCCTGGAAATGAAAGCAGTTTGTTTGGCCCTGAAAGCATTTCTGTCAAACCTCAGGGACACCATGTCTTAGTCTGCACGGACAACATGTCGGTGGTGTCATATATAAATCACCAAGGTGGCATCAGGTCGGGCAACCTGTTCACCATGGCAAGAGACCTCCTTCTCTGGGCGCAAGGCAACCTGAGCTCTCTGAGAGCAGCACATATCCCTGGCAATCAGAATCTGGGTGTGGATATGCTTTCTCGAGACAGCACTCCCCTAGGCGAGTGGTCTCTAAACCCTCAGACGGTCCGTCTGATATGGAGTGTTTTCGGCGAGGCCAAAGTCGACCTTTTCGCGTTTCCCCCACACGTATCAAACGGGTCAGGGAGAGCGGATGCCCAGTCCTGAGGGTGCTCCTGGAGCTCAGGGAAAAAAGGCGCGGGTCTCTTCAGGGTGTCCGCCTGGTGTGGGCTCGGGCTGAGTGAGGGGAGCAAGCTCAGACCCAGCTCCAGGGTCGGAGGCACCCGTGGACATGGTGTAATCCTCACCATATCTGAAAGAGACAATTTCCCGTGCTTCCTTCGGAGGGCAGTAACTAGCCTCAGCGTAGGTGAGAGGTTCTGACACGTGAGGGCGGCGTGGGCGTTGGGCTGATGCTAACTCCTCAACAGAGTCCATTGACGGAGCTTTCTGCAGTCTCCCGGTCCGCGGCTCGACGGCGGCGGGCGGAGGAGAGGCAGGAGTCATAAGGCCACCGTTACGGGTAACGGCCAGCCTTGCGCGAAGGATCTTGATGGGAAGTTCCTCACAGACTCGACAACCTGATCCTTCAAGCGCCGCTTCTGCGTAGGCCCGACCCAGACACAGCACACACTGCTCGTGTGCGTCCAGGAAGTCGATTGGACCACCACATATGCGGCAAAGAAATAGCAAAAAATCTGCCGTAACGCAAGAGGGGATAATTCCACGTTGTCCACTCTGTTTGCATGAATCCACGGCGAAACCAGGCTCCAGGTGAAGAAGAAAGATTCTGAGGTTTTTTGGCGCCCGACTTCACCTATATGGGAGGCTGCCAGCCAATCAGGTGAGGGCGTGGGCGCCATTGGCTATTTGCAAGCAAAAGAGTTATTCAAATCAGGCTTCAGCATTATGGATTTCCCCATACGTAATGTCGAGGGACCGACTCGATAAGGGAACTAACAATTACAGGGAACTCTGACTGTATTATTTTTTCAAACATTTGTTGCATAATACTGATTACCACACACAATTAAAAAAGTATTGTATTTTAGTTTTGTTTTCTTTAAAAAAGAGGGAAAAAATGGTGAGGAACTTACAATAGAAGTGAATGGGGGCTAATTTTGGAGGATTTAAAGGCATAAATGTGAATCTTATTATTTCATAAAAGCATTTACAATCAGTATTTTGTTAAAATGTGTGCATTATTTGAGCTTTAAAGGTGTTTAAACCATTATTTGAACAGCTGTTTTAGTGTGTTGTGTTTATGGCGTGGCGTTGCCATGACAAGGGAGTTGTAAAATTTAATATAACTGAGTATAACATAAATTGTTAAAATCACACATATTGTTCATGTTTTGTGACTGTACTATTGAAACGGTGAGCATTTAAATGTTTTAAAGATTAGCCCCAATTACTATCATTTCTAAAGAAAAGGAGGGACGAGTGAACTCTACTGGCTTTGTAAAGAAAACACACTTACACATGACATTGAGCTGAACAGCAGGAGAGATGAGAGTGTGTCCGTCTACACCACAGCTGTATCTGCCTGAATCCTCTCTTCTCACTGGGTTGAGGAGGAGTGTGTTACTGAGGTTAGTTAATATGATCTGTGAGTTTCTGTACCAGATGAATGTGTCTCTGTCAGTCGGAGCGCAGCTGCTTTTACATCTCAGATTGACTGGATCTCCCTCTGTCACTCTCTCAGGAGACTCCACCTGAAGATCTGAACACAACACACACATTATATCTAGTGCTGCTGTCATACACTGATTATTATTCAACATAATGCACAGAAGAAGAGATGAAACTCATCAGAGTCACCTGTGACAGTAAGAGTCACTCCTGGATCACCAATGTATTTTCCACCAGGTTTATCAGTGATGAATCTGAAATAGTACATGTGTGAATCCTTCAGTGTCACATGACTCAGTCTGACGGTGCAGTTCTTCTGTTTATCTCCCAGATACTGAAGCCTCTGACGGTATTCAGGGTCATCAGACAGATCTAGAGGCTCTTCATCATCTATTACCGGTGTTTTGGTCCAGAACACTTTCTTGATCTGATGTCCTCCAGCGTATTTATAAGTGCATCTCATTATCACTGTTGAGTTCTTTACTGCACAGATGTGTGAAGGACTGTAACTCACACCCCAATCATTATCATCACCCCACTGGCTACAAACAACTCCTGAAACACAACATTCACAAGGAAACAATGATAGGAAACTAACACCTATAAATGGACACACATGCCCATCTGAGAGTTAAAGAGGGCCATAAACGTTTATTAAAACTAGTTTTTCTTTACAAAACTGTTGTTTATAAATGAAGAATTACACTTATGATGTGATATGTGTGTAAAACCTACAGCCATCAGACAGAAGGTGATGAAACACAGGATGCAGAACATTGAACACTGACCATGAAAACCGTTCTCTAGATGTTAGCAGCTTCAGAGTTAGCATTAGATCAGCAAAATCCTGAATAATACAATTTACTTTGGAAGCAACAAATAAATCACAGAAATGTCCCTACATTATAGTAGATATTTTACCAGTGCTATATTTTCCTGTGGCTAACAGCAGAGGGAGCTGTTACTCAGATCATACATCTGACACTGTGTTTGTGATTATCCATGTTCATTAAGGTGTAACTTTATAAACACACACACACACACACACACTCTCTCTCTCTCTCTCTCTCTCTCTCTCTCTCACACACACACACACACTCTTGTACATCTATCTTTATGAGGACATTCATTAACACAATGCAATCTCTAGCCACTACCCTAACCTTACCCATCACAACTAAGTGCCTAACCCGACCCCTGACCCTAAACCGACCCTTAACCTCATTATAACCTTATCCCTAAAACCAAGTCTTGACCCTCAAACAGGCCTTTAAAGGCTCTCAGAGAGTGAGGACCGGCCAACATGTCCTTTACTCTCTTTGTCCTCACTCCAGTGGTCTAACACTCAAACTGGTCCTCACAAAGATAGTTGTACAAGTACACACTCTGTCTCACACACACACACACACACACACACACACACACACACACACACACACACACACACACACACACACACACACACACACACACACACACACACACACACACACGTGGTTTGCTTTTCTCAGTCAACTCACAGTGGGTTTGCATCTTTTCGTGTTTCTGTCTCAAGTCCTCAAGCACAGCAGTGGCAGTAACTCAGGTGAGATACAGCGCTAACAGAACATGTCTTTCTTCAAAACATCTTCTGTTGAAGTTCTGCAAGAGTTCAATAAATCGATAATTAAATCGCTATGTTCTTATCAGGTTCTGCTCCTCACCGAAGGACAATATCAAACCCAGTGCAGCGACGACAGCAAATCTCATTCATAATTAATAACGTTGTTTTAACATCAGTGTTATTTTAGAATCATTGAGATACTATTTTTATACACATCAGGGCCATATTCCAGGATGACAATATCAAGATTCATCTCTTAATGGAAATAAATGTTGTGATGTTTTTGGTCAGGATCTTGTATTGTATTGACAAGAGTCCAGCACTCTGTAAAGTCTCCTCCAGCACAACCTAAAGACTTTTAAACTCTGGACTCAGAGGAGCCGATCCATGTGTGGAAATGATTCTTCATGCTCCTCCAAACCATTCTTTCACAATCTGAGCCTGATGAATCTTGACATTGTAATCCTGGAATATGGCCATGATGTGTCTTCCTACATGTTTAAAAAAAGGAAAAGCTACACACTCCATCAATTAGGGTTAGAAAGGGTTGATCCAATATATTTGCCTACTTAAATCCAAACAGCGACTTTTTTTTTTTTTTTTTTGCCAGGCAGTGTATATTATATATTAGCCGTTATCTGCTTATAATTTATAAATTATATTTATTTATTTTAGGATGACTACCAGAGAATAAGGCTTGTATAGAATAATTTTTCTAATTTAATGTTTTATTTGAAAAGGAATAAAGAGAAAAATCTGTCACGTGGACCCTTTAATACACAGATAAAATATATAAATTATTACAGAAACAACTCTAAACTCATTTATTAATTACACATTGACTGTTTATTCATGTCACATGAATATAATCCATTACTTTCTGCAAAATGGAAACTCTTACAATGCGTTTCATTTTTCATTGGTAGTTGTGAGGTGGATGTGTCCAGCGTTGGGACAAAAGTTTAGCTTGTGCTTCATCTTACTGTGGCGTCTTGCTGTGGCTACAACAGAAATAAGACATTTACATAAATCAACACTACAAATGGTACAAATAATCTCAGAAAAAATATATATTTCTGTCAGTGAAACGACTCATATAATCCATCTTGCAACAGAAAGAAAAGACTGTTTAGTATCTGTTGACTAGTTGATTGACTACTGAGGACATTTTTTTTTGCTGATGAAATTGAGAAGACTTGAGAAACTTACTGACAGATTCTTATATTCAGAAGAGCCCGACTGGGGAATAGCAGGTCTGGGATGGACAGTCTATGGCAAAAACACATTGATTATTTATTATCTGACTTTTGGATGCACAAACTCTTTTGCACATGTAGATTTTGATATTTCTCTTACTGTGAGTGTGTCGTAGACGTCAGATGATCTGTACTGGTCAAGAGCTGCATATGTGCCTTCACTGGGATCAGGTCTGGGATCGTTCTACAGGAGAACAGAGAGAAGGATTCACCGTTTTAAATTTTGGAAAAAAGGGGGAAAAAATGAATGTTTTTTTTACACTTTTTACAATCAAAAGTGTAATCACTCCACAGTCTCGACTCATCAAACCATGTACAACCCCTGTGTCCCTGTTACCCTGTGTCCCCTGTGACCCTGTTACCCTGTGACCCTGTGTCCCCTGTGACCCTGTTACCCTGTGTCCCCTGTGACCCTGTTACCCTGTGACCCTGTGTCCCCTGTGACCCTGTTACCCTGTGTCCCCTGTGACCCTGTTACCCTGTGTCCCCTGTGACCCTGTTACCCTGCAACCCCTGTGTCCCTGTTACCCTGTGACCCTGTGACCCCTGTGACCCTGTGACCCTGTTACCCTGTGTCCCCTGTTACCCTGTGACCCCTGTGACTCTGTTACCCTGTGACCCCTGTTACCCTGTGTCCCCTGTTACCCTGTGACCCCTGTGACCCTGTTACCCTGTGTCCCCTGTTACCCTGTGACCCCTGTGACTCTGTTACCCTGTGACCCTGTTACCCTGTGTCCCCTGTTACCCTGTGACCCCTGTGACTCTGTTACCCTGTGTCCCCTGTTACCCTGCAACCCCTGTGTCTGTTACCCTGTGACCCTGTTACCCTGTGACCCCTGTGACCCTGCGACCCTGTGACCCCTGTGACCCCTGTGACCCTGTTATTGTTTGGACTGATTACCCGGTCTTTTTTGACCTCTTGCCTGTTTTCTGGATTATGTCTTTGGATTACCCTCTGTTCAAATAAACTGCATTTGGATCCTCAAGCTTCGTGTCTCAGAGCAGTACGTGACAATATATGTGTTCTACATGTACAAAGAAGCTGTAATTGATTTATTAGTATCATTCTGTGGTTCTTTGGCCATCTCACCTCATACTCCTGTATTGCAGATCTACAGTTTATCCTTTTCTTCCGACTGTTAAAAAGAAACGGAAACAAGTAATTTCATTGTTTTGTGCAATATTCAAATGTACTTTTGCATTAGTCTAAAAGCAAATTATATTACTCTTTGTTGATACACTTTTATTTACATTGCATATAGTATGATGGTGATCATGATAGTGAATATTGCACATGCCACTGCGATCACTACCCAGACGAGCAAACCAACATTACTATGATCTGAAAGAGGGAGAAGATCATAAATAAATCTACAAACTAAGAATGACACTAAGACATTCTGTGGACGGTCTAAAGCAGAAATCACAGTCAATGTTTAGAGGATTTAATGTCACAATTACTGACCCATCATGAACTCACACATGACGTTTGTGACGTTTATAATGTTTGTGTATAACGGGCATTTCCACCTGCACTAGTCTGAAAGAGAATTGCATTCACTCACTGTAATTGAGAATGATTTTAATCAAACTTACACTATAAACAGAATGATGATGATGATGATGATGAAGAGTCCTAAACACGCCACAGTGATCCCCAACCCGACGAGCCAGCCATGACCAGGATGCACTGAAAGATGAAGAATTTGAGTTCAGATTAACTCTCAAAGCTGCATAACTGTCTTGAACTCTTTATAAAATAAAACCTTCATCTTTGACAGTTACAGCGTCTGATCTCTGAGATGTTGATTGTGAGCCTGACAGTAGAAGTGTCCACTCTGTATTAGGGCTGGGAATCTCTAGGCATCTCACGATTCGAGTCGATCGTGATTCTGAGGACTGCGATGATAAAACGATTATCTTTTTTTTCTATATTTCTATATTTCTTTTTTCTCACTGTGTGACTAATTGGTAGTTTTAAAACAAAGTATTTGTAATGATACATAATGAATTTACTTCCAATATATTTTATTAATTAAACAAATTGAAGTGATTTGGCAATAAATGTTGCGATAGAGTTTGTAATTGGCTTTGCCTTTTCCGAGTTGTGTGAAAGCTTCTAAGGTTGTCCTGGTTTTAACATCAGCGCTGTTTGATCTGACATGTGTGGGTTATAATAGAATTTGAATGCTTCCAATTAGATCTCGCTGCGATATTATACATTTTGCTGTGAATTCGAACACTTTCTCACTGGATCTCCCAGCGCTGTGTAATAACAGTATCGCGTGATTGCGATCGGCCCACGAGTAAACCTGTTCTGAGCTCGTGCCAGGGGCGGACTGGCCATCTGGAGCACTGGGACTTTTCCCGGTGGGCCGCTGGCCAATGTGGGCCGGCCCACCCGGTACACAAATATAAAAAAAAACGACGGAAATCATTACATTTCTTTTCTACGTAAATGGATGAGTGAGTCGATCGCGCGGGCGCGGCCAACAAGTGTTTTGTGAGTGCAATGGCGATCGTACCACAAAAAAACCACTTGAGGGAATTTGAAGTCGTCTCCAACGCGTAATGGTGCAAGAAATCAGGTCTGCCATGGCATTCGATTAACACTTTATTTTATGCAGAGTAGAATTACTTACAAACACTGCTGCTTGCATTACTGATGTAAATTGAGCTTGTACGTATGCAAGCAATATTAAACATGATGCTAATAGCTGGACATGACAAAATCCATCACGAACATCCCTCATGCACGCATGCACGGTTGAAAAAACCGACCGTCAGCTAGAATGCGCGTTCTGCGCCTGCGTGTAAACGAGACAACTGTCTATTTCTGCAGATATATTCATCTATATTCATCATTCAAAAAGAGAAACCGACACTGCCGGCTGCAGATACACAAACCGTAAACAAAGCAGTGTGTGCTTACCGTTTTGAATATCAATTCTGCTAAACACTTTCTTTATTCCACTCCGCTCATGTTAATATTGAAATATTCGCCAAGGAACACTCAGGTAAGATGACGTGACATTAAAACAGCCTTCTCTCTGTGTCGTTTTGACTTCTTTGCTCGCTGTTTTGCTATTATTATCGTGCACTGACTCGTTCACTAAGCTGAACAGCCAATCAGAGTTCCCTCTTTCACCGAAGGCACGACGAATCGGCCGAAAAAAAGCCGACGAGGACCAATTTCAGCCGACGGTGTGGAACACACTGAGAAAACTTAGTCGGCCGACGCACAAAAACTGGCTGACAGCCGACCGTCGGCTTGGTGTGTTCCAGGCTTAAGCTGACAGACAGAGACTGATCCGTTACATCGAATTTTTCTGAGCAGATAATTATTTTATAATAATTTATATAATTATTATAATGTCCATGGATGAAAAGGGGAAGAAAAGAAAAGGTGGAGCTGAAAAGTTACGCGTTAAAAAAAGCATTAGAGGTAGATGCTGTGAAATGCTTCAAATGAACATATTATAGGCTACATTTGGCGCTAAGAGTAGCAGTTCAGCAGGCTCTGACGGCTCTAGCTCCCCCTGACTAGCTGATATTCTGCTTTGATAGTTTTATATTAATAATGTTGTGTGTCTTAATGTTCTTCTGTTTGTTTCCCTTTGTTTTACAAATATGACCTAATATATGTTGTTACTTAAAATAAATGTTTAAATAGCATTTATTTTTGTATTGTGTTATATTTTTATGCTATAAGTGGTGTTAAAAATTATTCTGCACATTAATGTGCCAATGTGTTATGATGTGGGATGTGGTGGGCTGCTGTGGGCCAGAGAGTCCAGGGCCACTTTTTGGTCCCAGTCCGCCCCTGGCTCGCACTGCACTAAACGGTTCGCGCGCCACAGCTCAAAGGAATAGTGCATTTTCGTTTCACTTTCGTTTCGTTTGCCGTTTGATGTTTCTCATGTGTGACAGAAGTTGCAGCTCTTATCAACTGCACAACGTGGTGGTCACACCAGTGCGACTTCTTGTCGCCATGTGGTCGCAGTCTGGATCTCTACTTGCATAAAGTGTGGCTCTTGTCCAGGTCCTTTTCCCCTTCAACTTCATAAAGCCAAAGTTACGCTATTTTAACGCAAAGATTTTTTTATCTTATTACACATTTTTAAAATTACTAATATGGACTGAATTTATCAAAACAGAAAATTTGCATCTTATGTTTTATTATGAACTCACACATGACGTTTAAAGTCACAGCATCAGAGTATTTCTCTCCATGTTCATTGCTGGACTTGCACTTGTATTCTCCACTGTCATCAGAGCTGATCTTTGAGATGCTGTAGATTCTTCCAGATCCTACAAGCGTTCCTCCTTTAATCCAGCTGATTTCTGCAAGAGGGTTTGAGTCACTGCTGCAGTTCAGAGTCACTGAATCTCCCTCCACTATTACACCAGATGGACTGATGGAGATCTCAGCATTCACTGGAGGATCTACAGGAGAAATATTTGAAATTTCATTTTTAATCTTCAGACTTCAGACTCCATACCCGTCTCAGAATAGCTCAGAAGATAAGGACAGATTGTCCTCTTGTAATCTGCAATTGGTGAGTAGCTACTTTTGTGGCTTAAGCCCCTGATTATTGTCAAATGCCCCTGATATTTGTGAAGATTCACTCATATTATTAATGTCCAATAATATAGATTTTAATATAAATTCTTGCACTTAATATAAATTATTCACCCTAGTGAAGTGGTGATGAAAAATAGGTTGTTAAAAAAATAAATAATTAAAGCTGTAAGCAGCATTTATCGGGGTTCAAAGCAGTTAAGGCCTTTAAGCACAAAAGCATAAAAAGTTATTAAGTTTTATTTAGCAAGCATGTAACCACTGATATAATAGATGGAAAAGACCATTTACAGCCAATACAGGCAATGTACTATAGGAAATATATGGTTTTAAAGCTTTTTAACAGTTATAGTGCCACCTATGGTCCGATATACATAAAACTGTAGATGCTTGTTCAGAATGTTATCTCACATATGCTCACCAATTTTTGTGAAGTTCTGAGTTTTCATTTGGGATTTATAGGCTTTTGAGTGTATTTTGCCACGCCCCTTTTTTTAAATGACCCTGTTACAGCCACCCAAATGCAAAAGTTCAACTTTTTTCCGATAATTATTGATCTAGAGAGTCCAGAGAATTGTCCTAGACTGGTTTGGTTCCGATTGGGCGAAAAGCCAGGGACTAGTTCACAAAAGTAGGTTTTGGACAAATTCGACATAGCAGAATTTTTTTTCTGCCTAAATCGAAATTGGACACATGATTTTGTACTTTTGGTTGCTGTAGCGCCACCTATGGGCCAATCGGTGTCATACTCTGATAGGTTCTCCCAAAACTGAGGCCTATCATCTGGCCAGGTTTCGAGTCTCTAGGCCTTACGGTTTGGCCTGCACGATCAGTTTTACAAATCCTTACAATTACAATAGGGTTTCAGCATTTCATGCTTGAACCCCTAATAAAAAAATAGTTTTGTTATCTAAACATAAAGCATTACACACACATCTTGATGCCTCGTCTGTTTTTTCTGTTTTTTCATCTTGACACGCTGCGCTCTTTTTCTATTTTGTTCACAGTTTTAAAAGCACAAACTCGTTCCTTCATTTAATTTTAAAGCCCTCATTATCTGTTCCATAGACATAATCAATACATAGATGCATATGTCTGTGGGAGTGTCAGTCTGCAGGTTTCAATAAACCGTTATTGATTCAAAGCACTGATGAGGAAATAACAAAGATGTTCAGAGAGACTGATAACATCTGCCTAATAACTCATTTACAATGTAACATTTTAAATGTATATCTTTATGGTTTAATGGAAAATACATAAAATGCAATAAATGCAGGGCGTTGAAGTTATTGATGCATTTTAAAATGTTCTTAGCCCCCCCTCTGAACTGTACAATTATATTATACACTAAATAAAACAGACACTCACACATGACATTGAGCTGAACAGCAGGAGAGATGAGAGTGTGTCCGTCTACAGCACAGCTGTATCTGCCTGAATCCTCTCTTCTCACTGGGTTGAGGAGGAGTGTGTTACTGAGGTTAGTTAATATGATCTGTGAGTTTCTGTACCAGATGAATGTGTCTCTGTCAGTCGGAGCGCAGCTGCTTTTACATCTCAGATTGACTGGATCTCCCTCTGTCACTCTCTCAGGAGACTCCACCTGAAGATCTGAACACAACACACACATTATATCTAGTGCTGCTGTCATACACTGATTATTATTCAACATAATGCAGAAGAAGTGATGAAACTCATCAGAGTCACCTGTGACAGTAAGAGTCACTCCTGGATAACCAGTATATCTTCCATCAGGTTTATCAGTGATGAATCTGAAATAGTACATGTGTGAATCCTTCAGTGTCACATGACTCAGTCTGACGGTGCAGTTCTTCTGTTTATCTCCCAGATACTGAAGCCTCTGACGGTATTCAGGGTCCTCAGACAGATCTAGAGGCTCTTCATTATCTATTACCGGTGTTTTGGTCCAGAACACTTTCTTGATCTGATGTCTTCTAGGCGGGTATGTATAAGTGCAGCTCATAATCACTGATGAGTTCTTTACTGCACAGATGTGTGAAGGACTGTAACTCACACCCCACTCATCAACATCACCCCACCACTGGCTACAAACTCCTGAAACACACAGTAAAGGGATAGTTCACACAAAAACGATTGTTTCATAATTACTGACCCCTCGTGTTCATCACATTTTTTTTTTTTTACACATTAAACACATTAAAAACATTAATATAATCATTATTGATTCACATATTTAATATTGTACATTAATTCCAATCAGAAGAATTTAAACATTTATGTAAAGTTATTATTCTTTTTAATTTTAGCTCTGACTGCCTTTATTTTTTTACTTTATTTGTATGATTTTTCTTTCACAGAAATGTGTTTGTGAAAGGGGTTTTAACAGGGGGGTCCGCACTCATGATTTGAAAGAAAGACTTTGAAAAGTGACTAAAGAACAATAAAATCTTCTCCAGCATGAGCGACTCACCGTGAATCATGAGCAGAAACACCAGAGGAAGAGGAGGAGCCATCATCAGTGACATCACTACAAGAACAGCAACACAGGATCACACACACAGTGAGCATTATAAAAACAATCTTTAGCTTTAAAAACATTTCCAGAAACAATTTTTCATTGAGAATATTTCCTTTTGATTATGTGAGTGGTTTCTACAACAGTAAATAGACTATAGACTGACTATATTCACTCAGTAACCAGCGTAACTCTTACCGTGTTCTGGCGAGTCTCTCAGGCGTTATACTGATCAAATTCTCATGGTTAACAGTGTTTATTTCCAAATGCTTCCACAGTTTCACCTCAATTTCCTAATTTTAAGATTAAAGAGATGTTGAGACATTTTCTGAAGAATTATTGAGTAAGACACTCAATATAGGCGGAACTTATATAGAGTAAAACTGGATGTCGATACTTTGACCGCGGACAGACAAGTTATATTTTGACATCCTTGAGAGAATTTTTGCCTTCAGTTTATTGGCGAAAAGAATAGCGACAGGAAGTGGTGGGCAGTCGAGGTGGGAGGGACAGGAAATGACCTCATCCAGAATCAGTTCACACACACATAAGCTCCAGCCCGTAATGAAGAACACATGCACAGCCCAATGTGTCTCAATGTACATCATCAATCAAAATTAATTCTTAGCTAATATTGCTTAATACAAAACCCCTAAAAGGACATGGAGATTCAAAAGTATGAGATGGGGGGAGAAATTATATGGGTGACGTCACTTCTTGTTGACGTTCAAAGTATTGTCAAACAAAACGGAGGCTAGCTCGACCTAGCTCGAAACGTGTGACATCGCTTAGAGCACCTTTAATATTAACCCAGCTACACATTTAGTAGGTTACTCTGAGTTTAGGTCTTCACTGACCCAGAAATGAAAGCTTTAGCGTAAGTTCTGCCGGGAAGACTCAATTGTTGCGTCACTTATTACCTTCTCATCTATCCAATCATATTCTAATACTAGAAGTATAAAGGGCCCGTACTTACACTTGTCTGAGTTCGCAGATGCTGAACGCTTTCACTCACCACCATCCACCCCACCACCACCAAGATGGTTTCTTCCCTCCACCAACAAGATGGCTTCTTCCCTCCATCTTCTCTACCACAGCAGGATGGTCCCTTCCCCTCCAACCTCCACACCACCACCAGGATGGTCCCTTCCAATACCTCACGGGGGGTCGGCTGCGCCCCTGCCTTCATCTTCAGGCAGGAAATGCTGAATCTGTACCCTCGGATTGCGAGTTACGGACGGGGTCTATGCCAAATACTTTATCGCATATATTGCTTGCTGGGTTACTAATAAATGCATAATTGTTACAATATCTATTCTTCCAAGTCTTTCTGTTAGAAATGACCACACACAACCTATCACATTTAGTAGGTTACTCTGAGTTAGGTCTTCAATGACCCAGAAATGATCACACACAAGCATGAATTTGGTAAAACTGATATGGTCTTTTTATTTGCTTACAGAAAACACATAAAGTCAAAAGTTCAAATGATTTTAAGAAACAAATTACCAAGCCAGTGACATCACAAAATGTTTTTAGTCTCACTAAACACGTGTTGTTGGTTCTTGGCTTTTTCCTTTGTATTCTGCTCTTGTAATGAGAAAAAGACACTGCGTTCCTGATGTCTATTTACCCGATTTAATGAATAATAAATAACTGAGTGAATTAGCATGCTAAATTGACAGCCCTACTCTCAGAATATTGTTTCATTGTTTTGGCCTTTGTCTTCATGATGGTCTCGTTCACTCATTTGACACGGCTGTAGATCACAGACGCCTCTTCCACAGTCTGCACATTTGATCGCCTAAAGAGCATCAAATAAAACAACAATCATGTTATGGATCAGATTGCATGATGATAAAAGTCATTAAACAATTCAGATGTTTCTGAAACATCAGTGGGACACAAAGTTATTAAGAAAAGATTCCAGATTTAAAGAACTATAAATGCTCCTTTCATCAACATGAGGGTGAGTAGACGGCAAATGTTTTATTTCTGCGTGAACTGTCTCTTTAAGCTCGTTCTTCTCACCTCAGGACAGAATCAGGCTGACCAATCCTGATATTGTCGTAGTGGCTTTCGTTCTCCTCTGCTCTCTTCGTCTGTTTGTATCTGTGATGTTGGACAGTTGCGTACTGGATCTCCTCAGTCTCTCTGCATTCAGGAGCATTTGTGTCTCTTCTGGGTTTGCTGGAAGTAACACTGGCGTACTGAGCGTCATCACAATCGGCTGATTCAGAAACATGAACGTCTCTCCCTGTTACGGTAGAGTACAGATTGTCCTGAAACAGAAGAAAATTAAAGGGGTGGTTGATTATTATTTGACTTTTCTAACTTTAGTTAGTGTGTAATGTTGCTGTTTGAGCAGAAACAACATCTGCAAAGTTACGACACTCAAAGTTCAACGCAAAGGGAGAGATTTTCTTTAACAGAAATGGCTTTTTAAGGACTACAACAAACGGCTGGTAGAGACTACACCACATTCCTCCAGGGTTAGTGACATCACCAACCCTAAAATTTACATAAACCCCGCCCCCAGAACACGATTTATAGATTATCATGACAGAATATGCTTATCAATGACTAGAAGATAATGTAGCACAGGTGGTTAAGTCACTCAGATTTAGCCCCATAATAAAAGAAACACAATACACAACAGTGTTTTAATTCATTTTATGTTGATTTCATTCATTTTATAATTCATTTATATAAAAAGAAGAAAACTTATTTCTTTCTTATAATGCCTTTAGTTCTGAGTGAATTTTTTTTTAAAATTTTTATGAGTTCTTAATCTATTTGAGTTTTCCATTTGGTTGCAGTATGTATGAAAGAAAGTGTGTTACTGGCCCTTTAAGCCTGCTCTTTCTAGAACGTGCTCTCCTGCAGAGGGAGAGTTGAATCCTCCATTTTGTGACGAGGTGCCAGAGGAGAGCTGCTGCTGCAGATAAATGTGCTTAAAGATCGAACTTTGAGAATAAATATTTATAAAATCAAAAGTTTTAAAATTTACAGTGCATGTCTGTGTGAGGTAAAAGGACACCAGCTCTTGAAGCTCCGCCCCCTGTGCCGGGAGCTGCAGCTCATTTGCATTTAAAGGGACACACACAAAAACGGTGCGTTTTTGCTCACCCTCAAACAGTGACAATTTTAACATGCTATATAAAAATATCTGTGGGGTATTTTGAGCTAAACCTTCACACACACACTCTGGGGACATCAGAAACTTATTTTACATCTTGTGAATAGGGCATTATACCACCCCTTTAAATATTATTTATTATTCACATTTAAGGGCTGTTCACACAGAACACGTTTTTCCATTTCAGTGCTCTACTTTCCATTGTTTTTCTATGTAAACACGAGCTATACGGACGTGTTTGACTGTTGTAAACACGGCACTCAAATTAAAAGGCGGTAAACTTTCTTTGGGTTTCTTTGTCTCTCGTTCCACTGACTTGTCTCTCACGTTCTGTGTGAATGGCCCCATCTAACTAGACTATTCACATGTTGTGTCTGGAAGATTTACCTGTTTTTCGGTGAGGTCTTCAGCTTCAGCAACTCTTCGTTTTCTCCTGATTTAACAGACATTAAACTTGTAAGCTGCATTTTAAAGATTAATTACTAATCACATCACATGAGGCATTTCCACCTGCACTAGTCTGAAAGAGAATTGCATTCACTCACTGTAATTGAGAATGATTTTAATCAAACTTACATTATAAACAGAATGATGATGATGATGATGATGAAGAGTCCTAAACACGCCACAGTAATCCCCAACCCGACGAGCCAGCCATGACCAGGATGCACTGAAAGATGAAGAATTTGAGTTCAGATTAACTCTCAAAGCTGCATAACTGTCTTGAACTCTTTATAAAATAAAACCTTCATCTGTGACAGTTACAGCGTCTGATCTCTGAGATGTTGATTGTGAGCCTGACAGTAGAAGTGTCCACTCTGTATTAGGGCTGGGAATCTCTAGGCATCTCACGATTCGATTCGATCACGATTCTGAGGACTGCGATGATTAAACAATTATCTTTTTTTTCTCTACTGATTTTATTTTTTCTCACTGTGTGACTACTTGGTACTTTTAAAACAAAGTATTTGTAATGATCCATAATGAATTTACTTCCAATATATTTTATTAATTAAACAAATGGAAGTGATTTGGCAATAAATGTTGCGATAGAGTTTGTAATTGGCTTTGCCTTTTCCGAGTTGGGTGAAAGCTTCTAAGGTTGTCCTAGTTTTAACATCAGCGCTGTTTGATCTGACATGTGTGTGAATTTGAATGCTTCCAATTAGATCTCGCCGCGATATTATTAATTCTGCTGTGAATTCGAACACTTTTCTCACTGGATCTCCCAGCGCTGTGTAATAACAGTATCGCGTGATTGAGATCGGCCCACGAGTAAACCTGTTCTGAGCTCGCGCTGCGCTAAACGGTCCGCGCGCCACAGCTCAAACGAATAGCGCAGTTCCCTTTCGAGAACGGTCACTTTGTATTGTGTAGCTATACGCAGTGTGGAACTCCTTTCCTCAGATTATTGAAGCCAACTATGTAAAATGCATTGCAGTTGCACTGCTAGCACTGTGAGTGTCTGGCTCACTTATTGGCTTTGCTGCGGCAACTGCACATCCAATGGCGAGGCGCCTCTCGAGACGAAGTCTATATTAGAGCCCGAATTCGCCATTATAGCAGATTTGATCTGCTTCAGCGACAACTTCACGTCTCTGTCTCCTTTGAAGCCATCGGCGTAGGAAACAAGCCTTTTTCAGCTAGAACCCAGATCCCATCTGCACGAGGCCGACGGGCACACGAAGTGCGTCAAATGCCTGGGTACTGCCCATGCTGAGGCTGCACTTTCTGCTGGTGGCTGCTCTGTCTGCGAGAGCATGCCTGTCTCCGTGCTGCGGACGCGGCTAGCTCTCTCCAAAGATGGCAACGCCGCATCTCCTGCTCTTCCTTTTCCCGCTTTACTTTTTCGGCGAGGCCAAAGTCGACCTTTTCGCGTTTCCCCCACACGTATCAAACGGGTCAGGGAGAGCGGATGCCCAGTCCTGAGGGTGCTCCTGGAGCTCAGGGAAAAAAGGCGCGGGTCTCTGCAGGGTGTCTGCCTGGTGTGGGCTCGGGCTGAGTGAGGGGAGCAAGCTCAGACCCAGCTCCAGGGTCGGAGGCACCCGTGGACATGGTGTAATCCTCACCATATCTGAAAGAGACAATTTCCCGCGCTTCCTTCGGAGGGCAGTAACTAGCCTCAGCGTAGGTGAGAGGCGGCGTGGGCGTTGGGCCGACGCTAACTCCTCAACAGAGTCCATTGACGGAGCTTTCTGCAGTCTCCCGGTCCGCGGCTCGACGGCGGCGGGCGGAGGAGAGGCAGGAGTCATAAGGCCACCGTTACGGGTAACGGCCAGCCTTGCGCGAAGGATCTTGATGGGAAGTTCCTCACAGACTCGACAACCTGATCCTTCAAGCGCCGCTTCTGCGTGGGCCCGACCCAGACACAGCACACACTGCTCGTGTGCGTCCGGGAAGTCGATTGGACCACCACATACCAATCGGTGGTGGACAACCACCACCACATGCCGCGGTCGATTGAGACTTTTTTTTTAGCAAAAAATCTGCCGTAATGCAAGAGGGGATAATTCCACGTTGTCCACTCTGTTTGCGTGAATCCACGGCGAAACCAGGCTCCAGGTGAAGAAGAACGATTCTGAGGTTTTTTGGCACCCGACTTCACCTATATTGGAGGCTGCCAGCCAATCAGGTGAGGGCACGGGCGCCATTGGCTATTTGCAAGCAAAAGAGTTATTCAAATCAGGCTTCAGGATTTAGAGGAAAATGGATTTCCCCATACGTAATGTCGAGGGACCGACTCGATAAGGGAACTAACAATTACAGGGAGCTCTGACTGTATTATTTTTTCAGACATTTGTTGCATAATACTGATTACCACACACAATTAAAAAAGTATTGTATTTTAGTTTTGTTTTCTTTAAAAAAGAGGGAAAAAATGGTGAGGAACTTACAATAGAAGTGAATGGGGGCTAATTTTGGAGGATTTAAAGGCATAAATGTGAATCTTATTATTTCATAAAAGCATTTACAATCAGTATTTTGTTCAAATGTGTGCATTATTTGAGCTTTAAAGGTGTTTAAACCATTATTTGAACATCTGTTTTAGTGTGTTGTGTTTATGGCGTGGCGTTGCCATGACAAGGGAGTTGTAAAATTGAATATAACTGAATATAACATAAAATGTTACAATCAAACATATTGTTCATGTTTTGTGACTGTAGTATTGAAACAGTGAGCATTTAAATGTTTTAAAGATTAGCCCCAATTACTATCATTTCTAAAGAAAAGGAGGGACGAGTGAACTCTACTGGCTTTGGAAAGAAAACACACTCACACATGACATTGAGCTGAACAGCAGGAGAGATGAGAGTGTGTCCGTCTACACCACAGCTGTATCTGCCTGAATCCTCTCTTCTCACTGGGTTGAGGAGGAGTGTGTTACTGAGGTTAGTTAATATCATCTGTGAGTTTCTGTACCAGATGAATGTGTCTCTGTCAGTTGGAGCGCAGCTGCTTTTACATCTCAGATTGACTGGATCTCCCTCTGTCACTCTCTCAGGAGACTCCACCTGAAGATCTGAACACAACACACACATTATATCTAGTGCTGCTGTCATACACTGATTATTATTCAACATAATGCAGAAGAAGTGATGAAACTCATCAGAGTCACCTGTGACAGTAAGAGTCACTCCTGGATAACCAGTATATTTTCCATCAGGTTTATCAGTGATGAATCTGAAATAGTACATGTGTGAATCCTTCAGTGTCACATGATGCAGTCTGACGGTGCAGTTCTTCTGTTTATCTCCCAGATACTGAAGCCTCTGACTGTATTCAGGGTCATCAGACAGATCTGGAGGCTCTTCATCATCTATTACCGGTGTTTTGGTCCAGAACACTTTCTTGATCTGATGTCCTCCAGGGTATGTATAAGTGCAGCTCATAATCACTGATGAGTTCTTTAGTGCACAGATGTGTGAAGGACTGTAACTCACACCCCAATCATTAACATCACCCCACACGCTACAAACAACTCCTGAAACACAACATTCACAAGGAAACAATGATAGGAAACAAACACCTATAGATGGACACACATGCCCATCTGAGAGTTAAAGAGGGCCATAAACGTTTATTAAAACCTTTTTTTCTTTACAAAACTGTTGTTTATAAATGAAGAATTACACTTATGATGTGATATGTGTGTAAAACCTACAGCCATCAGACAGAAGGTGATGAAATGCAGGAAGCAGAACATTGAACACTGACCATGAAAAACATTCTCTAAATGTTAGCAGCTTCAGAGTTAGCATTAGATCAGCAAAATCCTGAATAATACAATTTACTTTGGAAGCAACAAATAAATCACAGAAATGTCCCTACATTATAGTAGATATTTTACCAGTGCTATATTTTCCTGGGGCTAACAGCAGGGCTAACTGATCCATGCTAACTAGCCAAAACCTTGTTCTCTTAGTCAGTAATGAACTGGTGTGTGATTTACAGGAGAGACTGACCTGGAATCAGGAGCAGAAACACCAGAGCAAGAGTTATCAGTGACATCACCACAGGATCTAAATCATTACACAACAGAACAATATGTCATCATTCATTTCATAAAAACTATAATAACAGCCGTTTATTGCGTTATAAACACTGCAAAAATGATACAAATACTTCCACGGTTGAAACTCATTTAAAGACAACGTTAGAAACACATGAGCTCTGGATGTTCAGAGGCTTTAATGACAGGAAATGTTTACTAAGTTACTAATGTAACTTCATTAGTTAGACAATATTAATGACTGAACAAGTGCATCTCTCACCGTTGTGTAGTTTCAGCCGCTGCAAACACACTCAAGGAGAGTAAACTGCAAATTCACGCTGATAACTATTATATAGTTTTTTTCCTTCCTGTTTTTAAAGTATAAGAACTGCCCCGTGCCGAGACAGGGACAACCCACATGAAACCACTTGCTACCAAAAGATAAAACAGTCTCTCTAAAGGATTGGTTAAAAATATCTAAAAGCACGACCACAGAGCGTACATAACACATATCAAATGCAACTTTCAGTGTGAAAGGGAAACTTCCTGTCATGGATGGATGAAGGTTTAGACGGATGGATGATTGAATGTGTAGATGGGTGGATTGATGAATTTGTGGATGGATGGAAGAATAAACAAATGAATGATGGATGGTGTAACATTGAGGATGGCCAGACTTTACCTCCACTGCCCTGAAGAGGGAGCTGTTACTCAGATCACACATCTGACACTGTGTTTGTGATTATCCATGTGCATTAGGGACGTGTAACTCTATAAACACACACACAAACTCTCTCTCTCTCTCTCTCTCTCACACACACACACACACACACACACACACACACACACACACACACACACACGCACACACACACACACACACACACACGCACACACACACACACACACACACACACGCACACACACACACACACACACACACGCACACACACACACACACACACACACACTCTCACACACACACACACACACACACTGGTTTGCTTTTCTCAGTCAACTCATCGTGGGTTTGCATCTACAGAGTGTTACTCCAGGTCTGCTTTTCGTGTTTCTGTCTCAAGTCCTCAAGCACAGCAGTGGCAGTAACTCAGGTGAGATACAGCGCTAACAGAACATGTCTTTCTTCAAAACATCTTCTGTTGAAGTTCTGCAAGAGTTCAATAAATCGATAATTAAATCGCTATGTTCTTATCAGGTTCTGCTCCTCACCGAAGGACAATATCAAACCCAGTGCAGCGACGACAGCAAATCTCATTCATAATTAATAACGTTTTAACATCAGTGTTATTTTAGAATCATTGAGATACTATTTTTATACACATCAGGGCCATATTCCAGGATGACAATATCAAGATTCATCTCTTAATGGGAATAAATGTTGTGATGTTTTTGGTCAGGAGTCCAGCACTCTATAAAGTCTCCTCCAGCACAACCTAAAGACTTTTAAACTCTGGACTCAGAGGAGCCGATCCATGTGTGGAAATGATTCTTCATGCTCCTCCAAACCATTCTTTCACAATCTGCGCCTGATGAATCTTGACATTGTAATCCTGGAATATGGCCATGATGTGTCTTCCTACATGTTTAAAAAAAGGAAAAGCTACACACTCCATCAATTAGGGTTAGAAAAACTGTTGCCAAACATATAACATCCTAGAAACATAATAATCACTGCGATAATGATCCAAGCATATTAAGAGTCTATGATTGGATCATTTTTGCAGATTTAAATCCAAATAGTGATTTTTTTAATTGATTTTTTTGGGCCAGTCAGTGTTTATTATATATTAGCCGTTATCTGCTTATAATTTATAAATTATATTTATTTATTTTAGGATGACTACCAGAGAATAAGGCTTCCAGGCTCATCCAAAGCTCGACACAGACTCCTACTACATAGATGTTGTTTCAGCACAAACACAAGATCAGATCTACACAGAACTGAACACCAGTAGACGGAGTCACGTGTATCTGAGTTTTACAGCGGATTCTGTTCAAGAAGAGGCGATCTATCACACTATTGATCACTGAATCCTCATCAACACCCAAGATTCCTCTGACAGATACGATCATCCAACGTCTGTCAGCATCACAAGTTTTTGTGTTGTTTTCACAAAATAAAATAAAAAATATTAAGTTTACAGAATTAATTGATACAGCCTTTTGTTAAAGGTACAATATTTTTCGCCGCTAGGAATGGCTAACCTCTTCAAAACAATAACAAAAGCGTAGATTGATGACGCAGTGAATGAGCGTGGAATCTAGGGCTGTCAACTTTGGACTTTGGTCAACCAAGTCTGGACTTCTATTTTACCGAACTAAGTTACCCGTAAGTGCTGAATAATACTCACACAGGTCAGTTTATTAGACGAATGAAAATGAAAGCTTTAGCATAAGTTCTGCCGGGAAGACTCAATTGTTTGCGTCACTTATTACATTCTCATTTATCCAATCACGTTCTAATAATAGAAGTATAAAGGACCTGTACTTACACTTGTCTGAGTTCGCAGATGCTGAACGCTTCACTCAGTTGCTCGCGTTCAGTTGCCGACCGAATATGTCCCAGGACTCGCACAATATTTGTGAGTATTCTGATTCTGACGATGAAATCGTCCAGCCATCTCCTATTACCGCTCGCCGAAGTTCGCGCATACAGTGTCGGACTTCTCCATGGGCGCAGTGGTCTTCTGAAAGTATGACTAAAGTTCTCGAAGACGCCGGCATTCCAATTAGCCAAGGTCTCTCAAGAGAAGATCTACTTTCTCTTGCCCATAACACGCTGGGTAATCCTCCTGCTTCTATGACTCCAAATGTATCGACATCGACAATTCAGACAAAACAAACCGGAAGGAAAAGAACGGCTAAATCTTCTTCACCCATTTCTGCAAAAAGAACATCACAGCCTGCCAGAGCACCATCTTCACCCCAAATCAACGAATCCACTGACATGAATTTTCAGCTCATCTCTGCTGTTCAAAGTCTCTCTAAAACAGTCAAAGGCCTACAATCCAAAATGACTAACCTCGAACTTTCCTTTGCCAGTTCCCACTCCAGCGCAGATCCGGCCATACACCCTTCAGTTATTCCACAGTCTCGTCCTCCTCCTTTTGGATTTTGCAACGACCAGAGCATGCCTTCGACTTCAGCTACCTTGCCTGCTTCTCTGGTTACTATCCAGACGCCATTTCAAAATGTCTCCGCTCCACCGGCTTCTTCAAATTTCAACCTCTCCACAGCAGCTCCAGCACAAGTGTTCGGTAGGCGTTTTGTTCCACCAGCCGCTGCAACAGTGTCTAACCATCTAAGAGCCAATATCATCCAAGGTAAGGACATTAACCTTGCTACTTTACTGCTGCCTTCGCCTGCTGCCGACAGGAAAATGGTAGACTGTGGTGACGTGGCAGTACTTCTAAAAACTTCCGACCCCCGTTTACAACGTAATCTTTCGTTTGGCGAATTTGTCATTGCCTTCAGTATTTACAGAGACATTTTGTGTCAAGTTTACCCTGAGAGAAGGGAAGAGCTAGATCTTTATCTAGCTATGATGGCGGACTTCAGTCAAAGATACGGGGGTACTCTATTTTATGAATACCACAAGTCCTTTTCAGCCAAATCTGCCTCCTTTATCTCACTTTTTAATTCAAGGCTAGACTGGTCAGTTACTGACACCGAACTGCTCATCCGCCATTTCGGAGGTCAAAAAAGCTTAGCTTGTGCCATTTGCAGCGCTCACGGTCACAAGGCTTCATTTTGCCCTAAAGCTTTCGCCAGCAATAATCCCGCCGCTGTCCACGGTCCTGAAAATGTAAGACTTTCTTTCGACTCCAGAGGTCGCTCTACTGTGGCTGAATTCAATGGCATACCTCTTTGCATTCAATTTAATGAGGCTGTTTGTTCTTTTCCTAATTGCAAATTTGCTCATATTTGTAGTGTATGCAAGGATCCACACCCGAAATCTGTTTGTCCACGCCGGTACAAACCTGCACCCCGAGGGAAAGCCCCAATTCGGAAAAAATTCTGAATAAACACCCATCTACTCCTATCAATATTCCTAATCTTTCAAGCTACCTCTCTTCTCACCCCGATCCGTTATTCGTTGATTATTTAATCACCGGTTTGTCCCAAGGGTTTCGGGTGGGTATCCTTTCTCATCTTTCTGCCTCTTTTGTTGCCAAAAATTTGCAATCTGCCAGAAACGAACCTGATGTGGTTTCAGCTCTTCTAGACAAAGAGGTTAATAAAGGATATGTTATTGGCCCTTTCACTTCTCCTCCTTTTTCTCCTTTTCGGATTAATTCCATCGGCGTCGCAACTCGCAAATATTCTGGTAAAAAACGTCTAATCTTCGACATGTCTTCTCCACATTCCTCCAACATAGCTAGCGTTAACGAATGCATTCCCTTAACACCCTTTTCTCTGCATTACGCTACGGTGGACAACGCTATCCAGTTAATCAAATTAGCTGGTCAAGGCGCCTGGTTGGCTAAAGCTGACATTACCGACGCTTTTAAAACTATGCCAATTCACCCCTCTGACTGGCCGTATTTCGGAGTTAAATGGAATTCTAAATTCTACTTCGCTGTGAGGCTCACTTTCGGTTGTAGAAGTAGCCCGCACATCTTCAACAGTCTCTCCGAAGCTCTGTGTTGGATTCTGCTGAACGTCTGTAAGCTTCCTTTCGTTTTGCATTTACTAGATGATTTTTTGTTAGTCGACTTTCCATCCTCACAATCTCCCATCCTCAGCATTCTTAAACAAATTTTTAGCGACGTCGGCGTTCCCCTCTCTGCCGAAAAAACATTGGGCCCTTCTACCTCGTTAGAATTCTTAGGCATTGCTCTTGACACAGTCAAAATGCAAGCTTCCCTTCCACAAGAGAAACTTATAAGGATCAGGTCGTTTCTGGAATCTTTTTCCTCTCTACGCAGCGTCTCGAAACGAGATATGCTCTCTCTGCTCGGTCACCTCAATTTTGCTATGAGCATTATACCACAAGGCAGAGCCTTTATTTCTCGGCTGTTAACTATGGCTCATTCTGTCCCAAAATTAAGTGATCCGATCCAGATAGATGATGGATGTTTGTCCGATATCAAATTTTGGACTCAGTTGCTTAATGATTGGAACGGTATTTCTTTCTTTTACAATGATTCTTTTGAATCCTCCGCAGACTTACATCTATTTACCGATGCCGCCCCATCTATTGGCTTCGGTGGTTATTTTCAAGGGCAATGGTTCGCAGAGAAATGGCCAAACGAATTTCCTAAGACTAAATCAGGCTCCGTGTCTTCTGCGCTCTACGAGATTTATCCTTTAGTCTTAGCTAGCGTAATCTGGGGTTCAGCGTGGTCAAGGAAACGCATTTTGTTGTTTTGCGATAACGAAGCCACTGTTGCCATAATCAATAAAGGCAGGTCATCGTGTCAAACGATCATGCCTTTTTTGAGACGCTTAATCTGGCAATCAGTCACTTTCAATTTCATTATTAAAGCTGCTCATATACCCGGGCACTGCAACGTTATTGCTGATGCGCTTTCCCGCTTTCGTTTTCAGACGTTCAGACGGCTTTGCCCTTCAGCCAATACGGAACCAACACCCTGCCCTCCCCTATCAGCAACTATGTTAAATTAGACGATTTGCAAAGATCAGCTAGACATTACATGTCTAAAGGAGTTGCTCCTTCAACTTTCAAAGCTTACACTTCCGCTTGGTCTTCTTTTCTAATGTTTTGCTTTTCCTTTCAGATTCCTTTATTTCCCATCCTGGTTACGACTGTTTGCTCTTTTCTTGTTTTTAATTTCGAAAATCGCAATTTAAAAATTTCCTCAATTCGCAGATTGCTCGCCGGCATTCAATTTTATGCAAAATATTTTAATCCCGATTTTCCAAGTCTCTTCACTGCTTCTTCTGTTCGATTACTGCTCAAAGGCATAGCTAAATCCTCTACGGTTTCCCCCGATAAAAGGTTGCCTTTTTCTCTACCTTTATTGCAAAGATTAATCCTTTCCCTACGCAATGGCCTTTTTTCCACGTACTCTAATATTTTGCTAGAAGCGGTGTTTTTAACTGCTTTCTATGGATTTATGCGCCCAGGTGAATTCACTTCAGCATCTAAACAATTTGATCCCGTCCGCGGTCTTTCTATCTCCGACTTACACTTCTCACCTAACTTCTTTACACTTTTTCTCAAGCACTCTAAAAATGACTCTCTAGGTTCTGGCGTTTCAATAACAATTTCTAAAATTAGCAATAATTTTTGCCCCTTCTCATCTATGATTAGATTCCTTAAAATCCGCCCCAGATCCTCAGATCACTCACCACTATTCTCACTTTCTAACGGAGCACCTCTTTCCAAAACCTGGTTCAGATCTCATCTAGTTTCTGTTTTAAAAAGCTGTAGTCTATCCCCTTCCCTGTATACCGGACACTCATTCAGGATTGGAGCAGCTACTACAGCAGCTGAACGTGGCGTTCCTACAGCAGCTATCAAGATCCTGGGAAGATGGTCTTCCTCTGCATTTGAGTCTTATATAAGACCTGATCTAAAGATCATCCTCGAAGCTCAGCAAGCTCTGCAGTAACAATTCAGGTAAATACCTATGCAACTACTGGTGGTGGTGCCAAGCATATATTGTCTATAGTTCAGTTTGCATAACTCGTGCTATGGATTAGTTGCCGTCGTCTGTGCACTCTTTCATGCGTGGCTCAGCGTGGCCTCGTTACGTGTGGCTCAGCGTGGCCTAGTCATGTGTGGCTCAGCGTGGCCTTGTCTATGTGTGGCTCAGCGTGGCCTAGTCATGTGTGGCTCAGCGTGGCCTTGTCTAGGTGTGGCTCAGCGTGGCCTCGTTACGTGTGGCTCAGCGTGGCCTAGTCTATGTGTGGCTCAGCGTGGCCTTGTCTATGTGTGGCTCAGCGTGGCCTCGTTACGTGTGGCTCAGCGTGGCCTAGTCTATGTGTGGCTCAGCGTGGCCTAGTCATGTGTGGCTCAGCGTGGCCTTGTCTAGGTGTGGCTCAGCGTGGCCTCGTTACGTGTGGCTCAGCGTGGCCTAGTCTATGTGTGGCTCAGCGTGGCCTTGTCTATGTGTGGCTCAGCGTGGCCTCGTTACGTGTGGCTCAGCGTGGCCTAGTCTATGTGTGGCTAAGCGTGGCCTTGTCTATGTGCGGCTCAGCGTGGCCTCGTCTATGTGTGGCTCAGCGTGGCCTTGTCTATGTGCGGCTCAGCGTGGCCTCGTCTATGTGTGGCTCAGCGTGGCCTAGTCACGTGTGGCTCAGTGTGGCCTCGTCTATGTGTGGCTCAGCGTGGCCTCGTCTATGTGCGGCTCAGCGTGGCCTCATCTATGTGTGGCTCAGCGTGGCCTAGTCATGTGTGGCTCAGCGTGGCCTCGTCTATGCGTGGCTCAGCGTGGCCTAGTCATGTGCGGCTCAGCGTGGCCTAGTCATGTGCGGCTCAGCATGGCTTACTCCATGCGCGGCTCAGCGCGGCCTCATCTATGCAGGTTCTAAATCAAATTAAAGCTGTTTAAGTGTTAGCAAACGCTTAAATGTTTTGCGTAATTACAGCAGCAGGAATGATCTCGCATTAATGTATACCTTAACATTATTTTTAGAATTACCGTTCCCTCGACGATATAAATGGAACTCTATTATAAGCTATCAGCCTACGAGAATTGATGCGTTCCAAGTCTATTATGCTGCTTGCTAACTCTTTTTCTTTTTTCTTTTATATTTTAGGTACGACACGATAGACGGCCGGCAGGTATATTTTCTTTTCCGTTTTGGGGGTGGGCTCCGTTCCAGTGGAATTATTCTTCCACCAATTTTTGGGGGGTCGGCTGCGCCCCTGCCTTCATCTTCAGGCAGGAAATGCTGAATCCGTACCCTCGGATTGCGAGTTACGGACGGGGCCTACGCCAAATAGATTATTGCATATATTGCTTGCTGGGTCATTAATAAATGGATGATTGTTGCAATATCTTCTCCCGAGTCTTTCTGGTAGAAATGAAAGCTTTAGCATAAGTTCTGCCGGGAAGACTCAATTGTTTGCGTCACTTATTACATTCTCATTTATCCAATCACGTTCTAATAATAGAAGTATAAAGGACCTGTACTTACACTTGTCTGAGTTCGCAGATGCTGAACGCTTCACTCACCACCATCCACCCCACCACCACCAAGATGGTTTCCTCCACTAATAAGAAGGCTTCTTCTCTCCATCTTTATCACCGCAGGATGTTCCTTCCCCTCCAACCACCCCACCACCACCAGGACGGTCCCCTCCAATACATCACAGGGGGTCGGCTGCGCCCCTGCCTTCATCTTCAGGCAGGAAATGCTGAATCCGTACCCTCGGATTGCGAGTTACGGACGGGGCCTACGCCAAATAGATTATTGCATATATTGCTTGCTGGGTCATTAATAAATGGATGATTGTTGCAATATCTTCTCCCGAGTCTTTCTGGTAGAACTTGTGAGGTAACGAAGCGCTGTTTCACTTGGTCTACTCTATCACACTAAACTGCATTTGAGTGTGTTGAACGTTATAGGGCCCAATCTTACACCCGGTGCAATGCAGCGCCAAGTTGTTTAAATGTTGTTGTGCGCCCATCAGCTGCTGGTCTGAAAACGAGGTGTGTTCTGGCTCATCGTTGCTATTTTGAGGCTATTTAAAGAGCGCGTTAGTAAAGTGCGCCTATAGACGGGTCCACAACGCACGTACACTCTGCTTATTAAACACACAGGGATGCACAGTAGCACACAAACATGCCAAAAAATGTTAAAATAAAAGGATTACAATGTAATAGATTATTATTGTGTACATAAAGATATGGTGGAATCCGGCTTATCCCGTAGATGGTCTGCTTGCGCACTTTTACCTGCGCACGAGCAGATCCGGTTGCGCTCTGGATACGCGTTCGGTCTTTCCACTATCAAATTCCGTCATGTAAATGGCGAATCCGCCATGACTCGAGCACAACTGGCATTTAAAGGGAATGGGAGATGAGACTCTGATTGGTTTAACGCACATAAATCCCAAAACACACCCATTACTCATTATGAGAATAGGGACAACCCTTTTAGACCATGCGCTGGGAGCGCCGACCATTTTTCCCATCATTAAACTAGCAAAAGTGTATAGTTAAAATAGGGCCCATAATGTTATGTATTAGTTTGTTGTCTGTATGAGACTAGCAGTAAGCTAGATCAACATTAAAATAACAGTGATCATATTCTAACATTTCATCATGCTAAGCTATATAACATTGATTAGTTTTATGTACATTTGCTCACCTGTCAAATAAAGCACATGCAGGAGCAGCATCTCTATCCAGTCGAAGCTAGTCACGAAGCTCTCGCCATCTCGAAAACGCCATACTGATATTGATCCTCATTTTATTTCTCCTTTTGTCCCAAAGTCTGCTTGCCATGGTACAACAACAGTGTGAGCATGCCGCTAGAAGTAATGCAGTTGTCCACGTCTGTCGCCATGGTTACTATGGCAGTATGAGTCATTAACAGGCCACAAGTTACAAGGGACGGGCACTATTTAAAATTGTGAATTTTTCTGAATTTACAAATTCTTGGAAAAATGTAGAATATTTTAAGTACACAACTGAACTAATATATATAACACTGCGCAAGTGGTTTTTGCATATTTAAATACAAAAATCGTACATATTGTTCCTTTAATATAGAACAGAAAAATGTTAGAATGCGAAAAAAAAAAGAAACTTATCTTGAGATGGTATTTAAATGATTGAATTTAATACAGAAATCAATCACATTTGTCTCAGGTATTGTTTTGAGAAGCAGTAACAGCCTAATAGCTTGTTTATGATATCCAAACAAGAAGTTGGTGAAGCTGGGGATGTTCCCTGCAGTATTAGTTTTATCTGTATACTTAAGTTCTCTTTTTGGTTTAAATCTTATTTGTATGTTATACATGCCAACATCTTACACATTACTGACAAAACCCACAGCATTTTCAGTCAGGATAGGGGATGAGGAGGGGTAACAGCCATGGTAACAGCGTTCGTGTGTTGGTGGTTGGCCCTCTGCCTCTTCTTAAGCGTTAAAAGTCATCACAAACAAACTGCTATTGTGAACTTGCTGCCCCCCTTCAACAGCGACACTAACACGTGTCTAAATCATTCTTGTCGGTTATTGGCTGGAACACTGTTTGTTATGTTTCGTGGTCCAGGCTGGGCCAGTTTGTTTTCTTGCCGTTTGTGGAGCCTGGGCTGTCTACAGAGACCGCGTATCTTTACAGCGTGTTCAGGGGACAGGCAGCTAGCGGATAGTGAGGAGATGTTTGCTGGATGTGACAAAAAAAGTTTTGGCCTAAAAAATGCGTGACATCGCTTAGAGCACCTTTAATATAAGTGAAACGGATGACCCCCCCCCCCCCCCCCCCCCAATGTGTCATGAAGGGCGTGATCAAAAAGGTTAGAGAACCACTGTTTTAGCAACAAGTTATCAGAATTTCAACTTTCGTTTGACATTGTATGACCTAACAAAGACTCGTTTTCTGAAATCACGTGACTTGGCCAGTTTAATATACACTTTAAAGCACAGATTTAAAACAGAATGTTGAATCTTCATACCTTTTTATCATTTTATGTTTTATTTGAAAAGGAATAAAGAGAAAAATCTGTCACGTGGACCTTTTAATACACAGATAAAATGTATAAATGATTACAGAAACAACTCTAAACTCATTTATTGATTAAACATTGACTATTTATTCATGTCACATGAATATAATCCATTATTTCTGCAAAATGGAAACTCTTAAAATGCGTTTCATTTTTCATTGGTAGTTGTGAGGTGGATGTGTCCAGCGATGGGACAAAAGTTAAAGTTTAGCTTGTGCTTCATCTTACTGTGGCGTCTTGCTGTGGCTACAACAGAAATAAGACATTTACATAAATCAACACTACAAATGGTACATATAATCTCAGAAAAAAAAAATATATTTCTGTCAGTGAAACGACTCATATAATCCATCTTGCAACAGAAAGAAAAGACTGTTTAGTATCTATTGACTAGTTGATTGACTACTGAGGACATTTTTTTATTTTCTGATGAAACTGAGAAGACTTGAGAAACTTACTGACAGATTCTCATATTCAGAAGAGCCCGACTGGGGAATAGCAGGTCTGAGATGGACAGTCTATGGCAAAAACGTACTCGGTTACCTAACGTAACCTCAGTTCTCTCTAGAAGAGGGAACGAGTATTGCGTAAGTTGCTTACGTTACGGGTAAAGTCATCTTTTCTCAAGATCTGAAGCCAAAAATTATCCTTAATTTTGTATTTATTGTCAACGCAGTGCGGCAGCCAGCAGACCATAGCAGGCTGTATAAGCGTGCTCATTGGCTGACCTGCGGCAACTGCAGCAGCCTATCGGTGAGCCCTGCGTGACGTCATGCCCAATGAGGGCGCTTCGCGCCCTTCACGCATCACAGCCCGCCAGAATGGGTGTGGCTAGCGTGCATAAAGGAAGGGCTCACAGGCTGGAAATCTGGTTTTCATAGACTGAAGCGAATAAGCTCGTGGCGCGACACGGCAGGTTACGCAATACGTTACATTAGGTAACCGAGTACGTTCTCTTACGAGAGGTTCTCTCGTATTGCGTAAGTTGCTTACGCTACGGGAACCCCTTGTCAACGCCGTGCGCGCCGAGCATCCATTGCATGAATCCCAGGGGAGCCCGGGGAACACAATATGCGGGAACAGGCGGCCAGCAACACGGGCCAGCACATGTAATAAGCACTTCATAGGAATACAGAGCGGCTCTGCCGGTCTATGTATAACGTGTGGGGAAAGGCAGCCAGCAGCGCGGGCCAGCACAGTACATAAGCACATCATAGGGAGAATAAAGAGCGGCTCCGCCGGTCTATGTATAGAGAGTATCAACCCTTAGCGCAGCTGTGTGGAGAATAGGTGGCCAGCAACGCGGGCCAGCACAAGTGCACAGGCGCATAGCGGGGACAATACAGAGTGGCTCTCACCCCTTAGTGCAGCTCACCAGAAGAGCTAGCAGTACATGAGAGTAGTCTGCACATGAACACATGGGCAGAACGTACATATCACTCATACTGATAACAGTTTAGCCTGCAAGGCGGGAACTTCCAGGTTATAAAATCTCACGAATGTAGAGGGAGAGGCCCAGCCTGCCGCCATACAAATGTCGTGAATAGAAACCCGCTGGACCAAGCCCACGATGAGGCCATGCCTCTAGTGGAGTGGGCTCTAATGCCCATAGGGCACTGCAGGTGTTTGGACGCATAAGCTGCTGCAATAGCGTCCACTATCCATCTGGACAGGCTATGTTTCGAGGCAGCGAGACCTTTTGTGCGCCCACCAAACGAAACAGAAACTGAGACGCCTGAAGACGCCAGAACGCCTGAAGGCGGCGGAGCATGTGATGTAAGCTCTCAGCACCCTGACGGGGCATAGGTTATCACTGTCCTCGCTATCGGATGCTGGCAGAGCCGATAGGGAGATGACCTGAGCCCTAAAGGGAGTGCCAATCGCCTTGGGGACGTAACCGTGTCTCGTTTTGGGGATGACTTTAGAGTCATTTGGTCCAAACTCGACATGTGGAGCTAACGGATAGCGCGTGTAGATCCCCCACACGTTTTACTGATGACAGAGCTCAGAGGTATTGAGCGAGAGGTATTTCAGATCCACGGATTCTAACGGCTCAAAAGGGAAAAGCTTTCAGGGCCTAAGAAAGAAAACCAAAGAAAGATCCCACATAGGAACTGAAGGTGGCCGCGGGGGGTTCACCCTCCTGGCTCCTCTAAGGAAGCGGATGAGGAGCTCGTTCCTTCCTATCGCACGGCTGCGCGTCGTCTCCGCGAACGGTGCAAAACGCACGTGTGGGGTTTCGTGGGTGCTCTCCTTCCTGCAAGAGCTGTTGGACGAGGGCAGGTCCCCTTCCACGCTCAAAGTGTATGTCGCGGGACATACACTTTGAGCGTGGAAGGGGACCTGCCCTCATCCAACAGCTCTTGCAGGAAGGAGAGCACCCACGAAACCCCACACGTGCGTGGATCCAGGCTCTTAGTAGCGCACCATTTGGAGAACACTGACCATTTAGACGCGTAGAGTCTTCTCGTAGAAGGAGCTCTAGACTGCGTGATCGTGTTCACGACCCCTTCTGTCAGATCAGCGGGTATCCGTTGATTATCCACGCATGCAGAGACCAGCGCTCTGGATGGGGATGCCAAATTGATCCACCGGCTTGAGAGAGAAGATCTCTCCTCTCCGCACGGCTCTCAGCGAGCACAACGACTGGTGAGCCCACACGAGAAGGCGTTCTGTCAGTTGCAGAGATTCCTGGATCTGACACCGCCCTGGTGGTTCATGTAGGACACCACGGACATGTTGTCCGAACGGACTAGAACATGGTGGCCCCGTATGTGTGGGAGGAAACATTTGAGCGCGTTCTCGACCGCTATCATCTCCAAACCGTTTATATGGAGGCATTTCTCCTGGTCTGACCACAGGCCAAAGACCGGTCTGCCCTCGAAAAGAGCGCCCCAACCTAAGTTGGAGGTGTCCGTCGAGATGACTTTTCGGTGTGAGATGGCTCCCATTGTCACTCCCCGCTGGTACCAGTCGGCCGCTAACCAGGGTCTCAGTGCTGAAACGCAGCTCTGAGTCACTCTGATTCGTATGCCGCCGGACGCCCGGGCTCGGTGAGGCACTCGAGCGTTCAACCAGCGTTGCAGCGGGCGCATACGCAATAGACCCAGCTGAAGTACTGCTGCAGCTGATGCCATACAGCCCAGCATCCTCTGAAATGTTTTAGAGGTACGGCGCTGCCCATTCTGGAAAGACGCGGCCAGGCATTGACCACGGCGCGCGCGCTGTGTCGACAGCCGGGCCGTCATTGCCACAGAGTCCAGTTCTAAACCCAGAAAAGAGGCTGACTGACTGGGCAGTAATGAGCTCTTGGTCCAGTAGACCGTGAGACCCAGGCTTTCCAGATGGCTGAGAAGCACTGTCTTGTGAGATATAAGTTCCATCTCTGACTGCGCTAAAATCAGCCAGTCGTCCAAATAGTTCAAAATCCGCATACCCTGACTTCTCAGGGGAGCGAGAGCCGCGTCCATGCACTTCGTGAATGTACGGGGTGCTAAAGACAGGCCGAACGGGAGGACGGTGTACTGATATACCTGACCGTCGAAGGCGAATCTCAAGAATGGCCTGTGACAGGGTATAATCTGGATCTCAAAGTATGTGTCTTTCAGATCGAGAGAAATAAACCAGTCCCTCGGGTGAATTTGCGCGAGGATTGTCTAGTCGTGAGCATTTTGAACGGTCGCCTCATGAGAGCTTTGTTCAAATATCTCAGATCTAAGATAGGTCTGAGAGCTCCGTCCTTCTTGGTCACGAGGAAGTAACGGCTGTACAAGCCTGACTCGCTCAGAGAAGGATGTACCGGTTCTAATGCCCCCTTGCACAGCAGCTTTGCTATTTCTGCATGAAGTAGGTGTGCTACTTCCAAATTCACTCTCATCCTGGTCCGTGCTCGAAAGCATGGGGGACGGCGGGCGAACTGTAGTAATAGCCCTGCTTACAGTATTAAGCACCCATTCTGACACGCCCAGAATCGCTTCCCATGCTTTTGCATGTATAGCTAGGGGTAGAATGGCCTCTGGGTTCCGATCACTGCACTGCGTGGGGTCGAGAACCTGTATCAGAGGTATCGGTGCGGCGCGCGCGCTCTCGATGCCTGAATACGGCGGCTCGCTGACAGCGATAGCTGGCCGGTTTACACTCAATGACTAGATCACTTTGGACGGAGAACATTCTGTGGCGAGAAAAGCGGGACGCGTGAGCGGCGTCTGGGATACAGTGTTTAACAGTAAGTGTGAGCGCTTGTGTGCGGGCACAGGGCTTACGTTCACAACACGGCCGGTATGTGGCATTAGGGTTCCATCCCCTGAGATAAAAGTGTAGCAGAGCGGGCAGTGAGTAGGTGTGGGCACTGTTCTGTGGGCACATTTCCTACATTTAACACTCGCGCGGCATATGCCAGCTCTAGAGTGGGCTCTGCATGAGTAAATTACATAGGGGGAACCGTGCTTGTGTGTAGGGGTGAACGCTGGGAAGCGGGCACATTTTCTACACTCAAGACACCATCGGTGTGAGCGGGATAACCAGAATTGTACTCTTATGAGATTTCTCTGGGGTGCCGTAAAGACGGTGTTTGGGTGCAGGCGAGCGGGTTGTACAACGCGCTCGTTGGCTGCAAAATACACATCTGCAGTCGGGACTGATAGAGCGAAATGCTTTGATGGCTCATATATTTAGACGCTCATAAATACTCAAGCGCCATCCTGAGCGGGAGGGTGCGAGAGGCGGGTTCGCTTTCTGTATGTAAGAAAGCTGGCCGTGAGCTCGGAGAAGCGAACAGCATCATTTTTATCTGCCGCCAGAGCCGGATTCGAACACGGGTCTCTAGCGCGAAAGCCCGAAGTTCCGCCACTGAGCCACAGGGGGAGAACACATAAGCTTTTGGTTAGCGCGAGCATATAAGAGAGCATCATGTTTTGTGTCGGCGTTCGTTTGCAGGCGTGCGTGTATTATAACAGGCTCGTTTACTGCAATATTAGTATTTCCAGCCACCTGAACTTAGAGGGGACTGAGAAATGTGTGAGAATTTGAGGATGGTCCGGCCTTGGTGGGACTAAAACACTCTTGCTTCCTCCTTTCACCGGTGAGTGAGGCACGCGGGGTGCTGAACATTGCTCGTGACCGTCCGCTCTGATATCCCTTGAGACCGGCGCAGTTTGCGCGGCTCGGACAAAGGGAGAGAGAGCGGGAAGATGGGTTGTAATAGGCGAATAGCCAGAGAGCGTCATCATGTCTTGTGACGGCGTTTGTTTGCAGGCGTGCATGTATTATAACAGGCTCGTCTACTGCAATATTGATGTTTCCAGTCGCCTGAACTTAGGAGAGGACTGAGAAATGTGTGAGAAATGGGGGTTGGACCTGCCTCGGCGGGACTAAACAATCTTTTCTCCTTTCGCCGGTGAGTGACGCGCGCGAACGGGGCACGAGGGGCGGGGTAGCTTTCTTGTAACGTAAAGGAAGCTAGCCCGTGACCGTCCACTTCTGACATCCCTCGTGAGCGGCGCCGTTTGCGCGGCTCGAACAGAGGGGGAGAGCGCGGGAAGAGGGGCGAGCGTCATCATGTTTTGCGTCAGCGTTAGTTTGCAGGCGTGCATGTATTATAAAAGGCTCGTTTACTGCAATATTGGTATTTACAGTTGCCTGAGCTTAAGAGGGGACTGAGAAATATGTGAAAACTGGAGGTTGGTCCGGCTGGACTAAAAACCTCTTTTCTCCTTTCGCCAGTGAGTGAAGCACGCGAACGGAACCGAGGGCGGGGTAGCTTTCTTGTAAAGTAAAGGAAGCCAGCCCGTGACCGTCCGCTTTCTGACATCCCTTGTGAGCGGCACCGTTTGCGCGGCTCGAACAGAGGGGGAGCGCGAGGAAGCTAGCTCAGACCGTCCGCTTCTGTCATCCCTTGTGAACGGCGCAGTTTGCGCGGCTCGAACAGAGGGAGAGAACGCGAGGAAGCTAGCCCCGTGACCGTCCGCTTCTAACATTGTGAGCGGCGCAGTTTGCGCGGCTCGAACAGAGGGAGAGAGTGAGCGGGGAGAGAGGTGCGAGGCATTTGAAACAACGCCTCGTAGGAAATTTCTCTTTTAGACAGAATGTGTGTCGCAGCGGAACACACACAGCATAAAAAGGATAAGATGCTGGATAGTGTAGTAGGCACGGCAGGCTAAAGGGCGGGGAAGACGACCGGCTTCTCCAGGCGCTGTCCTAAGCTTGCTGGTCGCTGAATTCAACGGCGGCGGCTTCTCTCAGAGTCCAGCGATGCATAGAGCTTCGCTGAAGTGATGAAAATCTGATTTCCAGCCTGTGAGCCCTTCCTCTATACACGCTAGCCACACCCATTCTGGCGGGCTGTGACGCGTGAAGGGCGCGAAGCGCCCTCATTGGCGGGTGGATGCCTCATCCTCCAAGTGGATGCTGCACACTGGTGGTGGTTGAGGAGAGATCCCCTGATTTGATTGTAAAAGCGCTTTGGGTGTACAGTAGTACATATGAAAGCGCTATATAAATGCCTCATTCTATTCTATTCTATTCATTCTATTCTATTCTATTGGGCGTGACGTCACGCAGGGCTCACCGATAGGCTGCTGCAGTTGCCGTAGGTCAGCCAATGAGCACGCTTATACAGCCTGCTATGGTCTGCTGGCTGCCGCACTGCGTTGACAATAAATACAAAATTAAGGATAATTTTTGGCTTCAGATCTCGAGAAAAGATTACTTTACCCGTAGCGTAAGCAACATACGCAATACGAGAGAACCTCTCGTAAGAGAACACATTGATTATTTATTATCTGACTTTTGAATGCACAAACTCTTTTGCACATGTAGTTCCCTTTCGAGGGAACTCGGACTGCGTCGAATGACACTTTTGGGGAACGCCCCTCAGGGTAGCGCCTCTGAAGTATGAATGAAAGTAAGCCAATCTTAATTGGTGTTGCGTCATGACGTAACGTGTGACGGCATAAGCGGAAGCTACAAAAGGACGCCGACACAACAGAGTTTGCTTTCTGTTCTTCAGCAAGTGCTCTCTGTTTTGTATGTCTTATTTGGTGTTGTCTGTCAGTTACACAACCACAATAAGTAAGAATGGTGAGTGCAAGTTACAGGCGGTGTGTGCATCCCTGCCCTCGTTATATCACGGGTGGGGACACACACCAAATGTGCGTGCATTGTTTGTGAGTGCAGCACGCGCGGGCAGCTCTCGAGGATTGTCAGTCTCTATCGATCCGTGTGCTGCGCTCCCGCCTGGCCATTTTCAATGAGGATGTGGCGCGGGACCCCGTGGTTCGGGACCTGCGTTCGCCGAGGCGGTGTGGAGACGCTTTTCATGGGGCTCGCAGATGGATTTGACAGAGGATCTCGAGACTGCTGAGGCACATTCTTGGGATTCCTCTGCCAGTTCTGATGTTCTCGCGGCTTCTTACGCACGACTGGAGAACCCAATGCTCGAGCTGTCTGCTTCTGAGGAAGTAGACGTGCTCAGTATCGAAGGCGGAGATTTTGGGGATGACTCGCCTCCCCATGTCCCCACATATGGGGAGCTGGTAGAGGTTGTCTCTCATGCAGTGGCCCGTCTTAATATCATGATGTAACGCCACGCCAGCAGAGGGAGCCTTATCCTGAGTATTGACTGTGTACCGCTCCCTCTGCTTCTACTTTCATTTCCTGTTTGAACAGTATTTAAGAAGTGTTTGTGTGTTTGCTCTTTGCGAAGTATTGCCAGTTCATCTGCCTTACCGAGCGTTTCCATTGTTTTCTGCCTGCTTATCTCGTGTATGATTCTGCCTGATTTTCTGATTTATGCCTGTTGGATTACCCCTCTGTTCTGGTAGCCTGTTTTTGGACTGATGACTGTGTTTGGACCTTTTGCCTGTTTACTCATCTCTGCCTTTTGGATTACCCTTGTGTATGTCGCTAGATTGGACTGCTATTGTGATTTTGACCTATTGCCTGGCTTAACGTTTCTGTCCCTAAAACCTGCTGCTAATAAACACCCACAAATGGATTCTAATGCTGCCTCAGCCTTGTCGTTACAGAATACTTCGCCCCAACTGAATCCAGCGGAAGTTTCCAACTTGCAAGCAGCTTTTGCCTATCAAAGTGAAGTGTTAAAGGGCTACCAAGATCAACTCACTAAGCTCCAGTCTGTCAACGAACACTTGACTCATTACATCCAGTCTCTTCCATCGGCCACACCGAAGACGGTAAGCTTTGCGTTACCAGATAAATTTGATGGATGTGCAGAGCAGTGTAAAGGCTTTATTCGTCAAGTAAGGATTTACTTTGATAACCAAGAAGACATATTCGTATCAGATGGAAAAAAATGCGCTTTCATGATGACGTTATTATCTGGCAGAGCTTTAGACTGGGCTGCGGCAGTTTGGGAAACGGATGCACGATTTAGAACATCTTTTGATTACTTCATCCAACAACTGCACGAAGTGTTTGAATATCCCACTGGGGGCAAGGATATATCAGCACAAATTCTACAAATGTCACAGGGTAACCGTACTGCTGCTGATTATGCCATCATGTTCAGAACACTCGCTGCTCAAAGTGGATGGAATGATATTTCACTGAAAGCTGTGTTTCAACAGAGCCTCAACCCTAATCTGCAATTTATCATTTTCTGACTTTGTGACCCTCACTATAAAGATTGATAATCTGATGAGATAAGCACCTAAAAGAAGAAGTGTGAGGGAATTTCAACATTTTCCGGCTACCGTTTCGCAACCGATGACTTCATCAACTTCTAAGCCTAGTGACGAACCAATGCAACTCGGTCTATCTAGATTATCTGAGGAAGAAAGAATGAGAAGACGACAACTCCGTCTATGTTTCTACTGCGGTGAAGCCGGCCATCGCAGCCAAGGGTGCCCACATAAGATCCAAACAACTTCCCGGGTAAATCTTGAACATTTTTCACTTCTAAATAACAAATTATTCAAGCTCCCTATTAACCCTCTGAGGTCGGAAAACGCGCCCCCGCGTTTTGCTGGATTTTCTTCACATTGTAGTACAATAAACTTAAATTACTCCGTCATTTATGGTTATACAGAAAAAAGAAATATAAAAAAAGAATCTGTGATATTTCTACTTTTGTATGTGTCCACTTACAATCAAATCAAAACATTGTGCTTTTGTAAAATAAAGAAAATAAACAGGGTGTGCGTTCTGCCTCTCCGTCGCGGTGAACTTTTTTTTCTTGAGCACGTCTATAAACTGAAACAAAACTCAGCGAATCCTTCTCACACATTTATGAGCCATACACCTTTATACACATTTAAGTGTGTACTTTTAAATGATCGGATTCAAACTGAAAACAAATATTCTCTGTTTAAGTAATTTGTATAAAACCAACAGGATGTCCAGTATCTCAAACGCTTGCTAATTACTTTTAATTCGGCCATGCCCACTCGCGCAAAAGAGATTCACATGCAAATCTCCACATGGAACGCGAACGCCCTCGTTACCTCAAACACAAACCAAACACTTCCAAGTCTCTGCTTTTCGTCGAGTTTGGAAGACGCGCTGTGAGCTTACATTGGATTTACATCAGAAGAAGAAGAACGCGATTTGAAGACAAGAAAGATGTAAGGTAAGAAATTCTTACTTATTAGTTTATGGTATTGTTGCATAAACTTCACATTGCAGTTGAACTGTTGCTAGATATATGGTGAATATTATACTATTTAGACCCGTGTTTACTGTTAAATACTGTTTGTGGATATCTGCTCAAACATAGATATTTATAACCATAATGTTTAATATTTTGGAGCGCGATGGCGTTTGAATGTATCATATTTTGGAGCGCGCTGTGGGTTTGAATGTATCATATTTTGGAGCGCGATTGCGTTTGAAAGGAAAAATGCACCAAACATTAGGCTTTATGTTTTTACTATTATCTCATTTCATATCATCATAACGAATGGAAACATTTGAAGTAACATACGATTATCAATATATTTTTCTCTAGCATTGTTACTGAAATCTTTTGGAAGATTTATAGGCTGCTTTGTAAAATAAAATTATTTTATGCAGTACTGCACATAGCTTATGCCTACAAGGCACAACAAATATGGTGTTCTTTATATTATATATTGTTGGAAACATTTGTGTGTGTGTGTGTGTGTGTGTATTCTGTGAATTTTAAAAAGCAATTTTAACCAGAAAAATCTAAAATGTATTCCCAAAATCGTGCAGGCCTAGTTTCTCTTGATACCAGTATGTTCACTTTTTTCTTTTCTTTCAGGGACCAGATGCAACTGAGTCCTGCTGACTTCAACATTCACATGAGTCTCTGTACATGAACATGGTAAAGTGAAAATCAAACACCTTGGAAATGGTATGTACAATGTTTTTAGGAATGGCACAAAGGTCTCTGTCTTTGGATCATTGTTTTCAATGTGCTCTTTTGTCATTTGTTGTGTATTTTTGGATTATGTTGTGTTGTAAATAAATCCAAACAATCTAAAAGCCATTCTTTTTTAAATCTCCTCATTCTTTGTGCAAGGTTGCTCTGAATGACAGGGCCTGATCGCTCCTAATAGGGCAGTTAGGGGAGTGTCTTTGTCTTTCTCAGGTGTTAAAAGCTTACATATTCATGAGATGATCACGCCTCTTCGAATATGGCTTTGTCACACAAAACACGTCTTAGAAATTTTAAATCAATATATTGTCTTATCTGAATGAGCAGTCAAGGTGATTTTCACATAGTTTTGGAGCAAATATTCTAGGCTACGTCATACAATTTTCAAAAGTCTTGTGAAGAAATAATCAGTATGGGTTTCATGGCCTTATTTCAGTGACAATTTTTTTTTGTATTTTCACAAACCACGCATAAATGTCATTATCTCAAAACTACAAACTTTTACATACATGCTGCTGATATATTATTGTAGCAGAGTTTGTGCTGAATACAGTGTAATTAGACTTTAGCCATGAAAATGTCACTAGTAACAGAAAAAAACACAAATGTCAGAGCATGTCAGAACACCTCCAGGCCCAGAAAACAGCTCAGACCTCAGAGGGTTAAACTAAAGACTGAAGATGCATGTATTTCATTAACAGCAATGATCGATTCTGGAGCAGCTTTGAACCTCATACATAAGGAACTTATCAAAAAGCATGACATTCCCACCCAACCATGTAATCCTCCTATCAAGATCAAAGCCATTGATGATAACACCATTGGAGAGGGGATTACCCATCAGACTAAACCATTAACACTCCAAGTAGGTTTGTTCCATAAATAATTGATCTCCCTGTACATCGTTGACTCCCCTAAACATGAAGTGATCCTCGGATTTCCATGGCTATCCATTCATGACCCCGTTATTTCCTGGCATTATGGTGAGCTGACCAATTGGTCGAATTTCTGTGAAAACCATTGTTTTTCCCAAGTTCCTCAACCATGTTTCACAACCAGCATTGAAAGCCCTGAGACTAACAAGACTGTTAATATTCCCAATTGTTATAACGATCGGGCAGAAGTTTTTAGTAAAACCAAAGCAATGCAATTACCACCTCATCGCCCCTGGGACTGTGCAATTGATTTACTCCCCAATGCCATGCCCCCTAAAAGTAAAGTCTACCCCCTGTCCAGGAAGGAGACCCAAGCCATGGAAGAATATATCGAAGAAGCACTAAGCTCAGGGTTCATTCAACCCTCCACATCTCCAGCTGCAGCAGGGTTCTTCTTCGTTGAGAAAAAGGATGGCGGGTTAAGGCCTTGTATCGATTATAGAGGACTGAACAACATCACAGTGAAATTCCGCTACCCCCTTCCATTAGTTCCCTCAGCCCTGGAACAGCTCCGAGAAGCCACCATCTCCACTAAACTTGACTTCTACCAGAAAGACTCGGGAGATAAAATGAAATAACGAGTAAATTTATTAATAGCTCAGCAAGCATAGTCTTTGGCGTAGGCCCCGTCCTTAGCAAGCAATGCGAGGGTAACGGAATCTGCAAATCCCGCCTGAAGATGAAGGCAGGGGCGCAGCCGACCCCCTGGAGGCAAAGGAAGGGACCATCCTGGTGGTGGTGGGGAGGATGGAGGGAAAGGACCATCTTGGAGGTGGTTGGGGAGGATGGAGGTAATTGGCGCCGTCAGTATCTGCGAACTCAGACGGATGTAAGTACCATTCTTTTATACTGAGAGTGTTAACACATGATTGGTTAGAAGTGAGTTAATTCATGACGCGCTGATTGAGTCTTCCTGGCAGAACTTAACGCTAAGCTTACATTTACGGAGTGCCTATAACTTGATCAGAATCAAAGAGGGCGATGAATGGAAAACTGCCTTCTTCACCACTAGAGGGCACTTTGAGTACCAGGTTATGCCATATGGACTTGCCAACTCTCCAGCTGTTTTCCAGTCGTTCATTAATGAGATTTTCCGAGACCTTCTGAACCAGTATGTAATAGCTTACATTGACGATATTTTAATTTACTCAAAATCTGAGGATGAACATATCAGCCATGTCAAGACAGTCCTTTCTCGTCTACTTGCAAACCGACTATACGTCAAGGCAGAGAAGTGTGAATTTCACGTCAGACAGACTGCATTACTGGGTTACCACATCGGTCACAAAGGAGTAAAGATGGATGAATCCAAAGTTAAAGCAGTCACAGAATGGCCACAACCATCCACCCTAAAGGAGCTTCAAAGGTTTCTGGGGTTTGCCAACTTTTATCAACGCTTCATCAGAAATTACAGTATGATTGCTTCACCCCTGACATCCCTCTTAAAAGGGAGACCTTCGAAGCTGAAATGGACTGAAGAGGCCAGCCAAGCATACAATACTTTGAAAGAAAGGTTTACAACAGCCCCCATCTTAAAACATCCTGATCCGGATCGCCCGTTTGTGGTGGAAGTAGACGCTTCAGACTGTGGAGTTGGAGCTGTACTCTCCCAACGTCACGGCCAACCCGGTAAACTATATCCATGCGCATTCTTCTCAAGAAAGTTAACCGCAGCAGAAAGGAATTATGATGTGGGGAACAAAGAACTTTTGTCCATGAAAGCAGCCATTGAAGAGTGGAGACACTGGCTCGAAGGAGCAATCCATCCCTTTCAAGTAATAACCGACCACAAGAATCTTGAATACATCAAGAGTGCCAAATGACTCAACTCACGCCAGGCTCGCTGGTCTCTGTTTTTCACACGGTTTCAGTTTACAGTGACATATCGACCAGGCAGTAAGAATGGCAAGGCAGATGCCTTATCTAGGCGGTACGATCTTCCCACTGAAAGCATCACACCAGAATGTATTCTCCCACCTTCTATTGTCATCGCCCCAGTCACCTGGGACATAATGGAGGAAATACAAAGGGACCAACTACAAGAGCCTGCACCTGACAACTGCCCTCCTGACAAACAGTATGTTCCACAAGATCGACGTCACAGAGTAACGCAATGGGTCCACTCTTCTGTCAGCTCAGGCCATCCAGGTATATCTCGCACTCTTCACTTACTGAAAAACTCATTCTGGTGGCCCTCGATGACCAAGGATGTTACTACTTACGTCAAAGCCTGCCAGGTCTGTGCCCAATCTAAAACCCCCAAAGAGTTACCTTCTGGTCTTCTCCAACCACTACCTATACCACAACGTCCTTGGTCCCATCTTTCCATTGATTTTGTGACCGATCTACCACTCTCCAATAGCTTCACTGCTTTCCTTGTCATAATTGATCGCTTCTCCAAGTCCTGTCGGTTGATCCCTCTAAAGGGTCTCCCCACTGCCATGGAAACTGCTCAAGCACTATTTCATCATGTCTTTCGAATTTATGGTATACCTGATGATATTGTCAGCGATAGAGGAACTCAATTTACGTCCCAAGTTTGGAGAGCTTTCTGTAAACATCTGGACATCAACATCAATCTCACGTCAGGATACCACCCTGAGTCTAATGGACAAGTTGAACGATTAAACCAAGAAATAGGTAGATATCTTCGATCATACTGCAGCCGAGAACAACACCGCTGGTCTGAATTCCTCCCATGGGCAGAATATGCACAAAATTCTTTAACTCACTCCTCAACTGGCCTGACCCCCTTCCAGTGCGTCCTTGGGTATCAACCTCCTTTGTTCCCATGGTCTGGCGAACCATCATCGGTCCCTGCAGTGGACTATTGGATCCGGCGTAGTGAGAGGGTGTGGGACAGTGCACATGTCCGTCTTCAGAGAGCTGTAAGAGTTCAAGAACTCCAGGCCAACAGGCGACGTCGCCCCCACATCCTCCCTACCAACCAGGACAGCGGGTCTGGCTTTCTACCAGGGACCTCAAGCTCCGGCTACCGGGCAGGAAGCTCAGTCCAAGGTATGTTGGTCCATTCAAAATTCTAAAAAGAATAAATGAGGTCACATACCAATTAGAGCTTCCTGCTAATTATCGTATCTCTCCATCCTTTCATGTTTCCCTCCTCAAACTGGTCCACTCGGGGGCTGACCCCAACGCTGAGGCTCGAGAGCCGCCACCTCCACTGGACATTGATGGAACTCCAGCTTACAAGGTGAATGAGTTACTGGACTCAAGACGGAGAGGGGGTCAGCTCCAATACCTGGTGGACTGGGAGGGCTATGGACCTGAGGAGAGATCATGGGTAGCCGGCCGCGATATCCTGGACCCTTCTCTCATCGAGGATTTTCATCGTGCCAGACCTGATCGACCAGCACCACGACCACGGGGACATCCACGTTGAGCGCCAGGAGGCGCTCCTAAGGGAGGGGGTTCTGTAACGCCACGCCAGCAGAGGGAGCCTTCTCCTGAGTATTGACTGTGTACCGCTCCCTCTGCTTCTACTTTCATTTCCTGTTTGAACAGTATTTAAGAAGTGTTTGTGTGTTTGCTCTTTGCGAAGTATTGCCAGTTCATCTGCCTTACAGAGCGTTTCCATTGTTTTCTGCCTGCTTATCTCGTGTATGATTCTGCCTGATTTTCTGATTTTATGCCTGTTGGATTACCCCTCTGTTCTGGTAGCCTGTTTTTGGACTGATGACTGTGTTTGGACCTTTTGCCTGTTTACTCATCTCTGCCTTTTGGATTACCCTTGTGTATGTCGCTAGATTGGACTGCTATTGTGATTTTGACCTATTGCCTGGCTTAACGTTTCTGTCCCTAAAACATGCTGCTAATAAACACCCGCAAATGGATTCTAATGCTGCCTCAGCCTCGTCGTTACACATGAGAGGCAGGAAGCGCTTGTGAAAAGCAAGTTGGACTAGCGCTTCCTGCAGCACAGAGAGCAACCTCACCACCGGGGTTTGCGTTTTTTTCAGGAGCTCGTTGTGTAAATCATTGAATAAACCGCATTCTTCTCGCGTATCCAACCCCCCTGTCTTGAATCATAGTAACATTATGGGGGCGTGAGAAAACGGTTATAGGATGATGCGGTTATAGGACAGCCACTTGCCACTTATTTATCCCCCGAATCTGCATCATCCCTGAAAACCCCAGTGCTGCCCACTAAACCGTGCAGGGATACATCATCCTTAGTGGGCAGAGCTTATATGGCTGCGGGTCGGGCCTTCTTAAAGATATGGATGAGGGCGAGGGTCCAACTCCCGAAGATATTGCGGAGTTGAGGAAGGCTGCAGACTTGTCTCTCTGAGTCACCAAGGAGACGGCCCGTGCTATCGGCCGTTCCATGGCGGTGATGGTGGTCTCGGAGAGACATCTATGGCTTAATTTATTGGGCATCAGTGAGAAAGACAGGGCTTTCCTCCTTGATGCCCCGATTTCGCCTTCTGGCCTGTTCGGCGATGCCATAAACACCGTCGTAGGCAGGTTTCAGGAGGCGAAGAAGCAGTCTGCAGCCTTCAAACAATACCTCCCTCGCCGTACCAACTCAAAGAAGCCTGCCCTCAGTAGGCAGCCACAGCCATTCACCAGCTCCCCCGCCTACAGACAGGCGCAAAAAGAGAGCGTCGCGTCTAGAGCCCCCCCTCAAGCAGCTTGGGGGCATAGATGGCGCTCTCAGGTGAAGCCTCAGCAGAAGAAGGGCGACTTGAGGGCCGTCCTGCAGGCTAAAAAAGGCTTTGTCAAAGAGATCCTAGCCAGCCTAGGTTCTTTGTGGGTGGCCCCACCCGTGGTGGAGCGATCAAGGTCGCCTCCTCCACAGAGCCCGCAGGAAATCGATGTCGACTTCCCGCCGACGCATCGGGTTCCAGTGAACGCACGCTGCACTGTCCGCCCCACAGGCCTGTGGCCAGGCAGCAATCGCGCCCTCCCATCGAGAATCGTTTTCGGTCGAACCCTGCCGGAGATCCGCTTCAGGGGGTCGAGAACGAATCCCAATTGATACCCGAAGCCAGCCTCAAGAGCCTTGGTAAAATATTTCGATGCGTGACCCATTTCGCATGATCAGGGTTACGCACAGATGTCTTCGTTCCCTATCTATGTGGAAGAAAGCTTGGTTTCTGTCCCAAGGCCCCGTGCTGGGAGCGTCATGTCGCCAGAAAGCCGTTTCAACAGACGCCTCCCTCATGGGCTGGGGCGCGGTCATGGACGGCCGCTTTATGAGAGGCCTATGGCAGGACCATCATTCCTCCTGGCAACACCAATGGCGCTACGCTGAGGGGCGTTCCCCCAAAGTGTAATTCGACGCAATTCTCGTTCCCTTTCTCAGGGAACAAGTGTTACAGTCGTAACCCGAGACGTTTTTGATATTTCTCTTACTGTGAGTGTGTCGTAGAGGTCAGATGATCTGGACTTGAGGTCAATAGCTGCATATGTGCCTTCACTGAGATCAGGTCTGGGATCGTTCTACAGGAGAACAGAGAGAAGGACTATCACCATTTAAAATTTAGAAGAAAGAAAAAATTATTGTAAAAGATTTTAAATTGTTACCATGATAATCAAAAGTGTAATCACTCCACAGTCTCTACTCATAAAACGTACTCGGTTACTAACGTAACCTCGGTTCTCTCTAGAAGAAGGAACGAGTACTGCGTAACATATCTTACGCTAGGGGAAAATCCTTTTTCCGCGAGATATTGAAGCCAAAAATTATCCTTAATTTTGTAATAATGCAAAACGCGTTGCGGCAGCATGCAGACATAGGCGAGGCAGCTCGCGCGCCTATTGGCTGCTCTGCGGCAACTGCAGCAGCCTATCGAGCGAGGCCTGGCGTGACGCCAGACCCAATCAGGGCACTTCGCGCCCGCTGCGTCACGTCCCGCCGAAATGGGCGTGGTCTAGGCCTATAAATACCGCTCGCAGGCAGCTATTATCTGGTTTTTCATCATCGAAGCAACCAGAGCGTGTGCATGCACGGCAAGATACGCAGTACTCGTTCCCTCTTCTAGAGAGAACCGAGGTTACGTTAGTAACCGAGTACGTTCTCTTACGAGAGGTCTCTCGTACTGCGTAAGATTTCTTACGCTAGGGGACCCAATGCAAAACGCCGTGCATGCTGAGATCTGACACCAAAGACCCAAGGGTGAAAGCCCGGGGTACATATAGTGCACAATCACTCAGGGAACTCACAGGGAGTCCGGGAAGAGGGAGGGGCGAAGCCGCACTCTTCCACATATGGCAGCGTCGCTGAGACGCGAATTTCATCATACAGACAGGGCGGGGTACGGCCTGAACTGATGGGGGAATGTGGGTCTTACACAGTTTGCCCAGGCACATTTCGTGCTGCTACTTTTCACTGTCGAACATTGAGCTGTGCTCAGTAGACGCAGCATCCTGAGCGGATAGCATCAGGTCAGATAATACTGGTAAACTTAGACCGACAGCAGCCTGGCCTGCAGGGCGGGAACCTCTAGGTTATAGAACCTTATAAATGTAGACGGGGAGGCCCAGCCTGCCGCCATACAAATATCTTGCAAGGCAATCCCACTTGACCAGGCCCACGAAGAGGCCATGCCTCTCGTGGAGTGCGCTCTGACACCCAACGGGCACTGCATGCCCTTGGAGGCGTATGCCAGCGCTATAGCATCAACTATCCATCTGGATAGGCTCTGTTTCGACGCGGCTAGTCCCTTAGAACGTCCGCTAAATGAAACAAAGAGCTGCTCCGTCTGTCTGAAAACAGACGAGCGAGACACATAGGCTCGTAATGCCCTGACTGGGCAAAGGAGGCTCGCGTCTCTTTCCTCATCAGGGACCGGTAGGGCTGACAGGGAGATAACCTGCGCCCTAAACGGTGTGTTGAGGGATTTTGGAACATAACCGTGCTTAGGTTTGAGTATAACTTTTGAGTCATTAGGCCCAAACTCCATGCACGCCGCGCTCACAGAGAGCGCGTGTAGATCCCCTATGCGCTTCACTGAAGCGAGAGCCAGCAGAAACACAGTCTTGAAAGACAGGTGTTTCAAATCAATTGACTGTAAAGGCTCAAATGGCGCACCTTTCATGGCTTCCAGAACCGTAGAAAGGTCCCATACGGGGACTGAGGGAGGTCTGGGAGGATTCAGTCTCTTAGCCCCTCTAAGGAAGCGGATGACTAAATCGTTCCTTCCTATTGACTGACCAAGCGTTGTTCCTGAGAACGCTGCTATAGCCGCCACATAAACTTTGAGCGTGGAGGGGGCCCTGCCCTCATCCAACAGCTCTTGTAGGAAGGAAAGCACCTCCGTCACACCACAGTCTGTGGGTGACACACCACGGGCTGTGCACCAGCCCGAGAACACTGACCATTTCGAGGAGTAGAGCCGTCTCGTAGACGGAGCTCTAGCCTGCGTGATCGTGTTTAATACTCCTTTAGGGAGTCCAACATGTACCCGTTGATGGCCCAGACATGAAGGGACCATAGTTCCGGGTGAGGATGCCAGATCGAGCCGTGGGCCTGTGAGAGGAGGTCTCTCCTCACTGGTACTGGCCACGGGGCAGTACTTGCTAACTGCATCACGACTGGGAACCAAGGTTGGTTTTCCCAGAACGGTGCCACCAGCAATACTGAGCATCCTTCTTCCCTGATCCGCTCTATCACCTGAGGCAGGAGAGAGACGGGGGGAAAAGCATAGAGCGGGCGGCGGGGCCACACATGGGCCAGCGCGTCCCTGCTCTTGGAGAAAAATTCCGGACAGTGAGCGTTTTCTTGAGACGCGAACAGGTCTACTTCCGCTCTGCCGAATTTCTTCCACAGCAATTGGACTGTCTGTGGGTGTAGAGACCATTCGCCTGCCGGAACATTGTTCCTGGACAGTCTGTCTGGTCCTATATTCAGGAGCCCTGGCACGTGCGCTGCTCTGAGCGAGCGCAGGTTGCACTGAGCCCATACCAGGAGGCGTTCTGCCAGCCTGTACAGGTTCCTGGTCCTGAGGCCGCCCTGGCGATTTATGTAGGACACCACAGACATGTTATCCGAACGGACCAAGACGTGGCGTCCTTTTATTTGGGGACAAAAACGCGTCAGCGCGTTGTCTACTGCCAGCATTTCGAGGCAGTTTATGTGCAGGAGCTTTTCCCGTTCCGACCACTGGCCGAAGAACGGTCTGCCCTCGAGCAGCGCTCCCCATCCCGAGGTGGACGCATCCGTGGACACCACTTTCACCCTCGAGGAAGTCCCCAGGCTTACACCTGATTGGTACCAGTCGTTCGCTCTCCAAGGTTTCAGAGCTGTGACGCACTTCTGATTGACCCTGAGGCGAAGCGAACCGGATGCCCACGCTCTGCGTGGGACTCGCGCTTTCAGCCAAAACTGCAGCGGGCGCATGCGGAGCAGGCCCAGCTGGAGCACTGATGATGCTGAGGCCATGAGACCTAGCATCTTCTGAAATTTCTTGAGCGGGACAGACGCGCCACAGTGAAACGAGTTCGCTGTGCGTTGAATGTCTACCGCGCGCTGCGGTGATAGTCGCGCTATCATGGACAGCGAGTCCAATTCTGTGCCCAGGAAAGATATCTTCTGACTGGGTGACAGAGAGCTCTTCGCCCAATTGACACTGAGACCCAAATTCTCGAGGTGATCGAGTAAAATGGTCGTGTGTTCTATGAGCACTGAGCGAGATTGCGCTAGAATCAGCCAATCGTCCAAATAGTTCAGTACTCGCATGCCTCTCATTCTGAGGGGTGCGAGCGCCGCATCCATGCACTTCGTAAATGTACGGGGTGCCAGGGACAAACCGAACGGCAGGACTGTGTACTGATATGCCTGGCCTTCGAAGGCGAATCTCAAATATCGCCTGTGACGTGACGCTATCTGTATTTGAAAATACGCGTCTTTCAGATCTATTGACACAAACCAATCTCCTTGGCGAATCTGCACAAGGATTTGTCTGGTCGTGAGCATCCTGAACTGTCGCTTCACAAGCACTTTATTCAGTTGCCTTAGATCTAGTATGGGTCTGAGACCCCCGTCTTTTTTCGGTACTAGGAAGTATCTGCTGTATAGCCCTCCTTCGCTCTGAACTTGAGAGAGAGGCTCTATGGCCCCTTTGCTCAATAGTTTCGCCACTTCGGCTCGAAGTAAATGTGCTACTTCTGTTTTTACCGTGGTCTCGACGCGCGCCGCATAGCGGCGAGGGCGTCGGCGAAACTGTAGCGAATAGCCTCTTTTTATAATGTTCAGCACCCACTTCGAAACCCCGGGCAGCTTTGCCCATGCGTCTGCATGGATAGCTAGGGGTTGAATACGAAGCGCGCTCCGCTCGCTCAGCGATGGAGAAGCTTCGGCGTGCTGCAACACAAGCGTCGCGCTCGTGACATTTGAGGCATGGGGCGCGCTGATAACAGCGGGCAGATTGCCCGCGCTCGACTCCTCTGCGGTGGTCAACCGCGAGGGGGAGGGCTGGGCGGTTCCCGTGGGAACTGTCATGTCTATGTGTGGATGTGGGCGCGGGGCAGCGGGCACATTTATCACACCGAAAGCATCGTTCGCTTGCGTGAAGCGAGTGCACGTTGGTTCCGTTTTTACAGAAACCGTGAGACATGCATAACGTGGTGTTAGTGGGCACTGGGTAGTGGGCACATTCACCATGTTTGAAGCACAACCGATCTGAGTCGGTTTTATGTGCGCGAGCCCTGTGTGACAGGCTGTGCTTGTGTGTAGAGATGGGCACTGGGCAGTGGGCATTCTTACTACACATGAGACACCATCGGCCGTGGCCGGGACACCAGAAAATACACTCTTTTGGGGATTTATCTGGGTAGCCGTGAAAACGGCATTTGTGTGCAGGCAAGCGGGTGACAGAACCGGCTTGTTGGCTGCAGAAAACACTGGAACAGTCACATTTGCTGGAACTGGACGAGCGAATAGCTTTGGTGTGAGTCTGGCCGCAGCGGGACTTGAACACCGTCGTTTTCCTAGTTGTGCTAGGACGACTTCGGGGCCTCGGGCTTCACCGTAATCCTAGGTCGCGGGCCACGCACGGCAGGTCTCGCGCTTCGGGCCTGGCGGCGCTGTGAAGTGGAGGCAGTGGACGGTGGCTGTGGCTGTGAGCTCTGAGCAGACGGTTTCGCACGGCCTGCTGCAGAGCTGGAGCGCTTCGGGAGGAAGTGCTTCATAGCCTGTGACGCTTTCTGTACCTCTGCGAATCTCTCCGCAAAATCCTTGACGGAGGATCCAAAGAGGCCTGTGGCGGAAAGCGGGGCGTCGAGGAACGCGGTGCGCTCGGACTCGGCCATTTCCGAGAGCGTCAGCCAAAGATGTCTCTCAGTCACGGTGAGAGAGGCCATATTCCGTCCAATGGCCTGCGCTGCAGACTTAGTAGCACGGAGAGCGAGGTCCGTGGCACTTCTTAAGTCCGGCACGCAGATCGCGTCAGGTCCTTCCTCATCCAGCTTACGGAGGAGATCGGCCTAGAAGATCTGAAGCGTTGCCATGGTGTGCAGCGCTGACGCAGCTTGCCCGGCGGCGGAGAAAGCACGGCGGAGCAGGCTTGACGTCGTGCGGCAAGCTTTAGAGGGTAGGGCCGACTTAGCGCGCCGTCCAGCGGAGGGCGGACATAAGTGGGCCGCTATCGCCTCTTCGACCGGCGGCAGCGAAAGGTATCCTTTGTTCTTGGCATCGTCAACTGCGGAGAATGCCAAAGAAACAGCAGGACGCACTCTAGCTGAATAGGGGGCGTTCCAGGACTTGGCGACTTCTTCGTGTAACTCAGGAAGAAAAGGCGCCGGTCTGGACGCAGGCGAAGCGCGCTCCCCAGGCAGGAAAAATCCATCCAGCCGGTTGTGAGCGGGCTGCTCAGGCGAAGACCACTCGAGGCCGAGGCTCGCCGCGGCCTGTGCGAGTACTCGCATGAGCTCCGTCTCGATGGACGCTCTCTTGCCTGACGATGTGCGGATGCCTGACGCCAGGATAGAGCAGGAATCATCCTCTCCCAGCAGGGCTTCCTCATCCGCGATGTCGACGGAAGCGGCGGCAGACGGCGGCCGCTGTCCGTCAGGAAGCGAGGCTGACGAAGCCGGGGAAGCAAGCGGGCGAACCGGCGAGCTTTGGCGGCTGAGGGAAGGTTCCGGGACCCGCTGGGCACGGCGCTTTTTACGGCGCGACGCCGCGGCGGGCGGGGGAGCAGTCTCGGTGAAGAAGGCCAGGCGAGTCCTCAGAGTCGCCATAGTCATCAGCTCGCAGTGAGGGCAGCCGCCGTCAGCGAGCGCGAGAACTGCATGTTCCTCACCCAGGTAGGAAACGCAAACCACGTGGCGGTCCCCGTCGCTGAGTGTGGCTCTGCACGAGCCGCAGGAAGGTATCTTGAAAAAGACGCTAGCTCTTTTAGAATGCGTGTCGCGGCGGCGACACACACACACAAATAGAGTACAGAGTAACAGAAAGGATATAAGCGCCGGAAAGCGCAGCAGGAAGGCAGGAAGGCGGCGCGGCCAGCGACTTCAGTGACTCGTCCCGCTGAAGGTGCTCTCTCTCAGACGGCGCGGCTTCTTCTCCAGCTCCAGCGATGCGTGTGCTTCGCTTGAAGGATGAAAAATCAGATAATAGCTGCCTGCGAGCGGTATTTATAGGCCTAGACCACGCCCATTTCGGCGGGACGTGACGCAGCGGGCGCGAAGTGCCCTGATTGGGTCTGGCGTCACGCCAGGCCTCGCTCAATAGGCTGCTGCAGTTGCCGCAGAGCAGCCAATAGGCGCGCGAGCTGCCTCGCCTATGTCTGCATGCTGCCGCAACGCGTTTTGCATTATTACAAAATTAAGGATAATTTTTGGCTTCAATATCTCGCGGAAAAAGTATTTTCCCCTAGCGTAAGATATCTTACGCAGTACGAGAGACCTCTCGTAAGAGAACTATGTTCAATCCTGAGTATATATATATATATATATATATATATATATATACAGTATATATATGTATGTAACGATCACCAGTGAGAGTGCCTAGGATTACCATCAACCAACCCGGACAATCACCACACATCCACAGACTCCATTCCCCATAATCCTCAGTTCAGACTATCATCCATTATCACTTTCACCTGTGTCTCATTATCTTGTTTACTCACCCTATAATAGCCTGGTTTTCACATTCATTCTCTGCAAAGTCTTGTTTAGTGTTCGTACTGCAATTCTGAGTGTTTGTCTGTTATTCCCGTGTTCTTGGTTTTGATCTCTGCCTGTCCTTGGATTTTCCTTTTTGCCTGTGTCCCCTGTGACCCTGTGACCCCTGTGACCCTGCAACCCCTGCGACTCCTATGACCCTGTGACCCCTGCGACTCTGCGACCCTGTGTCCCCTCTTACCCTGTGACCCTGTGACCCCTGCGACCCTGTGACCCCTGTGACCCTGTTATTGTTTGGACTGATTACCCGGTCTTTTTTGACCTCTTGCCTGTTTTCTGGATTATGTCTTTGGATTACCCTCTGTTCAAACAAACTGCATTTGGATTCTCAAGCTTCGTGTCTCAGAGCAGTACGTGACAATATATGTGTTCTACATGTACAAAGAAGCTGTAATTGATTTATTAGTATCATTCTGTGGTTCTTTGGCCATCTCACCTCATACTCCTGTATTGCAGATCTACAGTTTATCATTTTTTTCTGACTGTTAAAAAGAAACGGAAACAAGTCATTTCATTGTTTTGTGCAATATTCAAATGTACTTTTGCATTAGTCTAAAAGCAAATTATATTACTCTTTGTTGATCAATTTTTATTTACATTGCATATAGTATGATGGTGATCATGATTGTGAATATTGCACATGCCACTGCGATCACTACCCAGACGAGCAAACCAGCGCCACTATGATCTGAAAGAGGGAGAAGATCATAATTAAATCTACAAACTAAGAATGACACTAAGACATTCTGTGGAGGGTCTAAAGCAGAAATCACAGTCAATGTTTAGAGGATTTAATGTCACAGTTACTGACCCATCATGAACTCACACATGACGTTTGTGACATTTAAAGTCACAGCATCAGAGTATTTCTGGACTTGCACTTGTATTCTTCACTTGTATTCACTTCACTCTATAATTTGATTATACACTAAATGAAATGGACACTCACACATGACATTGAGCTGAACAGCAGGAGAGATGAGAGTGTGTCCGTCTACAGCACAGCTGTATCTGCCTGAATCCTCTCTTCTCACTGGGTTGAGGAGGAGTTCATTGTTTCTGTCTCTTCTCTCAGTTAAAATCATCTGTGAGTTTTTGTACCAGATAAATGTGGTTCTGTCAGTCGGAGCGCAGCTGCTTTTACATCTCAGATTGACTGGATCTCCCTCTGTCACTCTCTCAGGAGACTCCACCTGAAGATCTTAACACAACACACACACTATATTTAGTGCTAGAGGTTGACCGATTCATCGTTTTTGCCGATATATCGGTACGGATAGTTGGAACTATCGTTATCGGCAAAAATCCATACCAATAGTTTTTCCAGGTTGCTGGAGCGTCTGAGAAGAGACTGCTGGCATTATACAGAGCGAGAGCGACCTCTACAGGACAAATAATAAACTATCACTGGCACGCGTGTTGTTTACTTTAACACGTGATACTGCGTGCAACACAGAGATCACACATTATACGGAGAGCGCTGACACTTCAGATGCGTGTTTAAAACACAGACAGTGAAACGGTATGAATACAGAACACTGAAGGACATATTGCCATATCATTATAAAGTAATTAATTTGTTGACTAGATGCTGCATTAGCATAGCCGAGTCTGAGACGAATACAATTAGTAGTGGCTACCTCAAGCGGTTAAAGCAATGTGACAAAAACACACGCAAACCTGACCCAAATGTTTAATGTCGCAATTGTTACCATCTATTTGCATTAGTTTATATCCAGCTGGTCACTTTTCTTCATTCATTAGCCGGCGAAGTTGTGTATTTAAAGCTAGTGATGTGATTGTTTTCTCAACATTGATATGTTCATGCAGCCAACAGAAACAAACAAATCAGAAACGCATTTGATTCTATTCTTTTTTATCACTACAATACATATTGTTATTTTGATTATATAATCATCAAGTGTTCTCGTACCGATCATCATAATACGAGAACGGTTCTCTCGTACTGCGTTGCAAACGCTATGGGAACCCATTTTAAAACGCTGTGCTATTCGCCAGTGACTACTCTGAAGGTGTCCGGGGATACCCGAGACTAATAACAGAGTAGTCTAAATCATAATAGACCAGAATGTCGGGCCCTTAGAATGATATTCACCATATAAAAGGGTATGAAGGCCACCGCGGGAGGGGACCTGGTTCATACATAGGTCTGGGTTGAACTAGCCAGAGTCCTAAATAGATAGAACTCGTGCCTGCAAGGCGGGAACCTCTAGATTATAGAATCTTGCAAATGTGGACGGAGCGGACCAGCCGGCCGCCGCACAAATGTCTTCGATCGGGTCTCCACTGGACCAAGCACAAGAGGAAGCCATGCCTCTTGTGGAGTGAGCTCTAACACCTATGGGGCACGAAAGACCCAGAGAGGTGTAGGCCAGAGAGATGGCATCCACTATCCATCTTGACAGTGTTAGTTTCGTGACTGGTAGCCCTTTGGTGTGCCCCCCGAAACAGATAAAGAGCTGTTCAGACTGTCTGAAAGAGGCAGAACGCTCCAGATATATTCTCAGGGCTCTGACAGGGCAGAGCGTGAGAGCATCGCTATCTTCTCCCGATATGGGAAGAGCTGATAGGGAAATAACCTGGGCTCTGAACGGAGTTGAGAGCACCTTTGGTACATATCCGTGTCTTGGTTTAAGAACGACTTTGGAGTCATTGGGCCCGAACTCAAGACAGGAAGCGCTCGTGGAGAGTGCTTGCAAGTCCCCAACTCTTTTAACTGACGCTAGTGCTAACAGCAGAGCGGTTTTAAGAGAGAGGGATCGTAGATCAGCCGACTGAAGTGGCTCGAAGGGAGGTCCCTTAAGAGCTTGTAGAACCAGGGAAAGGTCCCAGGCCGGCACCGAAGGTGGTTGAGGCGGGTTAAGTCTCCTGGCTCCTTTAAGGAAGCAAGCCTTGCCGAAGACTTCCCATAACAAAAGATCCGTCCGGGGGTGGAGAGACCATTCCTCTGGGGGAACGTTGCCCCGGCATAGCATGTCTGCCCCCACGTTCATCGTGCCCGGCAGGCACGGATTAACGCAAAATTTTATTTTCAGTAAAATTGTGTTAAATATTGAGGAATAATGTGATTTTTTTTTTGGCAGTTGCAAAGTATTAACTAGTAAATAAATCAAATAAATAATTTTTATGTATTGCTGCGCTGTTGAGAGGGACATCTAGAGGCGAGCGAAAAGCATTGCGTAATATAAAAGTCACGCGTAGAAGACGGTTACTCAAAAACCAAAACAAAAATTAGTTTAAAACCACAACCAAGTGTATCAATGAAAAGAAAGCACAAAAAGGACGAAGAACCAAGAGAAGCTCAATTACTACAAAAGCTACCAACAATCTCCAGCTTTTTTAAAAGCTAAGGTAAATTTAAACCAACTTTTTTGTTCTAAGCTAACGTTAAATGCCTGTGGTGAACGACAGTTACACATGAAATGTTTGCTAAATGTAGAAATGTAAATTATTTATGGAATTTTCTCCTGTGATATGATTTGGAGAGGTCAGAAGCTTTTTGATTGAGTATGTTGTACAGTATGTTGTATGTTGATAGATACTGGTGAGATATAAATAAACCAATTTGTGGTGTGAAAGTACAGAATATTGCCTGCATTCTCTCCCCGCGTATTAGTGCCGTTGTTAATCCTGTATGATGGGGCATACAGGCAGAGGTGAACCAACACTGAGTAGGGCCCCAGGCAAAATTAATCAATGAGGCCCATTTTATATATATATATATATATATATATATATATATATATACTGTAATATAGGCTACATTTTTTTTTGTTAATATATCTTTGCGAATAACACAGGAGAAGTGTCAGAAGGTGTAGGCGAAGCACGCGGGGAGGGACCCGGTGAGCACACGCTCAGATCACTGCGCTCGTGGATCCTCTGCTCGCACCGCTTCTTCCTTCGGGGTTCGATGGGCGCCAGAGACGGAAGATGGGCGGGCCCGCTCTCTGAAGTAGCGAGAGCGAGCCTGGATCGAAGCGCTGAGATGGGCATGCTGTCGCATGAAAGGCAGCCGCCTGTAGTGAGTGCTGCCTCGGCGTGCTCAGGACCGAGGCAGACAGCACAATGGGTGTGTCGGTCCGACACATGAAGGGGAATCCCGCAGGATTCGCAGACGGGAAGCGGCATTTGAAACAACGCGCTCTGCTCTTTTAGATAGAAAGCTTGTAAAGGATATCTCGTCGAATGCAACAGGGAAATGATCAGCTTGGGCGAGGAATGCCGGGCGCTGAAGCTGTTCTGCTGAAGGGCTGCTCGACGGCGAGAAGGCTTCTTATCCGGAGAGGTCAGCGAAACGAGGTGAGAAACAGAGCTCGAGCTGAAGGAGATTAAATCTGTCATATGGCGAGTTTTCTCTGAATTTATACTCTTCAGCCACGCCTATTTTGGCGCGTTCGAAGCTGGCAAGGTGCCAAGCGCTACGACTGGATCGCTCGCCTCTGCCGACTCGCCATAGGTTCATGCAGTTGCTGCAGCACAGCCAATCAGCTCGCTAGCTCTCGAGCTATGATGCTCTAGCTGTGCAGCTGCAATGCGTTTTAAAATAAAGGCTTCAATAATTCTCGAGAAAGGAGTTTCCCATAGCGTTTGCAACACAGTACGAGAGAACCGTTCTCGTAAGGGAACCACTATCGGTCGAGCTCTATCTAGTGCTCATACGCTGATTATTATTCAACATAATGCAGAGAAGAAGAGATGAAACTGCACCTGTGACAGTAAGAGTCACTCCAGATTTCCCAGTCCATTTTCCATCAGGTCTATCAGTGATGAATCTGAAATAGTACATGTGTGAATCCTTCAGTGTCACATGACTCAGTCTGACGGTGCAGTTCTTCTGTTCATCTCCCAGATACTGAAGCCTCTGACTGTATTCAGGGTCCTCAGACAGATCTGGAAACTCTTTATTATCTATTACCAGTGTTTTGGTCCAGAACAGTTTCTTGATCATATATTCAGGAGGGTATTTATAAGTGCAGCTCATAATCACTGATGAGTCCTTTAGTGCACAGATGTGTGAAGGACTGTATCTCACACCCCACTCAACATCAACCCACGGGCTACAAACTCCTGAAACACACAGTAAAGGGATAGTTCACACAAAAACGATTGTTTCATAATTACTGACCCCTCATGTTCATCACATTCTTTTTTTTTTTTTTACACATTAAACACATTCATATAATCATTATTGATGCACATATTTGTATTGTGCATTAATTCTAATCAGAAGAATTTAAACATTCATCTAAAGTTATTATTCTTTTTAATTTTAGCTCTGACTGCCTTTATTTTTTTACTTTATTTGGATGATTTTTTTATTTTCACAGAAATTTGTTTGTGAAAGGGGTTTTAACAGGGGGGTCCGCACTCATGATTTGAAAGAAAGACTTTGAAAAGTGACTAAAGAAAAATTTTAATCTTCTCCAGCATGAGCGACTCACAGTGAATCATGAGCAGAAACACCAGAGGAAGAGGAGGAGCCATCATCAGTGACATCACTACAAGAACAACAACACAGGATCACACACACAGTGAGCATTATAAAAACAATCTTTAGCTTTAAAAACATTTCCATAAACAATTTTTCATTGAGAATATTTCCTTTTGATTATGTGAGTGGTTTCTACAACAGTAAATAGACTATAGACTGACTATATTCACTCAGTAACCAGCGTAACTCTTACCGTGTTCTGGCGAGTCTCTCAGGCGTTATACTGATCAAATTCTCATGGTTAACAGTGTTTATTTCCAAATGTTTGCACAGTTTCACTTGAATTTCCACATTTTAAGATTAAAGGGATGTTCAGATATAAATGGAGTAAAAATAAATGTGGGGGGTTTTTAAACTACGTTTTTACAGCCTTTCTTCCTAGAAACATTTTCTGAAGAATTATTGAGTAAGACACTCAATATAGGCGGAACTTATATCGAGTAAGACTGGATTTAGATACTTTGACCGCGGACAGACAAGTAATATTTTGACATCCTTGAGATAATTTTTGCCTTCAGTTTATTGGCGAAAAGAATAGCGACAGGAAGTGGTGGGCAGTCGAGGTGTGAGGGACAGGAAATGACCTCATCCAGAATCAGTTCACACACACATAAGCTCCAGCCCGTAATGAAGAACACATGCACAGCCCAATGTGTCTCAATGTACGTCATCGATCTAAATGAATTCTTAGCTAATATTGCTTAATACAAAACCCCTAAAAGGACATGGAGATTCAAAAGTATGAGATGGGGGGAGAAATTATATGGGTGACGTCACTTCTTGTTGACGTTCAAAGTATTGTCAAACAAAACGGAGGCTAGCTCGACCTAGCTCGAAACGTGTGACATCGCTTAGAGCACCTTTAATATTAACCCAGCTACACATTTAGTAGGTTACTCTGAGTTTAGGTCTTCACTGACCCAGAAATGATCACACACAAGCATGAATTTGGTAAAACTGATATGGTCTTTTTATTTGCTTACAGAAAACACATAAAGTCAAAAGTTCAAATGATTTTAAGAAACAAATAACCAAGCCAGTGACATCACAAAATGTTTTTAGTCTCAGTAAACACGTGTTGTTGGTTCTTGGCTCTTTCACTCTAAAAAATGCTGGGTTGTGTTAACCCAATGTTGGGTCAAATATGGACTAACCCAACGTTGGGTTAAAAATTCAATTTAAAAATGGACAAACCCAGCCGTTGGTTTACATTTTTAATGTAACCAATGCAATTTGTCCATTTTTAAATTGCATTTTTGTCCATTTTTGATTTTGTCCAAAATGCAATTTGTCCATTTTTAAATTGCATTTTTTAACCCAATGTTGGGTTAGTCCATATTTGACCCAAAATTGGGTTAACACAACCCAGCAGTTTTTGTATTGCATGCTCTTGTAATGAGAAAAAGACACTGCGTTCCTGACGTCTATTTACCTGATTTAATGAACAATAAATAACTGAGTGAATTAGCATGCTAAATTGACAGCCCTACTCTCAGAATATTGTTTCATTGTTTTGGCCTTTGTCTTCATGATGGTCTCGTTCACTCATTTGACACGGCTGTAGATCACAGACGCCTCTTCCACAGTCTGCACATTTGATCACCTAAAGAACATCAAATAAAACAACAATCATGTTATGGATCAGATTGCATGATGATAAAAGTCATTAAACAATTCAGATGTTTCTGAAACATCAGTGGGACACAAAGTTATTAAGAAAAAGATTCCAGATTTAAAGAACTATAAATGCTCCTTTCATCAACATGAGGGTGAGTAGACGGCAAATATTTTATTTCTGCGTGAACTGTCTCTTTAAGCTCGTTCTTCTCACCTCAGGACAGAATCAGGCTGACCAATCCTGATATTGTCGTAGTGGCTTTCGTTCTCCTCTGCTCTCTTCGTCTGTTTGTTTCTGTGATGTTGGACAGTTGCGTACTGGATCTCCTCAGTCTCTCTGCATTCAGGAGCATTTGCGTCTCTTCTGGGTTTGCTGGAAGTAACACTGGCGTACTGAGCGTCATCACAATCGGCTGATTCAGAAACATGAACGTCTCTCCCTGTTACGGTAGAGTACAGATTGTCCTGAAACAGAAGAAAATTAAAGGGGTGGTTGATTATTATTTGACTTTTCTAACTTTAGTTAGTGTGTAATGTTGCTGTTTGACCATAAACAACATCTGCAAAGTTACGACACTCAAAGTTCAAAGCAAAGGGAGAGATTTTCTTTAACAGAAATGGCTTTTTAAGGACTACAACAAACGGCTGGTAGAGACTACACCACATTCCTCTCGGGTTAGTGACATCACCAACCCTAAAATTTACATAAACCCCGCCCCCTGAACACGATTTATAGATTATCATGACAGAATATGCTAAACACTGACTAGAAGATAATGTAGCACAGGTGGTTAAGTCACTCAGATTTAGCCCCATAATAAAAGAAACACAATACACAACAGTATTATGTTGATTTCATTCATTTTATAATTCATTTATATAAAAAGAAGAAAACTTATTTCTTTCTTATAATGCCTTTAGTTCTGAGTGAAATTTTTTTTTTTTTTTTAATGAGTTCTTAATCTATTTGAGTTTTCCATTTGGTTGCAGTATGTATGAAAGAAAGTGTGTTACTGGCCCTTTAAGCCTGCTCTTTCTAGAACGTGCTCTCCTGCAGAGGGAGAGTTGAATCCTCCATTTTGTGACGAGGTGCCAGAGGAGAGCTGCTGCTGCAGATAAATGTGCTTAAAGATCGAACTTTGAGATTAAATATTTATAAAATCCAAAGTTTTTAAATTTACAGTGCATGTCTGTGTGAGGTAAAATGACACCAGCTCTTGAAGCTCCGCCCCCTGTGCCGGGAGCTGCAGCTCATTTGCATTTAAAGGGACACACACAAAAACGGTGCGTTTTTGCTCACCCTCAAACAGTGACAATTTTAACATGCTATATAAAAATATCTGTGGGGTATTTTGAGCTAAACCTTCACACACACACACTCTGGGGACATCAGAGACTTATTTTACATTTTGTGAATAGGGCATTATACCACCCCTTTAAATATTATTTATTATTCACATTTAAGGGCTGTACACACATAACACGTTTTTCCATTTCACTGCTCTACTTTTCATTGTTTTTCTATGTAAACACGAGCTATACGGACGTGTTTGACCGTTATAAACACGGCACTCAAATTAAAAGGCGGTAAACTTTCTTTGGGTTTCTTTGTCTCTCGTTCCACTGATTGTCTCTCACGTTCTGTGTGAATGGCCCCATCTAACTAGACTATTCACATGTTGTGTCTGGAAGATTTACCTGTTTTTCGGTGAGGTCTTCAGCTTTAGCAACTCTTCGTTTTCTCCTGATTTAACAGACATTACACTTGTAAGCTGCATTTTAAAGATTAATTACTAATCACATCACATGAGGCATTTCCACCTGCACTAGTCTGAAAGAGAATTGCATTCACTCACTGTAATTGAGAATGATTTTAATCAAACTTACATTATAAACAGAATGATGATGATGATGATGATGAAGAGTCCTAAACACGCCACAGTGATCCCCAACCCGACGAGCCAGCCATGACCAGGATGCACTGAAAGATGAAGAATTTGAGTTCAGATTAACTCTCAAAGCTGCATAACTGTCTTGAACTCTTTATAAAATAAAACCTTCATCTGTGACAGTTACAGCGTCTGATCTCTGAGATGATGATTGTCAGGGTTCGAATTACGGGGGAGCTAAGGGGAGCTCGGCTCCCCTGAAAAGGACCTGGGCTCCCCTGAAAGCCTACTTTGAGACATTTAGGGGGAGCTCTAAAACAGTCCATTTTTTGTGTCGCATATAGATTTAGATTTTCTGTACATTAAGGTTCCTGAAATAAATGATGATATTAAAAATGTGTCAATGTTGTGTGTTTATTCGCTCATTACATTACCATTTCCGAACATCTGTTGTTGTTGTTTTTTTTTTCTATTTCCGAACATCTGTCTCCACTAATAAATGCAATGCTGTGTCTCCTGCTGTGACCATCCATGCGTGGCGGCGCTGCACTGAAATTACTACGTTTACGTCACCACTTGAACTTCTCACTGAGTTGGTATTTGAATGTTAGCTTAACTTCAAGTTCAAAACATACTTTATTCGTTTTTTGGAACACTCTGTGGATACTAATAAGAATGTCAAAAAGAAAGCAGCCAAACCTCAGTCAATTTGGATTTACAAAACAAACGAAGAGGAGTGATGACAGCGCACCAGCTACAACTAGCTTGCCGGTGTTACCGCCGCCGCCGCTAAAAGTTGCTGCTAGTGACAGCACCAGCACCGAGGATAGCGAGACTTGGGCGCCAGAAACCACCGCTGCGACCACTTGTTATGTGAGTTATTCTGTTTTAATCATGATTTGCATGATGTAGGCCTAAGCGCGGTTGATTCAGAACCGTGGACAGAGCTGTTTGCCCTAACACTGACAACACTGACTGACGCTTGCGTTTTGAAGTAAACGGTTTACTAAGTAAACAATAGGTTTACTGTAAACCTATTGTTTTAAATGCCCGAACATGCACCAAAAGCGTTAAAGTCAGTCAGGGAGGATCGGAAAATAGGGCTCCCCCGAAAGCCACTTTGTAATTCGAACCCTGATGATTGTGAGCCTGACAGTAGAAGTGTCCACTCTGTATTAGGGCTGGGAATCTCTAGGCATCTCACGACTCGATTCGATCGTGATTCTGAGGACTGCGATGATTAAACGATTATCTTTTTTTTCTATACAGATTCTCTTTTTTCTCACTGTGTGACTACTTGGTACTTTTAAAACAAAGTATTTGTAATGATACATAATGAATTTACTTCCAATATATTTTATTAATTAAACAAATGGAAGTGATTTGGCAATAAATGTTGCGATAGAGTTTGTAATTGGCTTTGCCTTTTCCGAGTTGGGTGAAAGCTTCTAAGGTTGTCCTGGTTTTAACATCAGCGCTGTTTGATCTGACGTGTGTGGGTTATAATAGAATTTGAATGCTTCCAATTAGATCTCGCTGCGATATTATTAATTCTGCTGTGAATTTGAACACTTTCTCACTGGATCTCCCAGCGCTGTGTAATAACAGTATCACGTGATTGCGATCGGCCCATGAGTAAACCTGTTCTGAGCTCGCGCTGCGCTAAACAGTCCGCGCGCCACAGCTCAAAACAAATAGCGCAGTTTCGTTTCACTTTCGTTTGCCGTTTGATGTTTCTCATGTGTGACAGAAGTTGCAGCTCTTATCAACTGCACAGCGTGGTGGTCACACCAGTGCGACTTCTTGTCGCCATTTGGTCGCAGTCTGGATCTCTACTTGCATAAAGTGTGGCTCTTGTCCAGGTCCTTTTCCCCTTCAACTTCATAAAGCCAAAGTTACGCTATTTTAACGCAAAGATTTTTTTAATCTTATTACACATTTTTAAAATTACTAATATGGACTGAATTTATCAAAACAGAAAATTTGCATCTTATGTTTTATCATGAACTCACACATGACGTTTAAAGTCACAGCATCAGAGTATTTCTCTCCATGTTCATTGCTGGACTTGCACTTGTATTCTCCACTGTCATCAGAGCTGATCTTTGAGATGCTGTAGATTCTTCCAGATCCTACAAGCGTTCCTCCTTTAATCCAGTTGATTTCTGCAGGAGGGTTTGAGTCACTGCTGCAGTTCAGAGTCACTGAATCTCCCTCCACTATTACACCAGATGGACTGATGGAGATCTCAGCATTCACTGGAGGATCTACAGGAGAAATAAATAGCATCACCCGTCACTCACCCCACCAAACACTTCTATTTTTGTTCTTACATACAGTTGATACGAGCAGAATTTAGCATAAACAACAGGAATCCATGGATCCTTGTGTCAACAGGTCATGTCACTTATTAAGAAATATCCAAAATGAAATAAACAGTACTTTTGTGTGTGTGTGGTAGTCAGTAAATCAGTGCTGGATAGATTACTTACAAACTATAGTCAGTTACTGATTCCAAATTCCAAAACAAAAATTTGTAGTTAGTCACATAATTGTTAGGTGTAGAAAGCGCTAGTGATGTTCGGTTCATGAACGAATCGTTCTTTTGAGCCGGTAGGAAGTAACAGGTCAAGCTGGTTCATTAATCAAACTGAATCGAACTTTAGTTCCGGGTAAATGACGCAAAACACACAAGACAATTGTTATCCAATATAGGTGACGTTGGGCGCCAAAAAACCTCAGAATCTTTCGACTGAACGAGAGCTATTGAGGCTGAAAAGCTTTTCACACGGCAGTTTACGTAATGTCTCGTTCCCTCCTCTCAGGGAACAACGGTTACGTGAGTAACCAGAGATGTTCCCTTATCGAGTCGGTCCCTCGACATTACGTATGGCGAACGTATAAAACCCCCGCCGTGTGAAAAATTGTCAGCCCAGCTCGCAGCACGAGCCCCTGTAGAGCACAAGCACTAAGCCCTCAGACTATAGTACATTAGCACTAGGTCGGGTACCGGACCTGGTTGAACACCCAGATGTACTCTGGCACAGAGCCAACTCGGCGCCCACACCATCAGTATCTCCCCGTATCCAGTTAAGCAACACTGTGTGATATGGGGGAGAATGCAACAATATATTGGTGCTTGAGAATACTGCCAGCTTATGAACGCGGGCATAATAAAAGGGAGGTACATCATATAGTTAATGTGATTATTATCAACCTCAGCCATTACTATTGTAACTCGCGCTGTCTATACGACCTGGTTGAAACCATGATTAGAACACGCGCCAGTTGGGGTGTCACCCAATGGCTGCTCAGCTCTCTCCTCCTGCACTGACAGAACGTGTAGTGTGAATGAGGGAATGTCCAAGTTATAAAATTCGAACGTGTTGTGAGATGACCAGCCCACTGTGATGTCCTGAATAGACATGCCTTTCGCCCAAGCCCATGACGACGCCAAACTCCTTGTGGAGTGAGCGCGCACCCCCAGTGGGCAATCAGTTCCTCGGGAAGCATAAGCTAGTTGCACAGCTTCCATAATCCAGTGTGATAGCCTCTGTTTCGACAGTGCGCTGCCTTTCTTGGTGCCCGCGTAGCAGATGAAAAGCTGCTCTGAAGTTCGAAACTGGCTAGTCCTGTTCACATAAGCACGCAGCGCGCGCACTGGGCATAAAGCACACTTCTGTGATACTGAATTAGCGTCAACGGGGCAAAACGCTTGAATTGTAACCACCTGAGCTCTGAACGGAGTCGAGAGCACCTTCGGCGTGTAGCCGAGTCTGACCATGCAATCGTCCGGTCCGAACTGCATACTCGCACTGTTCACTGACAGGGCATGCAAGTCTCCCACTCGTTTCCCGCAGGCTAGCGCGGAGAGCACTTTAAGGTCGCTAGATTCAGCTGGTTCGAAAGGTGGATCGGACAGCGCACTGAGCACTAACGATAGGTCCCAAACTGGCATCTGACAAAGGCGGGGAGGATTAAGCCGCCTCGCCCCCCGGAGAAATTCGATATCAGGGTGTGCTTCCCCACCGAATGGCCATCTAGCACGTCACAAAAGGCGGCGATAGCGGCCACGTATACTATCGCTGTAGACGGAGAGCTGCCAGCGTCCAGACGTTCCTGCAGGAAGGTCAGAATAGTGGAGATATCACAACCCTTTGGGTCTTCCCGTTTGTCAATACACCAGTTAGCAAACACCTTCCATTTCAGAGCATATAAGCGTCTCGTCGAAGGGGCTCTAGCCTCTGCTATTGTCTGCAGCACTCGCTGTGACACTCCGCATTTATCTGCCACACATGCAGGTCCCACAGCTCCGGGCTGGGGTGCCACATGGTGCCCCTCGCCTGGGATAAAAGGTCCCTTCTCAGCGGGACTCGCCACGGGGGGAGCTGCGACATGTTCACCAGTTCCGGGAACCACGGCTGGTTGGGCCACTGGGGCGCTACCAGAATCAACGCACATCTCTCTTCCCTGATCTTTTGCAGCACTAGCAGCATTATTTTGACCGGGGGAAATGCATACTTCCGCCCCTTGGCCCAGCGGCTCGACAGCGCGTCCCCTCCCAGAGGAGCCGTTGTCAGTGAGAAGTACAGCAGGCAGTGGGCGCTCTCCTCTGAAGCAAAGAGGTCGTTCTCCGCCTCGCGCGAAGAGATTCCAGATCATATTTATAGTTTGAGGGTGTAGTCTCCACTCTCCGTGCACAATACTGGGTAGCATGTCCGCGCCGCAATTCAAACTGCCTGGTACATGTACTGCTCGGATCGAAAGAAGTACCTGATCCGTCCACAAGAGCAGCTGCCTCGCTAAGCCCTGCAGGGATCGCAACCCTCCCTGGCGATTGATGTACGCCACCACCGCCGTGTTGTCCGTTCTGATGAGAACATGATGGTCTTTCACGAATGGAAGGAAGCTCTGCAGAGCTAGACTAACCGCTTCAATCTCCAAGCAGTTTATATGCCAGCGCTTCTGGTCCCCCGCCCACGTACCGAACTCTGGTCTGCCATCACAGAGAGCTCCCCAGCCTGATAGCGATGCATCCGTAGTGACCACTACCCTCCTGACCACTCTGCCCATAGCAGCACCCTGTTCGTACATGGTCGTGCCGGACCAAAGTGCCAGAGTCTCGAGACATGAACGTGTTATGATAAGGCGTTCTGTCCCCGCTCTCCACGCCTGCGGCTGTACTCGGTTTTGCAACCAGTGCTGCAGCGGTCTCATGTGCAGCAAGCCCAGTCTGCAAACGGAGGCTGCGGCTGCCATCAGACCCAGTAGCATCTGAAACGTTTTCAGGGGGATGGCTCTGCCTTGAATGAAGAGGGCTAGTGTATTGTGAATGGACTGGATCTGGACAAGATCATCGTGCGCGAGTCCAGAATCATACCCAGGAATGGAATCGACTGACACGGCTGAAGCGTGCTCTTCTGTATGTTCACAGACAGTCCCAGGCATGTCAAATGGGTGAGGAGCCTGCGTCTTTGTTCCTCGAGAGTGCTTCTCGTTTGAGCGATGACTAGCCAGTTGTCGAGATAGTTCAGAACGCACATTCCACTGAGCTTCAGGGGTGCGAGCACTTTGTTTAGTAATCTCAGATCCAAGATGGGACGCATACCTCCGTCCTTTTTCGGGACTAGAAAATAACGTCTGTAAAACCCGCAATTTCTCTGTTCCCCGGGCACTATCTCTACTGCCTGTTTGGCCAGGAGGGAGGAGATTTCTGCTCGTAGCAGCGGAGCGCTCTGTTCTGATACCTCTGACATAATCACACCGCCGAAGCGGGGTGGTCTGCGAGCGAACTGAAGCGTATAGCTGCGTTTTACAGTGTTGATTACCCAATCTGACGCCGCTGGGAGTGTCATCCACGCGCTCAGATGACTCGACAGAGGGGGCATTAATGCATGCTGCGGAGGGGGCTGCGCGCCAGCCGGCAGAGAGGCATTGACAGCTATATGAATGGCCAGTGACTCGTCAGTGGCTCTTTGCACGGGGACACACATAGTCACATCCTCCTTCCGCTCTTTGAAGCGTCTCCCAGAGGAGAGGTTTCGTTTATATCATGGGTAATAGTTAGGGGAGGAAAAGATCTCTTTTGCTGAGACATGTAATGCTTTTTGTTTATTGAAACAGAACACAGCGGTTTCATGACAACATTTACACAAATATTCTCGGCTTTCTCTGTTGGTTGCCGAGGGAGCTCTGAGCAGGAACAAGCTCTTTTCGCCGCAGGTCCGCTGTCGTGCACGGACCGAGCTCTTTTCCTCCTGGCACGAACATCAGGAACATCATTGTCTGCCGGTCGCCCTTGGCTGCTGGAAGCTGGTTTTGCGCCGAAACGGGGCTTCCTGAATTGCCTCTGACGAAGCGGCGGTTCAGGCTCGCGGTGCTCTCTCGCGCTCGGGGACGCGCGCCTAGAGTATCCAGCTGAATGCTGAGCAGAGGACGATCTAGACCTCGCTCTAGGGGGGGCTTGAGACCGTTTCGGTAGAAGACCTGTTTCAAGGTCTCGGCGTACTTCTCCGAAAAAGCCTCAACCGCGACGCCAAAAAGACCCGGTGGGCTTACCGGGGCGTCCAGGAGCTGCTTCTTCTCTGCATCGCGCATCTCTGTCAGCCACAGATGGCAGTGCAGAACCACGAGGCTGCCCATACTGCGGCCGATTCCCTGGGCGACCTTTTTAGAGGCGGCCAGAGCCAGATCCGCCGCCGTGCGCAGCTTCCTTCGGAGGGCGGTAACTAGCCTCAGCGTAGGTGAGAGGTTCTGACACGTGAGGGCGGCATGGGCGTTGGGCCGACGCTAACTCCTCAACAGAGTCCAATGACGGAGCTTTCTGCAGTCTCCCGGTCCGCGGCTCGACAGCGGCGGGTGGAGGAGAAGCAGGAGTCATAAGGCCACCGCTACGGGTAACAGCTAGCCTTGCGCGAAGGATCTTGATGGGAAGTTCCTCACAGGTTCGACAACCTGATCCTTCGAGCGCCGCTTCTGCGTGGGCCCGACCCAGACACAGCACACACTGCTCGTGTGCGTCCGGGAAGTCGATTGGACCACCACACATGTGGCAAAGACACATTTTCTTTTTTGGTTTCCTAGCAAAAAATCTGCCGGAATGCGAGAGGGGATAATTCCACGTTGTCCACTCTGTTTGCGTGAATTTATGGCGAAACCAGGCTCCAGGTGAAGAAGAAAGATTCTGAGTTTTTTTGGCTATTTGTAAGCAAAAGAGTTATTCAAATCAGGCTTCAGCATTGAGGAAAATGGATTTCCCCATACGTAATGTCGAGGGGCCGACTCGATAAGGGAACTAACAATTACAGGGAACTCATATAAACAGGATCAGAACCAAAAAAAAAAAAAAACTGAACATAACCCCGAACAGTAATCTATTACATTACACACATTACATTGTTTATCACATTCATTTGAATAAGATATGCTTGCTATAAATACATGTAATTAGTTAATACCCAGCAAGGCTGGATTGGTAATCTGGCATACCGGGCAAATGCCCGGTGGGCTGACGTCCTTTTTGGGCCGATACATCTCATATTTTTTTTTAGCCCATAAAACTCGTACATCGGCGGCTCATTCATTTTGTTTTGTTTAATTGACGGCTCTGGGTTAGTGCCGGTGTAATGCATTGGTAAAAAAAAAGTAAGCGTTAGTTTTTTTTCCAATGACAGACCGGCCCACGAAACGCGTAGATTGGTTGTTTTCTTGATTGACACTGGGCTGGCCCAATCACATCTTAGTTTAAACCCCTCCCCCTTTGAGCTTTGAGTGAGCGTGCAGTGTCAAGTGTGTATCTGTCAAAATAGTCTGAGAGATGGAGAAGAAACGCAAGGAATGTGCAGAGAAATAGCGTAAAAAATAGATACAGGCCCTTCAAGCAGACGCTGTAAAATGAGTCAAAATATATATGTTTTCTGCAGCAGCAGGACCTTCATCAGCTCCAGTGGCTGATGAGGAGGATAGTGAGGAGGATCAGGAGAGAGATGAGAAAGTGTAGAGTCCGCGGTAAGCAGAAATGAAAGCTTTAGCATAAGTTCTGCCGGGAAGACTCAATTACTACGTCACCTATTGCCTTCACTTCTATCCAATCTTATTCTTATGCTCACTGTATAAAAGCTCGGTACTTACACATGTTGAGTTCGCAGATACTGAAGCGACGATTACCCCCATCCTCCCCACCACCACCAGGATGGTCCTGTCCATACCTCCCGGGGGGATCGGCTGCGCCCCTGCCTTCGTCTTCAGGCAGGAATTGCAGATCCGATACCCTCGGATTATGCACTACGGACGGGGCCTACGCCAAATGACTTTGTATATTATCAGCTTGCTGAGCTGTCAATAAATGTACGATTTGTTGAAATAATTCTCCCGAGTCTTTCTGGTAGAACTACTTTCAAAACACTTTGGCTATGAGTGTAGGAACCCATTACCCAGTTACACATTATTTCCACACCTGCATAGTTGACGATTACTTACAGCAATTTACTACAAGTTTAATGAGACGATTTTGTATCCATGTTTTCCGCCAAAATAAAAGCTTGATGCAGTTTCCGTCAAAATAAAAGATCATGTGCTAAGTTTAGAAATTAGTACAAAACTAATTTAGAAAGTTTTCTTTATTTTTCAGTGCATTTGTTTTACAATATATGGCTATTAGGCTACTGTCATGAGATTACCGGTAATATTATAACTATTATTATGTAGTAGTGTAATATAGACAGACACTGTTACTAAAAGAGGTTTGATTTTTTCTTTGTTTAATTTTCACTCTTAATATGGGTTGGAGCTTTTAATTTTGAACTCTCAAACTGCACCAGATTGATGAATTTAACATTAAAATGCACAAAATGTTCTTAGGGGGGGGCATGCCACCAAACCCCCCTAGAGGGACAGAGGTCCACCCACCACAGTTTTACCAAAGATCCTGTGGGAAACACTGGTATTGCTATGCCAATGCAGCTTATAGCTTGTTTTTTGGATGCATCACTGTGGAATATAGTTCAATTGTATTAATAAATTACAATTTTGTACTTATTTCATCTGTTAACTCTCACTCGTTCCTACTCACTCATTACATGGCATTAGTGGTTTTAATGAATAGAAGTTGAACAAAAACATATTCAAGGGCGTGCAAAGATGGGTGGTGTTTATGATCATATGTAGTGGGCCAATCTGGGCCAAAATGCCAGGGCCGATTTTCTGTCCCAGTCCAGCCCTGCTACCCAGCTGTGATTGTATTATGCAACACAGTTTTTTTTCAAACATTTGTTGCATAATACTGATTACCACACACAATCAAAAGTATTGTATTTTAGTTTTGTTTTCTTTAAAAAAGAGGGAAAAAATGGTGAGGAACTTACAATAGAAGTGAATGGGGGCTAATTTTGGAGGATTTAAAGGCATAAATGTGAATCTTATTATTTCATAAAAGCATTTACAATCAGTATTTTGTTCAAATGTGTGAATTATTTGAGCTTTAAAGGTGTTTAAACCATTATTTGAACAGCTGTTTTAGTGTGTTGTGTTTATGGCGTGGCGTTGCCATGACAAGGGAGTTGTAAAACTGAATATAACTGAGTATAACATAAAATGTTACAATCAAACATGTTCATGTTTTGTGACTGTACTATTGAAACAGTGAGCATTTAAATGTTTTAAAGATTAGCCCCAATTACTATCATTTCTAAAGAAAAGGAGGGACGAGTGAACTCTACTGGCTTTGTAAAGAAAACACACTTACACATGACATTGAGCTGAACAGCAGGAGAGATGAGAGTGTGTCCGTCTACAGCACAGCTGTATCTGCCTGAATCCTCTCTTCTCACTGGGTTGAGGAGGAGTGTGTTACTGAGGTTAGTTAATATCATCTGTGAGTTTCTGTACCAGATGAATGTGTCTCTGTCAGTCGGAGCGCAGCTGCTTTTACATCTCAGATTGACTGGATCTCCCTCTGTCACTCTCTCAGGAGACTCCACCTGAAGATCTGAACACAACACACACATTATATCTAGTGCTGCTGTCATACACTGATTATTATTCAACATAATGCAGAAGAAGAGATGAAACTCACCAGAGTCACCTGTGACAGTAAGAGTCACTCCTGGATAACCAGTATATTTTCCACCAGGTTTATCAGTGATGAATCTGAAATAGTACATGTGTGAATCCTTCAGTGTCACATGACTCAGTCTGACGGTGCAGTTCTTCTGTTTATCTCCCAGATACTGAAGCCTCTGACGGTATTCAGGGTCCTCAGACAGATCTAGAGGCTCTTTATCATCTATTACCAGTGTTTTGGTCCAGAACACTTTCTTGATCTGATGTCCTCCAGGGTATGTATAATTGCATCTCATTATCACTGATGAGTTCTTTAGTGCACAGATGTGTGAAGGACTGTAACTCACACCCCAATCATTATCATCACCCCACTGGCTACAAACAACTCCTGAAACACAACATTCACAAGGAAACAATGATAGGAAACTAACACCTATAGATGGACACACATGCCCATCTGAAAGTTAAAGAGGGCCATAAACGTTTATTAAAACCTTTTTTTCTTTACAAAACTGTTGTTTATAAATGAAGAATTCCACTTATGATGCGATATGTGTAAAACCTACAGCCATCAGACAGAAGGTGATGAAATGCAGGAAGCAGAACACTGAACACTGAACACTGACCATTCTCTAAATGTTAGCAGCTTCAGAGTTATCATTAGATCAGCAAAATCCTGAATAATACAATTTACTTTGGAAGCAACAAATAAATCACAGAAATGTCCCTACATTATAGTAGATATTTTACCAGTGCTATATTTTCCTGTGGCTAACAGCAGGGCTAACTGATCCATGCTAACTAGCCAAAACCTTGTTCTCTTAGTCAGTGATGAACTGGTGTGTGATTTACAGGAGAGACTGACCTGGAATCAGGAGCAGAAACACCAGAGCAAGAGTTATCAGTGACATCACCACAGGATCTAAATCATTACACAACAGAACAATATGTCATCTTTCATTTCATAAAAACTATAATAACAGCCGTTTATTGCGTTATAAACACTGCAAAAATGATCAAAATACTTCCACGGTTGAAACTCATTTAAAGACAACGTTAGAAACACATGAGCTCTGGATGTTCAGAGGCTTTTATAAGAGAAAATGTTTACTAAGTTACTAATGTAACTTCATTAGTTAGACAATATTAATGACTGAACAAGTGCATCTCTCACCGTTGTGTAGTTTCAGCCGCTGCAAACACACTCAAGGAGAGTAAACTGCAAATTCACGCTGATAACTATTATATAGTTTTTTTCCTTCCTGTTTTTAAAGTATAAGAACTGCCCCGTGCCGAGACAGGGACAACCCACATGAAACCACTTGCTACCAAAAGATAAAACAGTCTCTCTAAAGGATTGGTTAAAAATATCTAAAAGCACGACCACAGAGCGTACATAACACATATCAAATGCAACTTTCAGTGTGAAAGGGAAACTTCCTGTCATGGATGGATGAAGGTTTAGACGGATGGATGATTGAATGTGTAGATGGGTGGATTGATGAATTTGTGGATGGATGGAAGAATAAACAAATGAATGAAGGATGGCCAGACTTTACCTCCACTGGCCTGAAGAGGGAGCTGTTACTCAGATCACACATCTGACACTGTGTTTGTGATTATCCATGTGCATTAGGGACGTGTAACTCTATAAACACACACACACACACACACTCTCTCTCTCTCTCTCTCTCTCTCTCTCTCACACACACACACACACACACATTCTTGTACATCTATCTTTATGAGGACATTCATTAACACAATGCAATCTCTAGCCGCTACCCTAACCTTACCCATCACAACTAAGTGCCTAACCCGACCCCTGACCCTAAACCGACCCTTAACCTCATTATAACCTTATCCCTAAAACCAAGTCTTGACCCTCAAACAGGCCTTTAAAGGCTCTCAGAGAGTGAGGACCGGCCAAAATGTCCTTTACTCTCTTTGTCCTCACTCCACTGGTCTAACACTCAAACTGGTCCTCACAAAGATAGTTGTACAAGTACACACTCTGTCTCACACACACACACACACACACACACACACACACACACACACACACACACGTGGTTTGCTTTTCTCAGTCAACTCACAGTGGGTTTGCATCTTTTCGTGTTTCTGTCTCAAGTCCTCAAGCACAGCAGTGGCAGTAACTCAGGTGAGATACAGCGCTAACAGAACATGTCTTTCTTCAAAACATCTTCTGTTGAAGTTCTGCAAGAGTTCAATAAATCGATAATTAAATCGCTATGTTCTTATCAGGTTCTGCTCCTCACCGAAGGACAATATCAAACCCAGTGCAGCGACGACAGCAAATCTCATTCATAATTAATAACGTTGTTTTAACATCAGTGTTATTTTAGAATCATTGAGATACTATTTTTATACACATCAGGGCCATATTCCAGGATGACAATATCAAGATTCATCTCTTAATGGAAATAAATGTTGTGATGTTTTTGGTCAGGATCTTGTATTGACAAGAGTCCAGCACTCTGTAAAGTCTCCTCCAGCACAACCTAAAGACTTTTAAACTCTGGACTCAGAGGAGCCGATCCATGTGTGGAAATTATTCTTCATGCTCCTCCAAACCATTCTTTCACAATCTGAGCCTGATGAATCTTGACATTGTAATCCTGGAATATGGCCATGATGTGTCTTCCTACATGTTTAAAAAAAGGAAAAGCTACACACTCCATCAATTAGGGTTAGAAAGGGTTGATCCAATATATTTGCCTACTTAAATCCAAACAGCGATTTTTTTTTTTTTTTTTGGCCAGTCAGTGTATATTATATATTAGCCGTTATCTGCTTATAATTTATAAATTATATTTATTTATTTTAGGATGACTACCAGAGAATAAGGCTTGTATAGAATAATTTTTCTAATTTAATGTTTTATTTGAAAAGGAATAAAGAGAAAAATCTGTCACGTGGACCCTTTAATACACAGATAAAATGTATAAATGATTACAGAGACAACTCTAAACTCATTTATTAATTACACATTGACTGTTTATTCATGTCACATGAATATAATCCATTACTTTCTGCAAAATGGAAACTCTTACAATGCGTTTCATTTTTCATTGTTAGTTGTGAGGTGGATGTGTCCAGCGTTGGGACAAAAGTTTAGCTTGTGCTTCATCTTACTGTGGCGTCTTGCTGTGGCTACAACAGAAATAAGACATTTACATAAATCAACACTACAAATGGTACAAATAATCTCAGAAAAAATATATATTTCTGTCAGTGAAACGACTCATATAATCCATCTTGTAACAGAAAGAAAAGACTGTTTAGTATCTGTTGACTAGTTGATTGACTACTGAGGACATTATTTTTTATTTGCTGATGAAATTGAGAAGACTTGAGAAACTTACTGACAGATTCTTATATTCAGAAGAGCCCGACTGGGGAATAGCAGGTCTGGGATGGACAGTCTATGGCAAAAACACATTGATTATTTATTATCTGACTTTTGAATGCACAAACTCTTTTGCACATGTAGATTTTGATATTTCTCTTACTGTGAGTGTGTCGTAGACGTCAGATGATCTGGACTGGTCAAGAGCTGCATATGTGCCTTCACTGGGATCAGGTCTGGGATCGTTCTACAAGAGAACAGAGAGAAGGATTCACCATTTTAAATTTTGGAAAAAAAGGGGAAAAAATGAATGTTAAAAATTATAAATTATTACCATGACAATCAAAAGTGTAATCACTCCACAGTCTCTACTCATCAAACCATGTACAATCCTGAGTATATATATATATATATATATGTAATGATCACCAGTGAGAGTGCCTGGGATTACCATCAATCAACCCGGACAATCACCACACATCCACAGACTCCATTCCCCATAATCCTCAACTCAGACTATCATCCATTATCACTTTCACCTGTGTCATTACCTTGTTTACTCACCCTATAATAGCCTGGTTTTCACATTCATTCTCTGCAAAGTCTTGTTTAGTGTTTGTACGGCAATTCTGAGCGTTTGTTATTCCCGTGTTCTTGGTTTTGATCTCTGCCTGTCCTTGGATTTTCCTTTTTGCCTGTGTCCCCTGTGACCCCTGTGTCCCTGTTACCCTGTGACCCCTGTGATCCTGTGACCCCTGTGTCCCTGTTACCCTGTGACCCCTGTGATCCTGTGACCCCTGTGACCCTGTTACCCTGTGACCCCTGTGACCCTGTGTCCCCTGTGACCCTGTTACCCTGTGTCCCCTGTGACCCTGTTACCCTGCAACCCCTGTGTCCCTGTTACCCTGTGACCCCTGTGACCCCTGTGACCCTGTTACCCTGTGTCCCCTGTGACCCTGTTACCCTGTGTCCCCTGTGACCCCTGTTACCCTGTGACCCCTGTGACTCTGTTACCCTGTGTCCCCTGTGACCCTGTTACCCTGTGTCCCCTGTGACTCTGTTACCCTGTGTCCCCTGTGACCCTGTGACCCCTGTGACCCCTGTGACCCTGTTACCCTGTGTCCCCTGTGACCCTGTTACCCTGTGTCCCCTGTGACCCTGTTACCCTGTGTCCCCTGTGACCCCTGTTACCCTGTGACCCCTGTGACTCTGTTACCCTGTGTCCCCTGTGACCCCTGTGACCCCTGTTACCCTGTGACCCCTGTGACTCTGTTACCCTGTGACCCTGCGACCCTGTGTCCCCTCTTACCCTGTGACCCCTGTTACCCCTGTGACCCTGTGTCCCCTCTTACCCTGTGACCCTGTGACCCCTGCGACCCTGTGACCCCTGTTACCCTGTTATTGTTTGGACTGATTACCCGATCTTTTTTGACCTCTTGCCTGTTTTCTGGATTATGTCTTTGGATTACCCTCTGTTCAAATAAACTGCATTTGGATCCTCAAGCTTCGTGTCTCAGAGCAGTACATGACAATATATGTGTTCTACAATGTACAAAGAAGCTGTAATTGATTTATTAGTATCATTCTGTGGTTCTTTGGCCATCTCACCTCATACTCCTGTATTGCAGATCTACAGTTTATCCTTTTCTTCCGACTGTTAAAAAGAAACGGAAACAAGTAATTTCATTGTTTTGTGCAATATTCAAATGTACTTTTGCATTAGTCTAAAAGCTAATTATATTACTCTTTGTTGATACATTTTTATTTACATTGCATATAGTATGATGGTGATCATGATAGTGAATATTGCACATGCCACTGCGATCACTACCCAGACGAGCAAACCAACATTACTATGATCTGAAAGAGGGAGAAGATCATAATCAAATCTACAAACTAAGAATGACACTAAGACATTCTGTGGAGGGTCTAAAGCAGAAATCACAGTCAATGTTTAGAGGATTTAATGTCACAGTTACTGACCAATCATGAACTCACACATGATGCTTGTGACGTTTGTGACGTTTATAATGTTTGTGTATAACGGGCATTTCCACCTGCACTAGTTTGAAAGAGAATTGCATTCACTCACTGTAATTGAGAATGATTTTAATCAAACTTACATTATAAACAGAATGATGATGATGATGATGAAGAGTCCTAAACACGCCACAGTGATCCCCAACCCGATGAGCCAGCCATGACCAGGATGCACTGAAAGATGAAGAATTTGAGTTCAGATTAACTCTCAAAGCTGCATAACTGTCTTGAACTCTTTATAAAATAAAACCTTCATCTGTGACAGTTACAGCGTCTGATCTCTGAGATGTTGATTGTGAGCCTGACAGTAGAAGTGTCCACTCTGTATTAGGGCTGGGAATCTCTAGGCATCTCACGATTCAATTCGATCGTGATTCTGAGGACTGCGATGATAAAACGATTCTCTTTTTTTTCTTTACAGATTTTCTTTTTTCTCACTGTGTGACTACTTGGTACTTTTAAAACAAAGTATTTTTAATGATCCATAATTAATTTACTTCCAATATATTTTATTAATTAAACAAATGGAAGTGATTTGGCAATAAATGTTGCGATAGAGTTTGTAATTGGCTTTGCCTTTTCCGAGTTGTGTGAAAGCTTCTAAGGTTGTCCTGGTTTTAACATCAGCGCTGTTTGATCTGACGTGTGTGGGTTATAATAGAATTTGAATGCTTCCAATTAGATCTCGCTGCGATATTATTAATTCTGCTGCAGGGTCGGCCCGCGGCATAGGCGGAATAGGCAAATGCTAGGGGCGCCAAAATGAGTGAATGAGTGATTTTTTTTACATTTTGTTAAAAAAATTGTTTTACTAATACTATTTTAAAACCATTAATTCGAAATACTACCAAATACAGCAAAAAAATCCACAAAAACTTAACTAAGTCCCCTGACTCGGTCCGGCGCATTAATCTTCCTCGGCCCAGCGAGTGCTTGAAGTGCGTCAGAAACAGAGCGCGCGCGATCAGTTGTTGGTCATTTGTTGTGTAGCGTCGCCTCTCGCCACATCCAGTGTAGACAGCACTGCTTCTGTTTGAGGGCGCTTTACACACTCAGGCTCCCCTGTAGAACCGGGCCTGGCAGCTCGCGCCACGTCTAAACACGGTGAAAGTTCCTGATTGTGACGGATGGCCGAATTTACATGACACAATATAAATTAGCATTATAGTCTGCAATAGATACAGTGTCAAAAAGAAGAGAAGAGGATAAAAGGGGATAAAGACAGAGGTAAAGTGATGGAATAAATGAACAGTTTATCTAATTGCATAGTAGTAAGACACTATAATTCAATGGCAGTTATTTTTACCTTAAACTTTATGCTAGCAGTTGTTGCGAGTTCTCCAGAGGCCACAGACAGTGTGATTTTATAACAATCATGTCAGTTTTTTAGACGCATTTAGGCCTAGCCAGAGCCATAGAGAGAAAGAGTTGCGACACTCCCATAGACCTCCGTTGTAAAAAATGGCGGCGCTTTTAACCGCCTACTTCCGGGATTTGAAGATCCGATTAGTTCCAAACACTGTCATTTGGGCGTTGGACACCATTCACTTACATTGCTGCGCGTCGAGTTGTTCCAGAGGTAAGTTGCTGAAATATCGACCTCTTTTGAATTGTCAACTGTCTATATTGTATCAGAGGCCCTTTGCGATGCTTATACTGGTCTTCATTTGTACATGCACAGCGTAATTATTTATATTTTATGTTGGTTGTTTCAACCAATTTTCAAGCACTGCCTGCTAGCTAGTTAGCTAGCGCGACTTCGTCAGCTGTGACAGTAAGAGTTCGGTAATGAATCGCTACCATCTTTATAGCAACTTTTATTCAATTTAATTTTTTGGGATATACTAACTTTTCATTATGTTTTGTTGTCTTGAGTGAAGCGGCTTGTGAGAACAATGCTGGACCTCTAGGATTGTTATGGCCATCACCAGTCCTGTCTGTTTCATGGATCACCTGCCCCTGGTTTTTGTTTTTCTTGTTCACACACACTCACACAAGCACACATTTTTGTTGTCTGCCATTTTTTAATAAAAAATATTTTATTTGAAAACCTTCATTTGTCTTCAAGTGTTTTGTTAGTTAATTGCTTAAGTTACTTGCTACCCTTACTCTTAGCCTACTCTGTACACTAACCCAGAGCCATAGAGAAAAATCTTCACTCTGCACTTATATATACCCAAACATAAAAGCGTAAATTCGTTTTTAATCTGTTATAGTTTTGATAATGTGTGTATGGCTTAATCTTAAAATTATATTCTTAGTCTTAACATGATCATGTTTCATGTTATGGTCCTGGGGGTGGTCACTTTCATCAGAAGAAGTGAGCTAGCTTCTAAGCGAATTCTGAACGGACCGCCACGGCAGACCTCTTTGCGTGATCACGAAGGTAGGCTAATGGCTGAATCGGAATTTATAAGCAAAATCACGGGAATCAATAGCCTAATACAGCCCAGTTGTGCTAAAATAAATATCATGAGACGTCCATCATCAGAAGAATGATATGGAAAAGTTAAGTTAGAGCCGCTAAAGCCAGTGCTACTACCCATGCGAACATGAACACTAAGCTTTTCCCTCCAAAAATATAGCCTAAAACTTATCGCCAAATGCAAAACTGACATTAACAAAATGCAATAATGCAATAACAGCTGAAAAAGTACTTGGGTGTGTGTTTTATTTTATATTTACCGTTCAATAATGCAATCGCTGCTGTCTGTCCCATAGAAGAACATGACAGCCAGCGTATGTTTTGGAACTATTGGGGCTTACATGAACCACGTGACAGCCATAGCGGCGACATCAAAGAGTGTCGCAACTCTCTCTCTCTATGGCTCTGGGCCTAACGTTACTATCACTTTTAGGGGGGGAAGGTTATATGGCTTTTTTTCTTCTTTTTCTTTTCTTTTTTTTTGTTGCCAAAATTAGTAATGATATTTATATACAGGTTTATGAAAATTTCACATTAAAGAAGACATTTCTCAGTTTCATTCATGGTGAAAACATGAAACATGCCATAGTTTAGTGGAAGATTGCTAACATCAACTGGAAAACAAACACTTTTGCTTTTGCTCAATGAATAGTTTGTGCATGAATGACATTTGGACGATGACATCACTGTTTTATCCAGAGTGCTATATATAAATGAACTAAATTAATAACTTATTTACAACAAAAATAAACCATCACTGAACTTACTTAAGCTGGACTGTGACACTATTTTCTTCTAGATCTGCTGTACAGGAGAAGCAAACTTTTTTTGCGTTATTTTCCTGTTATCACTGTAAAGCTGCCTTGAAATAATCTGTATTATAAAAAGCGCTATATAAATAAAGGTGACTTGACTTGAATGCTAGATGTAATACTCTTGCTATTTGTGTTTAGGCTGTAATGTGTATATATATATATATAGGCTAAATAATCATGAACACATGACGGGGTGAAATGGGCTGTGATGCATGAGGCACCAGGTAAAGTCTTGCCTAGGGCAGCAAATTGTAACAGAAGTTGCAGCTCTTATCAACTGCACAGCGTGGTGGTCACACCAGTGCGACTTCTTGTCAACATTTGGTCGCAGTCTGGATCTCTACTTGCATAAAGTGTGGCTCTTGTCCAGGTCCTTTTCCCCTTCAACTTCATAAAGCCAAAGTTACGCTATTTTAACGCAAAGATTTTTTTTATCTTATTACACATTTTTTAAATTACTAATATGGACTGAATTTATCAACACAGAAAATGTGCATCTTATGCTTTATCATGAACTCACACATGACGTTTAAAGTCACAGCATCAGAGTATTTCTCTGAAGTGGTGATGAAAAATAGGTTGTAAAAAAAAAAAAATTAAAGCTGTAAGCAGCATTTATCGGGGTTCAAAGCAGTTAAGGCCTTTAAGCACAAAAGCATCAAAAGTTATTAAGTTTTATTTAGCAAGCATGTAACCACTGATATAATAGATGGAAAAGACCATTTACAGCCAATACAGGCAATGTACCATAGGAAATATATGGTTTTAAAGCTTTTTAACAGTTATAGCGCCACCTATGGTCCGATATACATAAAACTTTAAATGCTTGTTCAGAATGTTATCTCACATATGCTCACCAATTTTTGTGAAGTTCTGAGTTTTCCTTTAGGATTTATAGGCTTTTGAGTGTATTTTGCCACGCCCTTTTCTAAATGACCCTGTTACAGCCATCCAAATGCAAAAGTTCAACTTTTTTTTGATAATTATTGATCTGGAGAGTCCAGAGAATTGTCCTAGACTGGTTTGGTTCCGATCAGGCAAAAAGCCAGGGACTAGTTCGCAAAAGTAGGTTTTGGACACATGTTGTCTGCCTCGAGCCAGGGATCACAGTGGTGTAAGACACTTGAGACTGGGACAAACGGTCTAAGAGTTATGAGCAATTTTGTACTTTTGGTTGCTGTAGCGCCACCTATGGGCCAATCGGGGTCATTCTCTGATAGGTTCTCCCCAAATTGAGGCCTATATCATCTGGCCAGGTTTCAAGTCTCTAGGCCTTACGGTTTGGCCTGCACGATCAGTTTTACAAATCCTTACAATTACAATAGGGCTTGAACCCCTAATAAAAATATAGGTTTGTTATCTAAACATAAAGCATTACACAGACATCTTGATGCCTCGTCTGTTTTTTTTCCGTTTTTTCATCTTGACACGCTGCGCTCTTTTCTATTTTATTCACAGTTTTAAAAGCACAAACTCGTTCCTTCATTTAGTTATAAAGCCCTCATTATCTGTTCCATAGACATAATCAATACATAGATGCATATGTCTATGGGAGTGTCAGTCTGCAGGTTTCAATAAACCGTTATTGATTCAAAGCACTGATGAGGAAATAACAAAGATGTTCAGAGAGACTGATAACATCTGCCTAATAACTCATTTACAATGTAACATTTTAAATGTATATCTTTATGGTTTAATGGAAAATACATAAAATGCAATAAATGCAGGGTGTTGAAGTTATTGATGCATTTTAAAATGTTCTTAGCCCCCCCTCTGAACTGTACAATTATATTATACACTAAATAAAATAGACACTCACACATGACATTGAGCTGAACAGCAGGAGAGATGAGAGTGTGTCCGTCTACACCACAGCTGTATCTGCCTGAATCCTCTCTTCTCACTGGGTTGAGGAGGAGTGTGTTACTGAGGTTAGTTAATATGATCTGTGAGTTTCTGTACCAGATGAATGTGTCTCTGTCAGTCGGAGCGCAGCTGCTTTTACATCTCAGATTGACTGGATCTCCCTCTGTCACTCTCTCAGGAGACTCCACCTGAAGATCTGAACACAACACACACATTATATCTAGTGCTGCTGTCATACACTGATTATTATTCAACATAATGCAGAAGAAGAGATGAAACTCATCAGAGTCACCTGTGACAGTAAGAGTCACTCCTGGATCACCAATGTATTTTTCACCAGATTTATCAGTAATGAATCTGAAATAGTACATGTGTGAATCCTTCAGTGTCACATGACTCAGTCTGACGGTGCAGTTCTTCTGTTGATCTCCCAGATACTGAAGCCTCTGACGGTATTCAGGGTCCTCAGACAGATCTAGAGGCTCTTCATCATCTATTACCAGTGTTTTGGTCCAGAACACTTTCTTGATCTGATGTCTTCTAGGGTATGTATAATTGCATCTCATTATCACTGTTGAGTCCTTTAGTGCACAGATGTGTGAAGGACTGTAACTCACACCCCAATCATTATCATCACCCCACTGGCTACAAACTCCTGAAACACACAGTAAAGGGATAGTTCACACAAAAACGATTGTTTCATAATTACTGACCCCTCGTGTTCATCACATTCTTTTTTTTTTTCACATTAAACACATTAAAAACATTAATATAATCATTATTGATTCACATATTTAATATTGTACATTAATTCCAATCAGAAGAATTTAAACATTTATGTAAAGTTATTATTCTTTTTAATTTTAGCTCTGACTGCCTTCATTTTTTTACTTTATTTGTATGATTTTTCTTTCACAGAAATGTGTTTGTGAAAGGGGTTTTAACAGGGGGGTCCGCACTCATGATTTGAAAGAAAGACTTTGAAAAGTGACTAAAGAACAATAAAATCTTCTCCAGCATGAGCGACTCACCGTGAATCATGAGCAGAAACACCAGAGGAAGAGGAGGAGCCATCATCAGTGACATCACTACAAGAACAACAACACAGGATCACACACACAGTGAGCATTATAAAAACAATCTTTAGCTTTAAAAACATTTCCAGAAACAATTTTTCATTGAGAATATTTCCTTTTGATTATGTGAGTGGTTTCTACAACAGTAAATAGACTATAGACTGACTATATTCACTCAGTAACCAGCGTAACTCTTACCGTGTTCTGGCGAGTCTCTCAGGCGTTATACTGATCAAATTCTCATGGTTAACAGTGTTTATTTCCAAATGCTTGCACAGTTTCACCTCAATTTCCTCATTTTAAGATTAAAGGGATGTTCAGATATAAATGGAATAAAAATAAACGTGGGTTTTTATAGCCTTTCTTCCTGGAAACATTTTCTGAAGAATTATTAAGACACTCAATATAGGCGGAACTTATATCGAGTAAGACTGGATGACGATACTTTGACCGCGGACACACAAGTTATATTTTGACATCCTTGAGAGAATTTTTGCCTTCAGTTTATTGGCGAAAAGAATAGCGACAGGAAGTGGTGGGCAGTCGAGGTGTGAGGGACAGGAAATGACCTCATCCAGAATCAGTTCACACACACATAAGCTCTAGCCTGTAATGAAGAACACATGCACAGCCCAATGTGTCTCAATGTACGTCATCGATCAAAATGAATTCTTAGCTAATATTGCTTAATACAAAACCCCTAAAAGGACATGGAGATTCAAAAGTATGAGATGGGGGGAGAAATTATATGGGTGACGTCACTTCTTGTTGACGTTCAAAGTATTGTCAAACAAAACGGAGGCTAGCTCAACCTAGCTCGAAACGTGTGACATCGCTTAGAGCACCTTTAATATTAACCCAGCTACACATTTAGTAGGTTACTCTGAGTTAGGTCTTCAATGACCCAGAAATGATCACACACAAGCATGAATTTGGTAAAACTGATATGGTCTTTTTATTTGCTTACAGAAAACACATAAAGTCAAAAGTTCAAATGATTTTAAGAAACAAATTACCAAGCCAGTGACATCACAAAATGTTTTTAGTCTCAGTAAACACGTGTTGTTGGTTCTTGGCTCTTTCCTTTGTATTCTGCTCTTGTAATGAGAAAAAGACACTGCGTTCCTGACGTCTATTTACCTGATTTAATGAACAATAAATAACTGAGTGAATTAGCATGCTAAATTGACAGCCCTACTCTCAGAATATTGTTTCATTGTTTTGGCCTTTGTCTTCATGATGGTCTCGTTCACTCATTTGACACGGCTGTAGATCACAGACGCCTCTTCCACAGTCTGCACATTTGATCGCCTAAAGAGCATCAAATAAAACAACAATCATGTTATGGATCAGATTGCATGATGATAAAAGTCATTAAACAATTCAGATGTTTCTGAAACATCAGTGGGACACAAAGTTATTAAGAAAAGATTCCAGATTTAAAGAACTATAAATGCTCCTTTCATCAACATGAGGGTGAGTAGACGGCAAATGTTTTATTTCTGCGTGAACTGTCTCTTTAAGCTCGTTCTTCTCACCTCAGGACAGAATCAGGCTGACCAATCCTGATATTGTCGTAGTGGCTTTCGTTCTCCTCTGCTCTCTTCGTCTGTTTGTTTCTGTGATGTTGGACAGTTGCGTACTGGATCTCCTCAGTCTCTCTGCATTCAGGAGCATTTGCGTCTCTTCTGGGTTTGCTGGAAGTAACACTGGCGTACTGAGCGTCATCACAATCGGCTGATTCAGAAACATGAACGTCTCTCCCTGTTACGGTAGAGTACAGATTGTCCTGAAACAGAAGAAAATTAAAGGGGTGGTTGATTATGATTAGACTTTTCTAACTTTAGTTAGTGTGTAATGTTGCTGTTTGATCATAAACAACATCTGCAAAGTTACGACACTCAAAGTTCAAAGCAAAGGGAGAGATTTTCTTTAACAGAAATGGCTTTTTAAGGACTACAACAAACGGCTGGTAGAGACTACACCACATTCCTCCCGGGTTAGTGACATCACCAACCCTAAAATTTACATAAACCCCGCCCCCTGAACACGATTTATAGATTTTTATGACAGAGTATGCTAATCAATGACTAGACGATAACTACACTCTAAAAAATGCTGGGTTATTTTTTAAACCCAAATGCTGGGTTGAGCATTTTGACTATGTTGCTGGGTTATTTTCTCCGTAATCAGCTGACAATGACCCAGCATTTGGGTTTGTTTTGGAAATTTTGGCCCAGCGCTTACATCCTCGCGAGTCGCGCGCTTTTGTCCACACTGTTCGTACACTACGTCAACAGGAGGACGAGAGGTTCAAGCAGGAGCGAGCGTAGAGGTGAGCAACCCTGTTTTATTAAAACTATCCTAACGTTAAGTAACTTTAGACAAAGAAGTCATAAAGTCAACAAGAAGTTAGGTTGAAATGAACTGAATTATTGACGACGGACCAAATGCTCTAGTCTAGATTTTGCGTCTGTCGAACTAGCGACCGTTATGCTAACGTTACGTTACACATAACATTCATTATTTTTACACGGTCTGTCATCAATTATTCCACTTATAACACGGTCACAATGTCTAAGTACAGTTGTTGGTGTCTGTTTTATCTCCAGAAATGTTGCGGGTTACTTGGACTCGGCGGTGTTGGATGGATTCAGTGTTACGTCACTGGCTAGTGGCTGGATATGCTAAAAAAGCTGTAAGTCTAACATTACCTATTATTTAACTGTTTTTGTTAGTCATTTTCGAAAGGTAGCTTTACATAAAATATTTTATTATGCTGCAGTATGTTCTCTGTGTTTGGGTGCGTGCGCCTTAGTTCAATTTGGCTAAGCATTTCTGCAGAAAACAGTGATGTCATCGTCCAGCTCAGTACAATTCTTATCAAAAACTGTCATTGTTCATTTGAAGTCAGTTCAGTTACGTTCAGAAACTATGTAAAGATAATCAAAGTAGTTACTGAAGTACAATTTGGTCTTAAACCGGCTTAAAGAGTCATTCAGTTCAGTTCAGTTCTCATCTGATATTGTCAGTGCAATTAAATCAATAATATTGTTGAAAATTAAGTGCCCCTAACTAAGCAAACCAGAGACAACAGTGGCAAGGAACCCACACTCCATCAGGTGACAGAATGGAGAGGAAAAAAAAAGGATGGGTTTGAAAAGCACTGCTTTAAGGGATAGTTCACCTGAAAAGGAAAATTCTGTCGTCATTTACTCACCCTCATGTTATTACAAACCTGAATGGCTTTCTTCTCCTGAACACAAAAGAAGATATTTAAAAAAATGTTGGTAACAAAACAGTTAACAGTAGCCATTGACTTTTATAGTACTTTTTTCCTATTATGGAAGTCAGTGGCTACCGTCAACTATCTTGTTACTGACATTCTTTAAAAAATCTTTTTGTGTTCAGCAGAAGAAAGAAACTTGTACAGGTTTGGAACAACGTGAGGGTGAGTAAATGAGGCGAGTAAATTTGACATGAGGGCGAGTAAATTTGCATTTTAAGGTGAACTATACCTTTAATAACACTAAATGTTTTCAGATTACCAGAGTACATATTTAACTGTTATATATTTAAGCTAATTTCACTCATTCTAAGTTGACCTTAGTTAGAAATGCACTTTGCTTAATTTAAAAGCTGATGAACGAACAAGTTCTAATTTGCCATTTTTCTATTTTTAGATTCCAAAGGTTTACTAGCACTTACAATCCTGCCTGTCATTCTTCCCCCGCCTGCGTACAAGATTGGCCACAAAACCTTTCGGCCAACTGTTCAAGAGGCAAGAACCTCATTCATTGATGTACAACCGGTAAGTAAAACAATAAGGGACAAAAAGAGCATGCTCATTTCTTTACACCTGTTTGTAGGGCTGCACGATAAATCGTTTTAATGGTTTATGGTTATTGCTGCTTGGATCTGACACGCATTTCATTTTCTCACAACTCTTTAAAGGATTAGTTCACCCCAAAATGAAAATTTCCTAATAACTGACTCACCCTAATGTCTTCCAAGATATCCATGTCTTTCTTTCTTCAGTGGAAGAGAAATTAAGTTTTTTGAGGAAAACATTTCAGGATTATTCTACACAGAATGGACTTTAATGACAACCAACTATCCCAACGTTCAAAGAAGGTTCAAATGTCCGTCTCAATGCAGCTTCAGAGTCTCTACACACTCCCAGTCGAGAAATAAGGGTCTTATCTAGCGAAACCATCGGCCATTTGTGGTTTAATAGTATATAAATGTTTTTTTGTTTTTGTTTTTTAAATGACCAATCGTTTCGCTAGATAAGACCCTTATTTCTCGACTGGGATTGTGTAGAGACTCTGAAGCTGCATTGAGACTGACATTTGAACCTTCTTTGAACATTGGGATAGTTGGTTGCCATTTAAGTCCACTCTGTTTTCTCTGTTGTGCCTCTGTTTTTAAGTTTTCCTCAAAAAAACTTAATTTCTTTTCCACTGAAGAAAGAAAGACATGGATATCTTGGATGGCATTGGGGTGAGTAAATGATTAGGAAATTTATATTTTGGGGTGAACTAATTCTTTAAGTTAATTTAAGACGGTATTTAACTAATTTAAGACTGCTCTTATGAAAACCTAAGACACTTTTAAATAATTATCTGTATCTGATATTGTCTTTCCCTCATTTAGTCTGGAACCAACATGGTGCTTTACCTGGAAAGGCAGAGAGAAGCAAAACCCTTCCCCTTTGTCTTGGAGCTTGGAATGGCTGGACAGTTTTTTGGTGAATGGGGAAACTCTGGAACAGTTGACTCAGTTTCTTTTTTTTGTTCTTTTTTTTTTGTGAAGATAATTTTTATAGGTATAGAGTTTCATGTTTTTATTTTGCTACACCGGACTAAATTATTGCTTATTTAAAATGAATTGCAATGTATGTACTTACTGTTTATACGCAGGGTTTTTATATGCTTCACATTTTTGCTGCACAGGACTAAATGATTGCTTATTTAAGTGAATTGCAATGTATGTACTTATGTGTTTTTTATTGTATTCTTTGTGAAGAGAATCTTTAGCTATAGGCCATTTTACAGTTTATAAGAGTAGAGTTTTGAATTTTGAGAATCTTACCATTTTATAATCTTTTAACATACCAACATTTTAGCACAAATGATGTGGGCCTCCGTTTATGTTGCAGATGTCTGTTTTTTTTTTTTAACATGAATGTATTTATGATTATATTAATTTCCTGGAATAAACACTTTAATTGAATCAATAAACAGTAGTGTTATTATTGTTATTAATATTTTTTTTTTTTATTCGTTTTTTTATTATTATTATCTAAAATGAATAACCTGTAGCATGGGGGTTGTTTGACCCAGCACTGATTAAAAACAACCCAGCAGATGGGTTAATGTATAAAAACCCAACCTGCTGGGTCAAAATAACCCAGCATGTGTTCTGTCCAATATTTACCCAGCGCTGGGTTGCCAAATAACCCAAATTGGGTTGTTTTTAACCCAGCATTTTTTAGAGTGTACACATAAGCTTCATAAACTCATCAACTAACCATTCAGAAATGTCCTGTTGCTTCTACATGTTGTCACTTCTTCTCGAGTCTCTCCATCTTTGTCTGACTCCGGTTTGAACATAAAAGGCTAAAAGTTTTAAAATGTTCAGTGTATGTGTGTGTGAGGTTAAAGTACATGAGCTGTTGAAGCTCCGCCCCCTGTGCCAGGAGCAGCAGCTCATTTGCATTTAAAGGGACACACACAAAAACGGTGTGTTTTTGCTCACCCTCAAACAGTGACAACTTTAACATGCTATATAAAAATATCTGTGGGGTATTTTGAGCTAAACCTTCATACACACACACACACACTCTGGGGACATCAGAGACTTATTTTACATCTTGTGAATAGGGCATTATACCACCCCTTTAAATATTATTTATTATTCACATTTAAGGGCTGTACACACAGAACACGTTTTTCCATTTCAGTGCTCTACTTTTCATTGTTTTTCTATGTAAACACGAGCTATACGGACGTGTTTGACCGTTATAAACACGGCACTCAAATTAAAAGGCGGTAAACTTTCTTTGTCTCTCGTTCCACTGACTTGTCTCTCACGTTCTGTGTGAATGGCCCCGTCTAACTAGACTATTCACATGTTGTGTCCGGAAGATTTACCTGTTTTTCGGTGAGGTCTTCAGCTTTAGCAACTCTTCGTTTTCTCCTGATTTAACAGACATTACACTTGTAAGCTGCATTTTAAAGATTAATTACTAATCACATCACATGAGGCATTTCCACCTGCACTAGTCTGAAAGAGAATTGCATTCACTCACTGTAATGGAGAATGATTTTAATCAAACTTACATTATAAACAGAATGATGATGATGATGATGATGATGATGATGAAGAGTCCTAAACACGCCACAGTGATCCCCAACCCGATGAGCCAGCCATGACCAGGATGCACTGAAAGATGAAGAATTTGAGTTCAGATTAACTCTCAAAGCTGCATAACTGTCTTGAACTCTTTATAAAATAAAACCTTCATCTGTGACAGTTACAGCGTCTGATCTCTGAGATGTTGATTGTGAGCCTGACAGTAGAAGTGTCCACTCTGTATTAGGGCTGGGAATCTCTAGGCATCTCACGACTCGAGTCGATCGTGATTCTGAGGACTGCGATGATAAAACGATCATCTTTTTTTTCTATACAGATTCTCTTTTTTCTCACTGTGTGACTACTTGGTACTTTTAAAACAAACTATTTGTAATGATACATAATGAATTTACTTCCAATATATTTTATTAATTAAACAAATGGAAGTGATTTGGCAATAAATGTTGCGATAGAGTTTGTAATTGGCTTTGCCTTTTCCGAGTTGTGTGAAAGCTTCTAAGGTTGTCCTGGTTTTAACATCAGCGCTGTTTGATCTGACGTGTGTGGGTTATAATAGAATTTGAATGCTTCCAATTAGATCTCGCTGCGATATTATTAATTCTGCTGCAGGGTCGGCCCGCGGCATAGGCGGAATAGGCAAATGCTAGGGGCGCCAAAATGAGTGAATGAGTGATTTTTTTTTACATTTTGTTAAAAAAATTGTTTTACTAATACTATTTTAAAACCATTAATTCGAAATACTACCAAATACAGCAAAAAAATCCACAAAAACTTAACTAAGTCCCCTGACTCGGTCCGGCGCATTAATCTTCCTCGGCCCAGCGAGTGCTTGAAGTGCGTCAGAAACAGAGCGCGCGTGATCAGTTGTTGGTCATTTGTTGTGTAGCGTCGCCTCTCGCCACATCCAGTGTAGACAGCACTGCTTCTGTTTGAGGGCGCTTTACACACTCAGGCTCCCCTGTAGAACCGGGCCTGGCAGCTCGCGCCACGTCTAGACACGGTGAAAGTTCCTGATTGTGACGGATGGCCGAATTTACATGACACAATATAAATTAGCATTATAGTCTGCAATAGATACAGTGTCAAAAAGAAGAGAAGAGGATAAAAGGGGATAAAGACAGAGGTAAAGTGATGGAATAAATGAACAGTTTATCTAATTGCATAGTAGTAAGACACTATAATTCAATGGCAGTTATTTTTACCTTAAACTTTATGCTAGCAGTTGTTGCGAGTTCTCCAGAGGCCACAGACAGTGTGATTTTATAACAATCATGTCAGTTTTTTAGACGCATTTAGGCCTAGCCAGAGCCATAGAGAGAAAGAGTTGCGACACTCCCATAGACCTCCGTTGTAAAAAATGGCGGCGCTTTTAACCGCCTACTTCCGGGATTTGAAGATCCGATTAGTTCCAAACACTGTCATTTGGGCGTTGGACACCATTCACTTACATTGCTGCGCGTCGAGTTGTTCCAGAGGTAAGTTGCTGAAATATCGACCTCTTTTGAATTGTCAACTGTCTATATTGTATCAGAGGCCCTTTGCGATGCTTATACTGGTCTTCATTTGTACATGCACAGCGTAATTATTTATATGGTTGTTTCAACCAATTTTCAAGCACTGCCTGCTAGCTAGTTAGCTAGCGCGACTTCGTCAGCTGTGACAGTAAGAGTTCGGTAATGAATCGCTACCATCTTTATAGCAACTTTTATTTAATTTAATTTTTTGGGATATACTAACTTTTCATTATGTTCTGTTGTCTTGAGTGAAGCGGCTTGTGAGAACAATGCTGGACCTCTAGGATTGTTATGGCCATCACCAGTCCTGTCTGTTTCATGGATCACCTGCCCCTGGTTTTTGTTTTTCTTGTTCACACACACTCACACAAGCACACATTTTTGTTGTCTGCCATTTTTTAATAAAAAATATTTTATTTGAAAACCTTCATTTGTCTTCAAGTGTTTTGTTAGTTAATTGCTTAAGTTACTTGCTACCCTTACTCTTAGCATACTCTGTACACTAACCCAGAGCCATAGAGAAAAATCTTCACTCTGCACTTATATATACCCAAACATAAAAGCGTAAATTCGTTTTTAATCTGTTATAGTTTTGATAATGTGTGTATGGCTTAATCTTAAAATTATATTCTTAGTCTTAACATGATCATGTTTCATGTTATGGTCCTGGGGGTGGTCACTTTCATCAGAAGAAGTGAGCTAGCTTCTAAGCGAATTCTGAACGGACCGCCACGGCAGACCTCTTTGCGTGATCACGAAGGTAGGCTAATGGCTGAATCGGAATTTATAAGCAAAATCACGGGAATCAATAGCCTAATACAGCCCAGTTGTGCTAAAATAAATATCATGAGACGTCCATCATCAGAAGAATGATATGGAAAAGTTAAGTTAGAGCCGCTAAAGCCAGTGCTACTACCCATGCGAACATGAACACTAAGCTTTTCCCTCCAAAAATATAGCCTAAAACTTATCGCCAAATGCAAAACTGACATTAACAAAATGCAATAATGCAATAACAGCTGAAAAAGTACTTGGGTGTGTGTTTTATTTTATATTTACCGTTCAATAATGCAATCGCTGCTGTCTGTCCCATAGAAGAACATGACAGCCAGCGTATGTTTTGGAACTATTGGGGCTTACATGAACCACGTGACAGCCATAGCGGCGACATCAAAGAGTGTCGCAACTCTCTCTCTCTATGGCTCTGGGCCTAACGTTACTATCACTTTTAGGGGGGGAAGGTTATATGGCTTTTTTTCTTCTTTTTCTTTTCTTTTTTTTGTTGCCAAAATTAGTAATGATATTTATATACAGGTTTATGAAAATTTCACATTAAAGAAGACATTTCTCAGTTTCATTCATGGTGAAAACATGAAACATGCCATAGTTTAGTGGAAGATTGCTAACATCAACTGGAAAACAAACACTTTTGCTTTTGCTCAATGAATAGTTTGTGCATGAATGACATTTGGACGATGACATCACTGTTTTATCCAGAGTGCTATATATAAATGAACTAAATTAATAACTTATTTACAACAAAAATAAACCATCACTGAACTTACTTAAGCTGGACTGTGACACTATTTTCTTCTAGATCTGCTGTACAGGAGAAGCAAACTTTTTTTGCGTTATTTTCCTGTTATCACTGTAAAGCTGCCTTGAAATAATCTGTATTATAAAAAGCGCTATATAAATAAAGGTGACTTGACTTGAATGCTAGATGTAATACTCTTGCTATTTGTGTTTAGGCTGTAATGTGTATATATATATATATAGGCTAAATAATCATGAACACATGACGGGGTGAAATGGGCTGTGATGCATGAGGCACCAGGTAAAGTCTTGCCTAGGGCAGCAAATTGTAACAGAAGTTGCAGCTCTTATCAACTGCACAGCGTGGTGGTCACACCAGTGCGACTTCTTGTCGACATTTGGTCGCAGTCTGGATCTCTACTTGCATAAAGTGTGGCTCTTGTCCAGGTCCTTTTCCCCTTCAACTTCATAAAGCCAAAGTTACGCTATTTTAACGCAAAGATTTTTTTTATCTTATTACACATTTTTTAAATTACTAATATGGACTGAATTTATCAACACAGAAAATGTGCATCTTATGCTTTATCATGAACTCACACATGACGTTTAAAGTCACAGCATCAGAGTATTTCTCTGAAGTGGTGATGAAAAATAGGTTGTAAAAAAAAAAAAATTAAAGCTGTAAGCAGCATTTATCGGGGTTCAAAGCAGTTAAGGCCTTTAAGCACAAAAGCATCAAAAGTTATTAAGTTTTATTTAGCAAGCATGTAACCACTGATATAATAGATGGAAAAGACCATTTACAGCCAATACAGGCAATGTACCATAGGAAATATATGGTTTTAAAGCTTTTTAACAGTTATAGCGCCACCTATGGTCCGATATACATAAAACTTTAAATGCTTGTTCAGAATGTTATCTCACATATGCTCACCAATTTTTGTGAAGTTCTGAGTTTTCCTTTAGGATTTATAGGCTTTTGAGTGTATTTTGCCACGCCCTTTTCTAAATGACCCTGTTACAGCCATCCAAATGCAAAAGTTCAACTTTTTTTTGATAATTATTGATCTGGAGAGTCCAGAGAATTGTCCTAGACTGGTTTGGTTCCGATCAGGCAAAAAGCCAGGGACTAGTTCGCAAAAGTAGGTTTTGGACACATGTTGTCTGCCTCGAGCCAGGGATCACAGTGGTGTAAGACACTTGAGACTGGGACAAACGGTCTAAGAGTTATGAGCAATTTTGTACTTTTGGTTGCTGTAGCGCCACCTATGGGCCAATCGGGGTCATTCTCTGATAGGTTCTCCCCAAATTGAGGCCTATATCATCTGGCCAGGTTTCAAGTCTCTAGGCCTTACAGTTTGGCCTGCACGATCAGTTTTACAAATCCTTACAATTACAATAGGGCTTGAACCCCTAATAAAAATATAGGTTTGTTATCTAAACATAAAGCATTACACAGACATCTTGATGCCTCGTCTGTTTTTTTTCCGTTTTTTCATCTTGACACGCTGCGCTCTTTTCTATTTTATTCACAGTTTTAAAAGCACAAACTCGTTCCTTCATTTAGTTATAAAGCCCTCATTATCTGTTCCATAGACATAATCAATACATAGATGCATATGTCTATGGGAGTGTCAGTCTGCAGGTTTCAATAAACCGTTATTGATTCAAAGCACTGATGAGGAAATAACAAAGATGTTCAGAGAGACTGATAACATCTGCCTAATAACTCATTTACAATGTAACATTTTAAATGTATATCTTTATGGTTTAATGGAAAATACATAAAATGCAATAAATGCAGGGTGTTGAAGTTATTGATGCATTTTAAAATGTTCTTAGCCCCCCCTCTGAACTGTACAATTATATTATACACTAAATAAAATAGACACTTACACATGACATTGAGCTGAACAGCAGGAGAGATGAGAGTGTGTCCGTCTACACCACAGCTGTATCTGCCTGAATCCTCTCTTCTCACTGGGTTGAGGAGGAGTGTGTTACTGAGGTTAGTTAATATCATCTGTGAGTTTCTGTACCAGATGAATGTGTCTCTGTCAGTCGGAGCGCAGCTGCTTTTACATCTCAGATTGACTGGATCTCCCTCTGTCACTCTCTCAGGAGACTCCACCTGAAGATCTGAACACAACACACACATTATATCTAGTGCTGCTGTCATACACTGATTATTATTCAACATAATGCAGAAGAAGAGATGAAACTCATCAGAGTCACCTGTGACAGTAAGAGTCACTCCTGGATCACCAATGTATTTTTCACCAGATTTATCAGTAATGAATCTGAAATAGTACATGTGTGAATCCTTCAGTGTCACATGACTCAGTCTGACGGTGCAGTTCTTCTGTTGATCTCCCAGATACTGAAGCCTCTGACGGTATTCAGGGTCCTTAGACAGATCTAGAGGCTCTTCATCATCTATTACCAGTGTTTTGGTCCAGAACACTTTCTTGATCTGATGTCTTCTAGGGTATGTATAATTGCATCTCATTATCACTGTTGAGTCCTTTAGTGCACAGATGTGTGAAGGACTGTAACTCACACCCCAATCATTATCATCACCCCTCTGGCTACAAACTCCTGAAACACACAGTAAAGGGATAGTTCACACAAAAACGATTGTTTCATAATTACTGACCCCTCGTGTTCATCACATTCTTTTTTTTTTTCACATTAAACACATTAAAAACATTAATATAATCATTATTGATTCACATATTTAATATTGTACATTAATTCCAATCAGAAGAATTTAAACATTTATGTAAAGTTATTATTCTTTTTAATTTTAGCTCTGACTGCCTTCATTTTTTTACTTTATTTGTATGATTTTTCTTTCACAGAAATGTGTTTGTGAAAGGGGTTTTAACAGGGGGGTCCGCACTCATGATTTGAAAGAAAGACTTTGAAAAGTGACTAAAGAACAATAAAATCTTCTCCAGCATGAGCGACTCACCGTGAATCATGAGCAGAAACACCAGAGGAAGAGGAGGAGCCATCATCAGTGACATCACTACAAGAACAACAACACAGGATCACACACACAGTGAGCATTATAAAAACAATCTTTAACTTTAAAAACATTTCCAGAAACAATTTTGCATTGAGAATATTTCCTTTTGATTATGTGAGTGGTTTCTACAACAGTAAATAGACTATAGACTGACTATATTCACTCAGTAACCAGCGTAACTCTTACCGTGTTCTGGCGAGTCTCTCAGGCGTTATACTGATCAAATTCTCATGGTTAACAGTGTTTATTTCCAAATGTTTGCACAGTTTCACCTCAATTTCCTCATTTTAAGATTAAAGGGATGTTCAGATATAAATGGAATAAAAATAAATGTGGGTTTTTATAGCCTTTCTTCCTGGAAACATTTTCTGAAGAATTATTGAGTAAGACACTCAATATAGGCGGAACTTATATCGAGAACAACTGGATGACGATACTTTGACCGCGGACAGACAAGTTATATTTTGACATCCTTGAGAGAATTTTTGCCTTCAGTTTATTGGCGAAAAGAATAGCGACAGGAAGTGGTGGGCAGTCGAGGTGTGAGGGACAGGAAATGACCTCATCCAGAATCAGTTCACACACACATAAGCTCCAGCCCGTAATGAAGAACACATGCACAGCTCAATGTGTCTCAATGTACATCATCAATCAAAATGAATTCTTAGCTAATATTGCTTAATACAAAACCCCTAAAAGGACATGGAGATTCAAAAGTATGAGATGGGGGGGGGAGAAATTATATTTCAATGCTCGCAAAAGTTGCATGCATGAGTAATTCAAAGGATTTGAGAGAAAACGCAAAAGCATTGAAATATAATTTCCACCATCATGTGACTTTAGGAGCTCTGGAAAATGTTATTTTAGTCAAACGGATTAAACCAACATGATTGACCTCGTCTTAACACACGTACACAGAAGTTGCTCTACAAATAATCATCACTGGAGACTTTAATAGACTGAGGTGTTCATCAAAGCTGTAATTTTATCCACTGTTGCACATTTCCAGAGTTTGTTAGAAAAGCCCAAATATTAAAGCTGCTCTAAGCGATGCTGGGTGACGTCACTTCTTGTGGACGTTCAAAGTATTGTCAAACAAAACGGAGGCTAGCTCGACCCTCCCTCCTCCTCATCCCTCCCCCTCCCCCTCCCTCCTCCTCCTCATCCCGTCCCCTCCCCCTCCCTCCTCCCTCCTCCACCCTTCTCCTCATCCCGTCCCCTCCCCCTTCCTCCTCCTCATCCCGTCCCCTCCCCCTCCCCCTCCCCCTCCCTCCTCCTCATCCCAATTTCCCTCTTCATGCTTCTCTCTCCTCAAATTATCAGAATATCAACTTTCGTTTGACATTGTATGACCTAACAAAGACTCATTTTCTGAAATCACGTGACTTGGCCAGTTTAATATACACTTTAAAGCACAGATTTAAAACAGAATGTTGAATCTTCGTACATTTTTATCATTTAATGTTTTATTTGAAAAGGAATAAAGAGAAAAATCTGTCACGTGGACCCTTTAATACACAAATAAAATGTATAAATGATTACAGAAACAACTCTAAACTCATTTATTAATTACACATTGACTGTTTATTCATGTCACATGAATATAATCCATTACTTTCTGCAAAATGGAAACTCTTACAATGCGTTTAATTTTTCATTGGTAGTTGTGAGGTGGATGTGTCCAGCGATGGGACAAAAGTTTAGCTTGTGCTTCATCTTACTGTGGCGTCTTGCTGTGGCTACAACAGAAATAATACATTTACATAAATCAACACTACAAATGGTACAAATAATGGTACAAAATATATATTTCTGTCAGTGAAACGACTCATATAATCCATCTTGCAACAGAAAGAAAAGACTGTTTAGTATCTGTTGACTAGTTGATTGACTACTGAGGACATTTTTTTTGTTGTTTGCTGATGAAATTGAGAAGACTTGAGAAACTTACTGACAGATTCTTATATTCAGAAGAGCCCGACTGGGGAATAGCAGGTCTGGGATGGACAGTCTATGGCAAAAACACATTGATTATTTATTATCTGACTTTTGGATGCACAAACTCTTTTGCACATGTAGATTTTGATATTTCTCTTACTGTGAGTGTGTCGTAGACGTCAGATGATCTGTACTGGTCAAGAGCTGCATATGTGCCTTCACTGGGATCAGGTCTGGGATCGTTCTACAGGAGAACAGAGAGAAGGATTCACCATTTTAAATTTTGGAAAAAAGGGGGAAAAAATGAATGTTAAAAATTATAAAGTATTACCATTACAATCAAAAGTGTAATCACTCCACAGTCTCTACTCATCAAACCATGTACAATCCTGAGTATATATATATATATATATATATATATATATGTATATGTATGTAATGATCACCAGTGAGAGTGCCTGGGATTACCATCAACCAACCCGGACAATCACTACACATCCACAGACTCCATAATCCTCAGTTCAGACTATCATCCATTATCACTTACACCTGTGTCTCATTACCTTGTTTACTCACCCTATAATAGCCTGGTTTTCACATTCATTCTCTGCAAAGTCTTGTTTAGTGTTTGTACTGCAATTCTGAGCGTTTGTCTGTTATTCCTGTGTTCTTGGATTTTCCTTTTTGCCTGTGTCCCCTGTGACCCCTGTGTCCCTGTTATCCTGTGACCCCGCGACCCTGTGTCCCCTGTGACCCCTGCAACCCCTGTGACCCTGTGTCCCTGTTACCCTGCGACCCTGTGTCCCTGTGACCCTGTTACCCCTTGCGACCCTGTGACCCTGTGTCCCTGTTATCCTGTGACCGCTGTGACCCCTTCGACCGTGTGTCCCTGTTACCCTGTGACCCCTGCAACCCTGTTACCCTGCGACCCTGTGTCCCTGCTACCCTGTTACCCCTGTGACCCCTGCGACCCTGTGACCCTGCAACCCTGTGTCCCTGCAACCCTGTGACCCCTGCGATCCTGTCTCCCCGTTACCCTGCGACCCTTGTGACCCTGTGTCCCTGTTACCCTGCGACCCTTGCAACCCTGTTACCCTGTGACCCTGTGTCCCTGTTACCCTGCGACCCTTGCGACCCTGTTACCCTGTGACCCTGTGTCCCTGTGTCCCTGTTACCCTGCGACCCTGTTACCCTGCGACCCTGTGTCCCTGTTACCCTGCGACCCTTGCGACCCTGTTACCCTGCGACCCTGTGTCCCTGTGTCCCTGTTACCCTGTGACCCTGTGTCCCTGTTACCCTGTGACCCTGTTACCCTGTGACCCTGTGACCCCTGTGACCCTGTTATTGTTTGGACTGATTACCCAGTCTTTTTTTTACCTCTTGCCTGTTTTCTGGATTATGTCTTTGGATTACCCTCTGTTCAAATTTACATTTACATTTACATTTATTCATTTAGCTGACGCTTATATCCGAAGCGACTTACAATTGCTATATATGTCAGAGGTCGCACGCCTCTGGAGCAACTAGGGGCTAAGTGTCTTGCTCAGGGACACATTGGTGTCTCACAGTGGATTCGAACCCGGGTCTCTCACACCAAAGGCATGTGTCTTATCCATTGCGCCACCACCACCATGCATTTGGTGTAATAAACCAAATGCAAACAAATAAACTGCATTTGGATCCTCAAGCTTCGTGTCTCAGAGCAGTACGTGACAATATATGTGTTCTACATGTGCAAAGAAGCTGTAATTGATTTATTAGTATCATTCTGTGGTTCTTTGGCCATCTCACCTCATACTCCTGTATTGCAGATCTACAGTTTATCCTTTTCTTCCGACTGTTAAAAAGAAACGGAAACAAGTCATTTCATTGTTTTGTGCAATTTTCAAATGTACTTTTGCATTAATCTAAAAGCAAATTATATTACTCTTTGTTGATACATTTTTATTTACATTGCATATAGTATAATGGTGATCATGATAGTGAATATTGCACATGCCACTGCGATCACTGCCCAGACGAGCAAATTATCTGAAAGAGGGAGAAGATCATAAATAAATCTACAAACTAAGAATGACACTAAGACATTCTGTGGAGGGTCTAAAGCAGAAATCACAGTCAATGTTTAGAGGATTTAATGTCACAGTTACTGACCAATCATGAACTCACACATGACGTTTGTGACATTTATAATGTTTGTGTATAACGGGCATTTACACCTGCACTAGTCTGAAAGAGAATTGCATTCACTCACTGTAATTGAGAATGATTTTAATCAAACTTACATTATAAACAGAATGATGATGATGATGATGATGATGATGAAGAATCCTAAACACGCCACAGTGATCCCCAACCCGACGAGCCAGCCATGACCAGGATGCACTGAAAGATGAAGAATTTGAGTTCAGATTAACTCTCAAAGCTGCATAACTGTCTTGAACTCTTTATACAATAAAACCTTCATCTTTGACAGTTACAGCGTCTGATCTCTGAGATGTTGATTGTGAGCCTGACAGTAGAAGTGTCCACTCTGTATTAGGGCTGGGAATCTCTAGGCTCGACTCGAGTCGATCGTGATTCTGAGGACTGCGATGATAAAACGATCATCTTTTTTTTCTATACAGATTCTCTTTTTTCTCACTGTGTGACTACTGGGTACTTTTAAAACAAGTATTTGTAATGATCCATAATGAATTTACTTCCAATATATTTTATTAATTAAACAAATGGAAGTGATTTGGCAATAAATGTTGCGATAGAGTTTGTAATTGGCTTTGCCTTTTCCGAGTTGGGTGAAAGCTTCTAAGGTTGTCCTGGTTTTAACATCAGCGCTGTTTGATCTGACGTGTGTGGGTTATAATCAAGGCTGTATTAGTACCCCCAGGGGCCCCTGGGCACTGAAGCTCATGGCCCCCTCTCCCCTACCTAACAACCACACCCTCCAAAGGCACCAGAATTTCAGAATTTTGAATCAGAATTTTTGGTGTTGTTTTCGCTAAGATATTAGCCTAAAACCACCGGGCGCGCTTCAAAATGGCGGCCGACAGAGAGCTCAAATTCGGGTGAGGAGGTCACACGGGGACCCTTGCTCGAACGCGAGAGTGACGGGCCTCGAGGACACCCCCTACCGGATCACCGTTGGCTGGGACCCCCAAATCTGAACAACTATAACTCTGGGACCCGGGACCCTGGACCTCGTGGGTGGGCTTGCTCGAAAGGCCTCTTCCAGCATTATGATCGATTAGAGTTTGGGGAATATTGAGCGAGGGGATCTCGAGATATACCTTTATAAATATAAGGTATTTTCATTCACCTTTATATTTAAAAAAAAACTCCCATCACGGAGGACCCCTCTCTGCGCAAGGGCCCCTGGGCATGTGCCCAGATTGCCCGTACAGTAGATCCAGGCCAGGTTATAATAGAATTCTGAAATCTTCCAATTAGATCTCGCTGCGATATTATTCATTCTGCTGTGAATTCGAACACTTTTTCACTGGATTTCCCAGCGCTGTGTAATAACCATAGGCGTAATTTGCGGGTGGGACGGGTGGGACATGTCCCCACCACTTTTTGCTAAGGTCGATATTGTCCCCACCACTTTTTGCTAAGGTCGATATTGTCCCCACCACTTTTTGCTAAGGTCGATATTGTCCCCACCACTTTTGAAATATCTCGCGGCACGAATGTACCAATACAAATAAATAAAACATCTCCAGTTAACTAGCAGAGCATTCATTTAGTTCGTTTGTAAGAGGCGATCTAGCATTGAAATGTGTTGTTTTTGAAATCAAGTGATCAAAGTGCTCGTTGTCGCTGCGAGCAGATACAGATACAGACACAGGCATGGATACTGTGTTCTCTTGTGGCTCGCGCACAGTCATCACTCGGACGCGTGCTTCAATCCGTTGTGGAGACTCTCTATTCGTTCCGGTGAAATTACAAAACAAAATGCATACAAAAGTATGATTGCCTGATATACAACCACTGATAAACATAATGGGTTTTAATGAGAAAAAAAAAAATATATATACGAGTGCGGATTAGAACCCACAACCTCTGACACGCTTGGCAAAAGCTCTACCACTGGACCATTTCAATATACATATTTTTCTAACGGATTTACCCACACCAACATATATCAAACCTCATTAAACGACAAATTAAACCCATGCACTATTTCAATCGATTGCTGGACATGTTATTGTACATACATCGATTTATGATTTAGCATTCATAAATCCCTCCCCCCCCCCCCCCCCCCCCCCGTTTTTTTTTTTTTTTTTTTAAACCCGTCCCACCCACTTTTTAAAACAAAGTTACGCCACTGGTAATAACAGTATCACGTGATTGCGATCGGCCCACGAGTAAACCTGTTCTGAGCTCGTGCTGCACTAAACGGTTCGCTCGCCACAGCTCAAACGAATAGCGCAGCTTCGTTTCACTTTCTCGTATGTAGTTGCAGCTGTTGTGGAAATATTTTTAATCTTTTCTTTGTATTTTATTTTCAATGATTTAACAAATGAATGCCATACATTCATTTGGCTGTATTTTGAGTTTCTTTTATGATGTTGATACAGCTGGAAAGGTTGTGTGTGAGACTTCAGAGGTGAGAAGATTCCCGGGCTGGGGAGGGGTTAGGGGAGCCACAGGGGTTCCTCTGTTTCTTTTGTTTGGGGGGGCTGTAAGAGATAGCTTTGAGGAGAACATTATAAAACTGCCAGCCAAGCACCTCTGAAGTGTCTCACTCCTCCTGCAGCTGGACTGTGGATGGACTGGGAACATTCTTGCAAGAAATAAATATCTTTTAAGGACAATTTGAATCCTGATGTCTCACCTGATGCTGTTTTGTTAGTTATTGTTTTTGCTACAACACAGCTCTTATCAACTGGACAACGTGGTGGTCACACCAGTGCGACTTCTTGTCGCAATTTGGTCGCAGTCTGGATCTCTACTTGCATAAAGCCCCTGATTATTGTCAAATGCCCGTGATATTTGTGAAGATTCACTCATATTATAAATGTCAAATAATAAAGATTTTAATATAAATTCTTGCACTTAAAGGGATACTTCACCTCTGGAAAGATGAATGTGTATTTAAAATGGGTCATTTATGTAGAAGAAATATGAAATTATTTTTGAATTTGGAGCTTTCTAGACTGAGAAATGCCCAAAAAATGTTTTTGGGCTTATGTGGATGAAAGACAACAACTCCCAGAATGCACTTGCTTCGCTGCCCTAGGAGGCCACTCCCAAGCCACGCCTACTGGTAAGAGAGCGCAGTTAAACAACAACAAGGCTAGGCTACTAGTGAGTCTCCGTGACGAGTCTGCACGGGATTTCGAGATCGCCCAAAATGTCCGGGATTCGGCTTTTGCGTTCTACAGTCGCCATTCATCATGTTTACTGTGGCGAGCAGGACGAGGCTGACGGCCGCGGGAGAACGGCGCGAGGCCGGTGGCGTGATTACTGATGAGCCAGTCTCGTATCTCTCACGGAGGAGCGGGAATTTTCTTAGCAATGTTAAAACGCACATCAACCGATCACTTGTTTAGCGTTCATGTAAACACTACATTCAGATTCACCAATCGGAATGAATTCAGTTAGATTGAAACAAAAGGTGTGCATGTAAACAATGAATGGCGACTGCAGAAAGCAAAAGCCGAATCCCGGACATTTTGGACGATCTCGACGGCCGGACATGTCTGGGAAAAAGAGGATGGTAACCCCTATTACTCAGCTTTCTCCTACTACTCAGCTTTCTCCTACTACTCAGCTTTCTCCTACTACTCAGCTTTCTCCTACTACTCAGCTTTCTCCACAGAACAAGAGCCTAAGAGCTTAGCTTCCAAAAAAAGACGGCTGATACTATGTGTACATTCAGTGAGTGAGATCCCCCTATGGGCGGGCTGAACACATGCGGGACAGCTCCTCCTACTGGCTGTAGTCTCTCGCCTCTGGCCAAAAAATCCTCCGATGACGCAAAATGACGATTTTTGCGTCATCTGAGGATTTTTTCCAGACAAAAAATACATAAATCTCTCGTCTCAGGGGGATATGAGGGTGGAAAGCACGGTAATTTGAAAATACTACAGGTTTTCTACTAATACAAAGCTTAATGCTAAATCCTGAAGTATCCCTTTAATATAAATTCTACACCCTAGTAAAGTGGTGATGAAAAGTAGGTTGTTAAAAAAAATATAGGTTTGTTATCTAAACATAATGCATTACTCAGACATCTTGATGCCTCGTCTGTTTTTCCAGTTTTTTCATCTTGACACGCTGCGCTCTTTTCTATTTTGTTCACAGTTTTAAAAGCACAAACTCGTTCCTTCATTTAGCTCACTGCAGTTTTAAAGCCCTCATTATCTGTTCCATAGACTGTCACGGATCTATGAAGGAGGACTCAAATGCAGAACAAGTGTTAACAGGTTTATTGACAAACAGTTGACAGATGACAAAATGTGGTCGATTCGTTCTGTCAGAATGAGAGTCGCAGATCCAAACGCAAGCAAGCAGTTTATTGTAGACAAGCAGAAACAGGGGTTATACTCAAAACACCACGTATAGCTGGTGGACAACCAGGATAACTGATCTCAGGAGAGGAAGAGTGACAGATAAACCCAGCGCGTGTGCAAACTGGAACTGGATAACGAAATTCCAAACGACCTCCAGAAGCCTGGATACACAGACGAGATTGAGGAAATAACTCCACAAGGAAACTCAGGTACAGGAGCTGGGTGAGAGAGCACAGACAAGAGTGACGAATCAACACCAAACAATGTAACACAGAAGTACACAGTAGCACAACATCTAACGAACTGGCAACACATGGCAAGGCAAGGCAAGTTTATTTATATAGCACATTTCATACACAATGGCAATTCAAAGTGCTTTACATAGAAGAAATTAAAATAATAAAAAGAAATAAGAATAATTAAAACAGTTTAGAAAAATAAAATGAAATACAGTACAGTACAGTCGGACGAACAGCGGCACAGTGCTCATTCAGTAAATGCATAGCTAAACAGAAGTGTTTTGAGTCTGGATTTGAATGTGACCACTGTAGGAGCACATCTGATCTCTTCTGGAAGCTGTTCCAGCATAATAGCTAAAAGCAGACTCGCCATGCTTAGAGTGAACCCTTGGTATTTCTAGCTGATATGATCCTAATGATCTGAGTGATCTGTTGGGTTTATATTCAGTGAGCATATCTGCAATGTATTGAGGTCCTAGGCCATTGAATGATTTATATACCAGTAATAATACTTTGAAATCAATCCTAAATCTAACTGGGAGCCAGTGTAAAGACCTGAGGACTGGTGTGATATGTTCATATTTTCTGGTTCTGCTCAGAATCCTGGCGGCAGCGTTCTGTATGAGCTGCAACTGTCTTATGGTCTTTTTGGGAAGGCCAGTGAGGAGTCCATTACAATAATCCACCCTGCTGGTGATGAAAGCATGCACAAGTTTCTCTAAGTCTTGTCTGGAAACAAAGCATCTAATTCTTGCAATATTTTTCAGATGATAGTATGCTGATTTAGTTATTGCTTTGACATGACTACTGAAACTAAGGTCTGACTCTAGTGTCACACCAAGATTCCTGACTTGATGTTTAGTTGTTTGACCCCTAGAGAGAAGGTATGCGTTCACCTTGAGAACTTCATCTTTGTTTCCAAACGCAATAACTTCAGTTTTGTCTTTGTTTAATTGAAGAAAGTTTTGACACATCCAACTGTTGACCTCATCAATGCATTGGCACAGGGAGTCAATGGGGCTGTAAACATTAGGCGATAGGGCTAAGTACAGCTGTGTGTCGTCTGCATAGCTGTGGTAAGCAATTTGGTTGTTTCTCATTATTTGGCTCATTGGGAGCATATACAGGTTGAACAGGAGTGGCGCAAGAATTGAGCCTTGAGGGACTCCGCATGTCATGGATGTCCACTCAGACTTATGGTCTCCTATACTCACATAATAACCTCTCTCATCTAAGTATGACCTGAACCATTTTAGGACTATCCCAGAAAGCCCCACCCAGTTTTCCAGCCTGTCAAGAAGTATGTTATGATCGACAGTGTCAAATGCAGCACTGAGGTCGAGTAGTACCAGCACTGATAATTTTCCTGAATCAGTATTTAAGCGAATATCGTTTATTATCTTTATGAGCGCTGTCTCTGTGCTGTGATGCGGTCGGAAACCAGATTGAAAATTATCAAAGTATCCATTCGAGCTTAAGAATTTGTTCAGATGATTGAAGACAACTTTTTCAATGATCTTGCCTATGAAAGGAAGATTTGAGATCGGTCTATAGTTGCTTAATATGGTCTTATCCAGATTGCTCTTTTTCAGGAGGGGCTTGACAACTGCAGTTTTCAGGGAGTTTGGAAAACTCCCAGAGAGAAGTGAGGCATTTACCACTTCTAGAAGATCTGCTTCTAAACTGTTTAACACACTTTTGAAAAAAGATGTGGGAAGTGTGTCAAGAGCGCATGTTGATGTTTTAAGGTGTTGTACGGTTTCTACCAAAATTTTGCCATCAATTTTTTTGAAATCAGACAAAGTTACTACTTTTTCAGGTGGTCTGATCTGTCTGACCCCAGCGCAACTCAAGGATGTGCTGATCACCTTTCTGATATTATTGATTTTGTCAGAGAAGAAAGAAGCAAACTCACTGCACTTGCTGTCTGAGAGCATTTCACTGGGAATCTGGCTTGGGGGGTTTGTCAGTCTCTCTACAGTAGCAAAAAGAGTGCGTGTGTTGTTTAAATTGCAGTTTATAATATTTGAGAAGAAAGTCTGTCTAGCTTTGCCTAGTTCCATATTGAAAGCATGAAGGCTGTCCTTGTAGATGTTATAATGGACTACAAGTTTTGTCTTCCGCCACATGCGCTCTGCTTTTCTGCATTGTCTTTTCATATTTTGCACTGCTGTTCAGTTTCTCCAAGGTGCTTTTTGTCTGCCACTCTTCTTCCTGACTTTCACAGGAGCAATATCATCAATTGCACTTTTAACTTTTGAGTTAAAAGAATCAAGGAGAAAATCAACAGAGTCAGCAGATATGCTTGGTGTTAAGGATATAGCCTTCATAAATAGTACACTAGTGTTCTCATTTAAGCATCTCTTCTTGACAGACTCAGATCTAGCTTCAGTGGCAGGAGAGATCAATATATCAAAGAAAATACAGAAATGATCAGACAGTGCTACATCCTTAATAACAATCGATGAGATGTTTAGACCCTTACTGATAAGTAAATCTAGAGTGTGTCCATGATTGTGTGTGGGTCCATGTACATGCTGAGTCAGATCAAAAGTTTTTAAAACAGTTTTGATTTCTTTTGCCATATTGTTTTCTGCATTATCTATGTGAATGTTCAAATCTCCAGCAATGGCAAAACAGTCAAACTCTGAGGTAATTGTTGATAACAGTTCTGTAAATTCCTCAGCAAAGGCTGGAGAGTATTTTGGAGGCCTGTAAATAATGATGAGTAAAATGCGTGGAGCACCTTTTAATACAATACCCAGATATTCGAAAGACGTGTAGTTCCCAAATGATATTTGCTTACATTGATAGATATCTTTAAAAAGAGCAGCTAGACCCCCACCTCTCTTAACAGCTCTGCAGACACTCATAAAAGTAAAGTTAGGAGGGGCTGTTTCATTGAGGATTGTTGCACTGCAGCTGTCTTCTAGCCAGGTTTCATTTAGAAGCATAAAATCCAGGTTGTTTGTGGTTATTAAGTCATTGACTAGAAGTGATTTATTTTTAAGTGAGCGGATGTTTAAAATTGCTAACTTAACAGTCTTACTTGTTTTCCCTACACCAATCTTAGTTAGACGTGCAATAGGCACCAGATTAGTTGAGTTTGCTGTACGGCTATTGAAGGCCTTAGACTTTCTATCTTGTAATAGAACACCAATAGAGAAAGATACAGGCACACTGGGTTCCCGCTTGTTCTGTAAACATTTGAGAAAGTTACTGTTATCAAAACGGGGACCCGACACACATCACTGAGAGCTGGTATCAGTTGTTTTTGGTTCACCTCGAGCAGATGGAGGAGGGTGTGGGCCCTGGCGTTGTGGCAGAGGCCGAAGAGCTCTCACAGAGGCAGGGGGAGGGCGAGCTGGGCCTGCAGGCTTTGGTGGTAGCGGTGCCCGACGTTTTTTGGTTGATATCTGGGGGCTTGCAGCAAAAGAGTGTGATAGTCTGGTTCCAGCATGCACAAGTTCTTCCATTTTCTGTGAGAAGCACAGGAGTGGAGTTGCTGGCGAGAGGGAGAACGTGTCTGGTGAAAGGGGCTGTTGCTCTGGTGTTATAGGAGGCTGTGATATGCTGTCCTGGCTTCCCTGGCTGTTTTCCAGGAAGTCGTCCTTGGGTGCTGAATCTTGGAGCAGTTCTGATGTGTCTGTCTGTGGTGAGCTCTGTGGGCATGGCTCAGCTGAGATTGTGTCCGTGAGCAGAGGTTGTTGTGGCTCAGTGGTGTTATCATTGTCCTTGTGTGATATGTCAACATCATGAAGTGAAGTCCTGTGGTCATTCATACTGTGTCCAGGTGTGTGTGTGCCATTCTGATTGAGTGGATTGGCACACACTGCAGAAGGATGATTGAGGGAGAAGTAGATGTTGTCCTTTAACACTCTTGAACCAAGTTTGTTTGGGTGATGGCCATCCCGATGAAATAGTTGTCTCTGACTCCAGAAGAGATTGAAGTTGTCAATGAAGTTTACTCCTTTTATATTGCAGGTTTTTTGCAGCCATGTATTAATCCCAAGCAACCGTGAAAACCTGTTTGTTCCTCTTGCTGGGAGTGGTCCACTGATGAATGTCTGAACTTTCAGTTTTTTAAGTGTTTCAAAAAGTTCATTGAAATCCTTCTTAAGGAGTTCTGACTGCTCTTTATGAATGTCATTCTTCCCCACATGAATGATGAGTCGATTTGCAGTCTTATGTTTCATTAGAATGTTCTGAAGTTCCCTGTTTATATCAGAAATTGTTGCTTGTGGAAGGCAGCATGTAGTTGTATCCCTGCAGCTAATGTTTCTGATTATGGAGTCTCCCACTATCAGAGTCCTGGGCTCGGCTGTGCTCTGAGCTGAGTGCCGCTGTCTGCTCGACCTTGAGCGCCAGTTAGCATCAGTGTTAGCTACTGGCTGATACAGTCTGTGTTCGATCACATTCATCACGTTTGGGGATTCCTCATTTACATTCATTAGTACTTCAAATCTGTTCTCAAGATGTATAGGTGTTGGTGGGAGACCAGTGTTTGCAATCTTTGTCAGAGCTGTATCTGGGGTAGAGGATGCTACTGCGGTAATATGTGAGGCTCGTGACAATCTGATGTCTCGAGTGCCTTTGGGTCTCGCTCCCTGTTTGTGCCATCGATTCGTAAGTCGATCGGCTTGTTTCTCTACCTGTCGAGGAGCACTAGTTTCATGGGACTCACCGGCTATATGCTGAGGGCGTCCATGACGAAGCTCTGTTGTGTGTTCCGTCTGGTTTGGTGGTCCCGTAAATAACTTTGTTTCAAGAACTGCAATCCTTTGTAAAAGTCTGTGGCAGTTAGTGCAGCAAGTAGATTCCAGAAGAGGCATTTTCTCTCTTATCCTTGTAGGCAGTTGTGTTTTCCTTTCCCCGGAATGTAAGCTGGTCGGGTAGAAGAATTCTGCGTTTTTGTAGTAATCCAAACTTTGTCGTTTGAGCACTGTGCTGATTTGCTGAAGTTAAAATTAGGTGATAAAAGGAGCTCAAATTATAAAAGTATAGAAGATAAAATATAAAAGCGATAGAGCAAAGCGCGGAGCAGTAAGCAAGAGCGTCCGAACAGTAGCTGAGCAGGAAGTGTTTTTGACATGAGGGAAAGAGCACACATATAAAGGGAGCTAAGAACAAGAGGCACAGGTGAGCACACTCAGGTAAACAAGGACTCAAACAAGGGAGCAGAGAACATGAGGAACAGGTGACAACACTCAGACAAATGAGGACTCAACTAGACAAGGGAGCGTGGTACCGGGAAACAAGGAGGCAGGAACAGAGGAGCACATGGCCAACACAAACAAAGACAAAGTCATGTGTTTAAGCACATCACAAACATAGAGACATGAAACAAAGACAACACAGACAAAGCTGACGGGGCAGAATCCTGACATAGACATAATAAATACATAGATGCATATGTCTACGGGCAGGCGTGGATTTATGGGTGGACCACCCAAATCAGATTAATAAAAACAATTAATTTCGTTTCTTTTTTAAATAAGAGACGATCTAGCGCTGAAATTTGTTTTTTAAATCAAGTGATCAAAGTGCTCGTTGCCGCTGCGATCAGTGGCGCGGATACTGTGTTTTCTCGTGTGGCTCGTGCGCACACCGCATTGTCTTCACTCGGACGCACGCTTCAATCCGTTGCGGATACTCTCTATTCGTTCTGGTGAAATCACAAAACATAATGCACACAAACGTGTCCCTGCTTGATATACAACCACTGATGAACATAATCGGTTTTGATGAGGAAAAAAAACGATATGAGAAGGACCATTAAGGTATACGTTGTCCAAATAGGCGTATATATGTATTTAGTCACACGAAAATTCTCGGCATAGACAACATATATTAGGCTACATCTCATTAAACGACAAATTAAACCCCATGTAGCCTACTATTTAAATCGATTGCTGGACATCGCAATGTTGTACATATACCTGATTTAGCAAAGTTACGCCACTGGGTAATATAAGCTTAAAAAACCGAGGCCCCTCCGTATATTCACCAGGCCCTCCTATTAATGACGTTCTGTATTCGCCACTGATTGTCAGTCTGCAGGTTTCAATAAACCATTATTCAAAGCACTGATGAGGAAATAACAAAGATGTTCAGAGAGATTGATAACATCTGCCTAATAACTCATTTACAATGTAACATTTTAAATGTATATCTTTGTGGTTTAATGGAAAATACATAAAATGCAATAAATGCAGGGTGTTGAAGTTATTGATGCATTTAAAAATGTTCTTAGCACCCCCTCTGAACTGTATAATTATATTATACACTAAATAAAATAGACACTTACACATGACATTGAGCTGAACAGCAGGAGAGATGAGAGTGTGTCCGTCTACAGCACAGCTGTATCTGCCTGAATCCTCTCTTCTCACTGGGTTGAGGAGGAGTGTGTTACTGAGGTTAGTTAATATCATCTGTGAGTTTCTGTACCAGATGAATGTGTCTCTGTCAGTCGGAGCGCAGCTGCTTTTACATCTCAGATTGACTGGATCTCCCTCTGTCACTCTCTCAGGAGACTCCACCTGAAGATCTGAACACAACACACACATTATATCTAGTGCTGCTGTCATACACTGATTATTATTCAACATAATGCAGAAGAAGAGATGAAACTCATCAGAGTCACCTGTGACAGTAAGATTCACTCCTGGATCACCAATGTATTTTTCACCAGATTTATCAGTGATGAATCTGAAATAGTACATGTGTGAATCCTTCAGTGTCACATGACTCAGTCTGACGGTGCAGTTCTTCTGTTTATCTCCCAGATACTGAAGCCTCTGACGGTATTCAGGGTCCTCAGACAGATCTAGAGGCTCTTCATCATCTATTACCAGTGTTTTGGTCCAGAACACTTTCTTGATCTGATGTCCTCCAGCGTATGTATAAGTGCATCTCATTATCACTGTTGAGTCCTTTAGTGCACAGATGTGTGAAGGACTGTAACTCACACCCCAATCATTATCATCACCCCACCACTGGCTACAAACTCCTGAAACACAACATTCACAAGGAAACAATGATAGGAAACAAACACCGATAGATGGACTCACACACATGCCCATCTGAGAGTTAAAGAGGGCCATAAACATTTAATAAAACTTGTTTTTCTTTACAAAACTGTTGTTTATAAATGAAGAATTCCACTTATGATGTGATATGTGTGTAAAACCTACAGCCATCAGACAGAAGGTGATGAAACACAGGAAGCAGAACATTGAACACTGAACACTGACCATTCTCTAAATGTTAGCAGCTTCAGAGTTAGCATTAGATCAGCAAAATCCTGAATAATACAATTTACTTTGGAAGCAACAAATAAATCACAGAAATGTCCCTACATTATAGTAGATATTTTACCAGTGCTATATTTTCCTGGGGCTAACAGCAGGGCTAACTGATCCATGCTAACTAGCCAAAACCTTGTTCTCTTAGTCAGTGATGAACTGGTGTGTGATTTACAGGAGAGACTGGCCTGGAATCAGGAGCAGAAACACCAGAGCAAGACTTATCAGTGACATCACCACAGGATCTAAATCATTACACAACAGAACAATATGTCATCTTTCATTTCATAAAAACTATAATAACAGCCGTTTATTGCGTTATAAACACTGTAAAAATGATAAAAATACTTTACAATCTTCACTGTTAGTAGATTTCCACGGTTGAAACTCATTTAAAGACAACGTTAGGAACACATGAGCTCCAGATGTTCAGAGGCTTTTATGAGAGAAAATGTTTACTAAGTTACTAATGTAACTTCATTAGTTAGACAATATTAATGACTGAACAAGTGCATCTCTCACCGTTGTGTAGTTTCAGCCGCTGCAAACACACTCAAGGAGAGTAAACTGCAAATACACACTGATAACTATTATATAGTTTTTTTCCTTCCTGTTTTTAAAGTATAAGAACTGCCCCATGCCGAGACAGGAACAACCCACATGAAACCACTTGCTACCAAAAGATAAAACAGTCTCTCTAAAGGATTGGTTAAAAATATCTAAAAGCACGACCACAGAGCGTACATAACACATATCAAATGCAACTTTCAGTGTGAAGGGAAACTTACTGTCATGGATGGATGAAGGTTTAGACGAATGGATGACTGAATGTGTAGATGGGTGGATTGATGAATTTGTGGATGGATGGAAGAATAAACAAATGAATGAAGGATGGTGTAACATTGAGGATGGCCAGACTTTACCTCCACTGGCCTGAAGAGGGAGCTGTTACTCAGATCATACATCTGACACTGTGTTTGTGATTATCCATGTGCATTAGGGACGTGTAACTTTATAAACACACACACACACACACACACACACACACACACACA